>JAMAKQ010000004.1:364131-508347 GCA_023628475.1 Chaetomiaceae sp. PF1801
CGGTTTGGTCGGCTGTTGGTTGGAGGTGTTCTCAACATCGAGTCTAACCAGTAGTCTCATACTATGAGGACGACATGTCTCCCACTTTACATTTATCGGTCGGTCGCCCGTTGGGAGGGGCAGAAGAAACAAAGTGAGGCCACCATCTCCCGGCCCTGACAGCCGTTGGGCTTTTTGTACGACCGTGAGACCACCGACCAAGGCACTGCAGTAACGGTTGGCGAAATAAAGCAGCCTGATGAGCACGGCATGGCAGGTTACACGAAACGAGTCGCCATCGGGGTAACTGGGAAGTCGAGATCCGGAGATCTTGTGTGCATGGAGTTGTGTTTACATTTTGTACATTCAGCAGTCGCACCGTCCGTACCAGCGCGGAAACGAGACAATGTCTCGGATCGTCTGGACGCCGGCGAGATAGCTGAGCAGCCGGTCGAAGCCTATCCCAAACCCGCCGTGCGGCGGGCAGCCCCAGCGGCGCAGGTCGACGTACCATTCGAGGCCGCCGGCAGAGGCCTGAATGGTGCCGTCGGCGCCCTCGGCTGGCGGCTTGAGGATCCCCTGCCGCTTCATGACGTCCAGCAGGGGTTGCAGGCGGTGCTCGCGCATGGAGCCGCCGGCAATCTCGCAGAACTCAGGCACCAGCAGGTCGAAGCAATCGACGGTCGCGCCGGGCACGTCAGGGGCCGGCGGCTGCGTCTCGCGCATGTAAAAGGCCTTGATGTCTCGGGGGTAGTGGGTGACAAAGACGGGCTTCTCACCGCCGCCGACGTACTCGGCAAGGTACTTTTCATGCTCAGACTGCAGGCCTGCACCCCAGGTTGGCTTGTGCTCGAAGCGGTCGGCTCGTTGCTGCAGCAGTGCGACGGCGTCCGAGTAGGTAATCCGCGGCCAGTCCTGCGACGCCAGGCCCTCCCACCGGCGCTTGACCTCGTCGGCCGGGGCCAGATCAGAGCCGGTGTGGCGGGATCGGACGAGGAGGTCCTGGACCGTGGCCGAGTACATGAGGCTGGTGCTCAGCGACCGCAGCATGTCCTCGGCCAGGTCCATGACGGGGCCCATATCGTCCACAAAGCTCATCTCGGCTTCGAGCATGTAGAACTCGCTCAGATGCCTCGAAGTGTCGCTCCTCTCGGCGCGAAAGACGGGCGAAAGGGTCCATACGTTGCCGACGGCCTGGGCAAGGGCCTCGAGATGGAGCTGAGTCGAGACGGTGAGATACTTTTTTGAGCGAAAGAATGATTCATGAGAGCCGGCCTTGTCGGCGTCGGGGGCGTCGTTGGCCGGCGTCACGGTGAATACCTCGCCGGCACCCTCGCAATCCGACGACGTGATGATGGGCGGGTGTGTCTGGGTGAAGTGTCGCCCTGCAAAGAACTGAGTCAAGGATGCGATGGCTTCGGAGCGCAGTCTCAGGAGGACGGTGTTAACCGGTGTTCTCGGCCGCAAGTGCGGGATGGTGCGGAGAAACTCCGGTGTATGATACTTTTTTTGTATTGGGAACGTCTGCAAGAGAGCGGTTCGTGAAGAGGGTTATAAACTGACTGGCAAACGGTTTGTATGAGACCAGGAAAGACATACCTTTGCGTCTGACGGACCTAAGACCTCGACCTTGCCGACATGCAGCTCATGGCTCTGGCCGGCTCCGGGTGAGGCCACCCATGAGCCGGTGAGGCGGACTGCCGCGCCAACGCTTAGACTGTGGGAACGGACATCAGCAACTCGCCAGTTTTGACTGAGACATGCCGTGGTTATCTCACTTACCCCTCATCATGATCGACCGGGACTAAGGCCTGTAGAGGGGCCAGCGACGAGCCGTCGCCCAGCGAGACAAAACGATGCGTCTTCATGGACCGGACGGACCGGACGAAGCCGTGGACGACCACGTCGTCGGCCTTTTCGGCCGGCCTCCATTGCAGCAGCTCGGCAACAGACCGGGGTGCCTGTTGAGAGACGTGTCGTCGGAAGTTGGCAACGCGACGCGGGCCCAAGACACGCGAGACACTCGACGACCGAAGCGCCGGAGCGGGCCGCATGGCTCGGCGATCGCTGGGAAACGGTGTTTGGGGGCCCGGTGGTCCGAACTCGCGGCAGGTTAGGGCAAGACCCTAAAATCCGGGTTGGTCAAGCTTGAGCCAATGACTTCCGATGCAGTGTCTGGCAGCCTGGCACTGTCTGGTGGCGGCTTCTTCACAAGACTCGGGCTGGCAATTGGAAATTCGTCAGGCTCAAGGCAGGAACACAAAATGCACGAGTTCACGCGTTTCTTGGCAGGCAACGCGTGGACCCCTGTCGTCCTGTGACCGCTAGGTATCCGGACCCTGGCCCACACTAACTCGATGGACCCACACGATTCTGCGCCGGACTTGCCCATCTTGAGACTCAGCGCTGCCGTGATTGGCTCCACTGCGGCTGGTTGATGTGCCCCACTGCTCTTCTCTTCTGATGGGTGCCTTGGCAACCACCCTCGAGGCACCTTCCCATCCACCTCCACAACGCCCATCAGAAGGAAGGCGCTGTGAAGGTGGAGTGCCTGATGCGGCATTCTGTACGTGGGCGAGAGGGAAGGATCACTTCTCCCATTTTCATCCAAGCCATTGCACCCATTTCCACGGTCTCTCACTCCCACTGCCCCCAGCTGCAGGAAGCATCCACATTCCATCCCGCGCGGCTCGAGACGACGATCCCTTCCCATGCCATGCTTGGGCGGCCTCGCGCTTGTGGTTGACAGGAATGTCAGACATGCATTTTCTACTTCATTGTCGCCGCTCACCGGCTTCCTTGACGCCGTCGAACGCCTCGTCAGTCGTCACTCCCTGGCCTTTCCTACCGGCCGTGCTGCCGATCTCCAGCCCGGCGCAAAGTCCCTCAAGGCAACCGCCGTCTCGAGGACCGAGCCGAGTGGCTTCGTCGCATATCTCGTTCTCGCTAGATCCATTCGATTTGAGCGCGCGACTTAGCCATTGGCTGCCACAGCAGAGGGCAAAGCCAAGTCCGGAGCTAGACGAATATTGGTTCAGCAGCTGCCCGCCCCGGGAGGACTCGAGCATGCACCAGGTCGTAAAAGACATCATCCAACGGCTGCCGGCACGGACCCGGCCCATGTCTCTGGACCCGAGTGGCGCGGGAGCACCAGATCGATTCAGACTCGAGATGGCGCACCTGCTGCAGCACAGCATCCTCGGCATCCACCGTGTGATATCTGGGGTCTCGGCAGCGCGCCTCGGCGCCAACTCTCTTCCCGCCCGGGCTCTCAAGCACATTCACCTTCTCAGCCCTGAGAGAGCCACCGTTTTCCATCACTTGGGCGCGATTGGACTGAGCTGGCGCCCTTGACGCCCAGCCGCCTTTGATGCCGCCTCACTGGACCACACGCTGGGGTCTAGATAGTCGGAGAATCGGGGGGCAAGTGTCCTCAGTCTGCCAGCAAATCAGACCAAGATGGCTGTGTGAGACCCCAGAGTTACACAGAGATCTCTGTGCGAGGATCACGGCACGCGACATGGCCGTTCTGTTGGCCGTGGCGGCAGCTTGCAAAAGAAACGGCATGATGCTTTTTCCATATATTCTGCCCCGTCCATCTTCCTTGACCATTTTAGCGCGGATATAAAGCAACCAATGCCCCCGGCCACCATCACCTATCCGGACTTGACAGAACCACACAGCAGACCGCACCTTTGACCGACTCGACGTACCACGTCTGACTCCTCAACAACGCCGCTAACTCATCGCTTGAGACTGCTCGCCACCCCTCAGTTCTGCTGGCACGCCATGCCGTCCACAAGCAAGTCCAAGCCCAAGCCCTCCGAGGTTGCCTCGGAGGCCAAGAGGATTTACATTCCCATCGTCAGAACAAAGTATGCAGCGACTTGGACGACACACTCCTACATCTACCACCAGCCGTTGCTGCAAATCAACTTCACCGAGCGGCCTCTTGACCTCTCGCCTCCAATGTTCTGTAAGTATGACTCCAAATCGCAACAGCTCCCTTCTTCTAACACCCCTAGATGTCTTTGGCGGAGACCCGGTCAACACTGCGATGGACTGGGCAGTCACGGCGGGGTGCGCCATACCCTTCATCTGCGCGGCCAACGACAAGCGCCCTGGGGGCGACTGGGAAACTGGAGTGGTGGGCTACGAGGAGCGCTTATGCCGCCGCAGCACCCTTGCAGCGTGCCTAGCGACGCCAGCAGACGGTTCAACCACTAGCCACTACCCGCTTCCGATGTGCGCTGGTGTCCTGTCTGAGCACGTCGGTCAGTTTGCTCCCTTCCTCCCGTCTCGTCCTGCTGCCGCCGCTGACCTGTTACACAGTCGTCTTCCGCGGGCCCCACGACAAGTACGAGAAGCTGCCTGAGCAACAGTGGCGGGCACTGCCCGTGGTGTCGGTCCCTCCGCCACGGTGGCCCAAGCTGACGCAGAACGGCACCAAGTACTCGTTTGCCGACGAGCGCGAGATGGTCAAGGAGAAGCTGCGCGGAGCGCTCCGCATCTGTGCGTACAACAACTACGGCACTGTGGTGGTGGGCGACTTTGGCCTCGGCAACGGCTATCGGAACCCGCCGCAGGAGTTGGCCGAGCTCTGGCGCGAGGTCTGCCTCTACGATCCCGACCTGCGCGGCCGCATTCGCTGCGTGGCGTTCGTGTTTGAAGATCCGAACCAGAGCACGACGCAGTTGATTCTCGACGACATTGCGAAGAAGGCCAAGAGCGGCAGCAGCAGCAGCAGCGGCTCGTCAAGCAAGTCCAAGCCGAAAGGCAGTTCCAGCTCGAGCTCGTCGGCCGGCAACTCGCCCACCGACCTCGAGATCTTCACCCGCGTGTTTGACAACAACGAAATCCAACGGTTCCTCACCCAGCCGGACGAGCGATACGGTCTGAGCAACCTGCTCGTCGCGTAATCTTGTTTTCTTTGTCGGCTTTGGCGTCAAGGGGGCGTTTATGGTTAACGGAAGCATGGCTCGTTTTGGAAATACCTTTGGGGCAACCTCTTCATTTCTTTTTCTTTTTTCCCGCTCTATCTCGCTTTCGGTATCATCTGGGACATTATCACTTCCGCTTTGGTGGCTACATTCCTACGGTTTGTGTCTCTTTCGAGTCCCCTGTCGCTTACCTTAATTCTATCCATCACAAAGAGAATGATAATATACTGTGTAGTCTGTCGAGTCTGATCCTTCGATTACCCTCTGCACTCAAGGATGCTCAAGGGCGGCAAGCGCGCTTGTCTGAAGTCGAGTCGAGCCATCGGTACCGGGTCAAAGACCGAAATCCCGTCCAACCGCTCCCGAGGGATTAATGAGACGATCACGGCCCGAGGTGGTTACCAACTGAGGAAAAATCGGCCAGGACAGGGGTCTGCCGAAGCCGGTTCTGCAGACGCCCTCGTCGGCGCCGTCGCATTGGACAGCTCTCAATCACAAGCCTCGTCTCAGACCACCCCGGCGTCATGGATGGGCCAGGATGGGGCGATGCCCTGCATGAGGCTGAAGCCACAGAGCCCACGGCACCAATCACTTGGTTCGAAGTCAGAACGGGGGCGCCCGCCAACCTGCTTGGCTGCAGTCTGATTCCGCAGGAGTCGATCGGCTGTGTTGCCAAGCTGATACGGGGATCGAGAGGGTGTACGGAGTAGGGCATGTCTTGTTTGGGAGGTGGCTGCAGATTTGTGCAGGTTGTGCAGATTGTGGATGACCGGCGAGTTTCTGGGAGTCGGCGGGTTTTTGGGGGGTGGTTGGTATTGCTTCTTTGGGCCCAACTCCCTTCGCAGTGGCATGGGCAGTTCCAGGCGTGCCAGGCAAGAGTCTGCTCCAACAGGAGGAGGGTTGGTTCACGGTACCGCCTGTCTGACCACCATCCTCTCGGCCGTGGCTGATGGAGGCTGTCTTCCTATCTACCTATTACCTAAATACTCGCCAGGTTTCAGTCTGAATCACCACCACCACCACCAGGCAGCCTCGGTAGCAGGGTCGAGGGTGTCTCCTCAAAACGGTCAGAGGGCATGCAGAGCGCAATTTGGGAGGAATCATGGAGTGCCTACACCGTACAACGGGCGCCATCGGCACAGTCGCCCAGCCGTTGAGATTGGGGTGCCTACCCCGTGCTGGGGTGTGGTGACCCGCGCCCATGTCGGCGGGTGCCCTAGCGAGATCCAGCGGTGGTGGCGCGAGATGAGGCACCCAAGCGAGCTAATTCGACAGTCGGGGCTATCTTTTTGTCATTTCTTTTGCTAGTGTATTGGGGCTGTCGTGCAGTGGCGCAAAGCAATTGCCGTATGCACATGTGGTGAGCCCATCGACATTATCAAGCACTCTCAGGGTGTGCCATGTCCAGAACTCTGAGGTCATCGAGACTTGACAGCGGAGGATTTTCTCCTGAGCAAGATCTTTGAACCGTTTCCAGGGCTGGTTCCTCCAGTTCTTCTTCGCATCTGCCATATTGCGGAGATGAGCGGGCACGGTTTTTCCATAGAGGATCGCTGCATGTCAGGACCCTGCATCCTTCGCAGTTCACACTCGATCCCTCATTCCTCACGGTGCCGTTAATCTCTCCCTTCCGTTGCCACTCACTCACACCCGTCGTCTCTCAGGCAGGGGGCGGTGAAGATCCCTCTCGAGTCTCATGTTACCGTGACACAAGCGCGGCTGCACTGCAAACACCCCCGGGTAACACAGTACCGTATCACCAACACACAGTCAAGGCCAGAGACCGCTGTATGTGTGCGAGATCGAGTCATACAGATCGTAGATTGTCCTACACCACACAGCACCATATGTACCACAAACACAGCAGGCAATCGCACAGTCCACGGATAGGCGCCTGTCCGTGGGTAGCCGCATCCTTCGCTGCCGTCTCCGTCCCCCTTGCTTGGTGGCACAGGTACAGGACTCGGCTTGATCGGGCGTATCACTCTCGATAGTTTTGTGATATTGGCACGCATGAAGCCACTGTGGTCAGAAGCAACAAAGGAGAGTGAGGTTGATCTCGGCGATGGGCTGCCAAGGTGATAGCTGGCTGTAAGTCACTAGAGGGGTCAATAAAGTCGAGTGATGGTTCTTCGGGATGGGAGACACATCACTCGTCTCCGGGGGGGCATGCTGAGTGGCCGGCTGGCGGCCTCATGCAAGGGAGGGATGCCTCTTGATGATCCTGTTGAAGAAGCGTCACGGAGTAGCGGCCCATATTCTGCAGAGGGATGGTGGAAGAGAGGTTGCTGAAAGGACGCCTGGGTTCCGCTCCCCGTCCGTCATCACTCTGCCCTGCCTCCGCCACGGCGGCAGAACAGCTGGACTTGGATCCTTCAGGGCCTGGAACAATTAACGGCAGGAAGGATACATGTAGACGCCAGAGGAGAGCTGCTTGGATGAATAGGCGCCCCTTTCCGCCCAACGGGCGACGATCGCTCAGGATCATCCAGGGCTTGCGGGGAAGTGTAGTAAAGGGGCTTGCAGGAGCACAGTACTCCGGAACGTCGGACTCGATGATGGTCCCAGCGCCGCGCTCACGGGAACTCTGATCGACGTGATCATCATCTCGACGCCCCTCCCGTGTCTTTCCTGTAGCAAACAACCAGACCCCAGGTCTGCCGTTGCACTGACATGTGTCAAAAGTCCCAAAACAAGCGATGTGACTCCGTTGTATCTGCGCGTATGTAGCCGCCCTTGGCGCAAGGAGGAGGGCAATCAACTCATTGAGAGGCCAAGCTCAGTTCAGAAGGATCACATCATCACATATCACACAGCTACGGGATGCGAGAAAGGAAAGGATGAGCGACGAGGACAGCCCAAGGCTGAGTTAAAAGCCGTTGAACTCCACAACAACACCCCAAGCCGTGCCCCTACTCGGATCCAGACCCAGCAAGCCACCTCACTTAGACACAGAAACGGCAGGAAGGACAACCCCGAATTCCGTCGGAGGTCCAGCATCACATGGGAGGGAAATACGGGAGCAAAATGCATGCGCGGCTGGTCCCAGTGCCCAGCTTCCGACGCGCATCCCGCCGAAGCGAGGACGGTATCCGCATTACAGACTGCCTACTGTGCAAGATGCAGGTCAAACAAGCGCCGGGACAAGCCGCAAGGAAAGACAGGCCCAGGCAGGGTCTGACCGGCTTGGCCACTTGGGTGGCTTAGCTAGGGTGGCTTAGCTAGGGTTGACCAGGTTGAAACTGGAGAGGGAGGGTTGATGAAGGGGTGAAGGTGATTAGGGGGGTTGGCGCAAGGTAGAAGTGGAAGTGGATGATGAGATCACCAACATCATGAATTGAGTTGGTGCATGAGGTCAGTCCGTTGGGCGGTAAAGCAGCAAAACATGGCGTGCCCTGACAGGCCGGACCGAAGCAGGGAGAGGAGATCATTGACTGAGAGTACCTAGGTACCGGTAGGCTGACATGGAATGACATGACCGAAGGCAGCAGCAGCAGCAGCAGCAAAAACCAACGCGCCTGAACACACACAGAGAGATATCCTCAAGACGACATATCATGTTCACATCGTATTTTGGTATCTCACCACACTCCTCCTATCTGGCCGAGTCACAGCAGGGCAGGTCAGGTGTATGTACCGCACCGTCCTACCGTCGTATACTCCAACCGCCCAACTTCCAACTGAACACCCCTCTCCCGCCTTCACCTCCTCCCCTTACCAATACGAAGGCCTCAGCCCCGTAAACCCCGCCAGCGCCGACGCCGTCTCACTCGCGTCCTCCCGTTTCCTCTGACCGGCAAGCTGTTCAACCAGACTCCCGTCAGCCCACGTCCTCTCAACAACACTTTCAAACAACCAAACAGAAAACAAGACAAGCAAAGGGTAGATAGAGCAGACGCAAGACAAGACAAAGCCAAGGATTATCTCACCTCCAACTGCACCCCCTTATGCACATGCACCAACCAGTCCACATAACTCTGCGCCTCATTATTCCTGTCCTCCACCAACATCCTCGCAAACTCATACTCGGCGCCATCAATCCCCTGCCTAGCCAGCTGCACCGTCAACCCTTTCGACCCGCGCATGGTCCTCAAAAACTCCACAATATTCCGCACCTGCGCATTCAGATGCGTCTGCAGCACCGGCAGGGCCGAGGTATACGCATCCAAACTCTGCAAGCTCTCCTTGTCCTCGCCAAACAAATCCGCAATCAGATTCGGCGAGGTCTGCGCGTGGAACCAAAGCAGCGTCGTCTGCCCGTTATCCACCAGGTACACACCGCCCGGCTCAACGCGTGCAAACGAAGCCCGAATCGAGGGGGGCATGCGCAGATGACCCGTCTGCGGATCCGGGAACCCGTCCTCGGGCTGGAGGTTGTGGATGGGGATCATGCGCGGGTAGAGGTAGAGGGAGAGCTCGAGCGGGCCCATGGAGCGGATGAGGCGCATCTCGTGGACGCGGCGGTCCGTGGTCTCGGAGCCGCCCTTGAAGGCGCGGCACTTGAGCATGCCCAGCATGTACATGGCGAACTCCTTGAGTCGTTCCGGCATGACCAGCTGGCCGGGCGGGTGGGCTTGAGACAAAAAGTGCTTGCGGTAGTTGGCTAGGACGTCGATGGTTTTTTCTGTCAGGCTGAGGCGGATGTCTTTGAGCGTGGCGGAGGTGGTGGCGAGCTTGGTTGAGGCTTCCTTGGCGAGGGTGGAGATGACGGCGTCCTGGTCGATGAACTTGACGCTGTCGCGGGCGTTCTCGCTGACGCCGGCGATGACGTTGATGCACCGGACGCGCCGCTGGCCTGAGGCTGAGGTGTAGAGCAGGGCGGCCTGGAAGTGGGCGTCGAGCTTGGAGTCGAGCTTGCCGTCGTAGCCAAAGGTCACGCCGATGGCCTTGTCGGCGTCGATGACGCCGATCTCGAGATCGGCGCCAAAGGTGTGCTGCACAAAGTTGCCGTGGTAGCCCGACACCTGCAGCCCGTTGGAGCATCGGACCTTCATCAACGCCTGGTAGCCCGTCTCGCGCGTTACCGCGTGCTTGATTTCGAGTGACAGCTTGGTGTTGTCCCGCGGGGCGATAAAGTTGGGGTAGTAGAAGGACTCGCCGCCGGTGGTGGCAGAGACGTAGCCTGCATATGGTTAGAGAGGGACTGAAGAGCAGTGAAACACAGTTTACTCACCAACAGTAGCAATATCCAGGTAGCCGCCCGACGGGGCAGCCATGAAAAAGTCGACGCCAACACCTACCGACACCATCTTCTCGGCAACCTTCCTCCAGGCAGGGTGCTCGGTGCTGAACAGTTTCTTATCCGGTTCACCACCGGGGTGCTTGCCGTCGTCCCTCATGAACAGGCGGCCAGGGCCCCAGGTCGGGAGCGCGGACAAGGAGCAAAAGATCTTGCCGCCCGTCTTTTCCAGCGCAGCGACAGCCGCGTTCAGCGTCGACAACAGCGCCGGCTCGGGGTTCTTGATGGTCGAGAACATTTGCGGCAGGCGGGTCAGCAGCGAGCTGATGACGGCCTTGGACTCGTACGGGTCCACAAACAGGCCCTCGCTGAGCGGCACAAACGGGTCCTCGACGTCGGGCATGATCATCATCTGCGCCTGCTCCAGCGCCGGGCTGACATTGTAGAAGTGGACCTCCTTGTCGTACGTCACGAAGCCGACCTTGGCGCCCGCCGGTATCCTCCGTTTGACCTCGCCGTTCTCGTCCTTCTCCTCGTTGTCGTCGGCGCCGTACAGGGTGCGCAGGATGCCGTCGCAGAAGGACTCGAGGAAGCCCTTGTTGAAGGACTCTTGTGTCACGTCGATCAGGAACAGGTAGCGCATCCCGACGGGCTCCCGCGTCCAGTACTCCTTTGGCACGATGAACTCGACCGTGCCCCTCGTAAGCTCCGGCCGCTGGTCGCGGTCCACGCGGACGCCCTGGGGGCTGGTGGCGCAGAAATATTCCGAGGGCGTGTCGTTTGCATAGCCGCAGAGGTTGCAGACGAACTTGTTGCCCCCTGAGCGGAACATCATGAAGGGGTTGATGTAGGCGCGGCATCTGTGGCAGCGGGGCGGACCGACGTCCCCAAAGTCTAGCACGGGGATTTCGAGTTCGCCAGCCTGGAGGGGAGCCAGCGGCTGGAGGATGAGACCGAGCGGCAGGCCGGTGCTCTTCAGGCCGTCGGCCGTCGCGGGGATGTTGTTTAGGGTGAGGCGGGCAAACTTGGGCGAGGCGTTCCCCTGGTCAAAGGCGACGAAGGAGACGGTGGCCGGAGGGGGCACCAGGCGCTCAAAAGTCGGATACACGTTGCTGAAGAAGTACTGCTGCACAGAGTCCCGGGAGAGGGGCACGCTAGGCATCTCGTCCGGAGACACCCTGGTCTGTCCGGCAGCGGGGACCATATTCGGGGCCGGGACGGCATCGGCAAACCCACTCCTGGCGGCGAACTCGGCAGGAGAAGCCGGGGCGGGCATGAAGCCGGGGCTCACTGGTGCCGGGAACTGGTTCATCTGAGGGGTTATCCCGGGGCCGTAGCGCGCGGCGGTGGCCGACGGGTCAGCATTCAGGTAGGGGGTGGCGGGTGTCCCTGCCGGGGGCATCCCGTTGAAGGCCTGGGACGAGCCCGCGGAAGCCTCAACGTTGTGGTATGCGTGGCGGTCCTTCTTCTTCTTCCTGAGGGTGCTGTGGCCCGCGTCGGCGCCGAGGTTCATGCCGCCCATCTGCGCAGCCAATCCCGCATCTTCGGGAGAGGGCTGTTGGCCCTGATAGTAGGGTTCGGGTTGGGGGGCACCATATCCGGGCACTTGTGGCGAGATCGGGGCAGCTGCTGGCGAGGGCGCGCCGTAGTAGGGCTGTTGGCCGGGGCCTTGCTGATAGGGATTCGGGGCAACGGGGGGTTGGAACTGGGGAGGGGCGGGCTGGGTTGTGCGATTCGGGTCGTTGGGGTCGAGGTTCTCGCCCTGACCGAGGGCATGGTACATGGAGTAGTCAGCCATTGTTGGAACCGCAACAATTCCCTCTCAATCCTTGCGTGCCGTCCTGCCGTTGAGGTTGTGCCTAAGATCGAGTCGAGTCGCGGGACGTAATCGAGGGGGTCGCGATGCTTGTCGAGAATTGTCACCTTGGACCTTGTTCGTAGGAAATAATCTTGCTCATAATCGAGGACAGTCGGGAACAAGACCGTCCCGGATTCAAAGAATACAAGGCGTGCTGGCGTTTGCGCAAGGTGGCCGGAAGCAATGTCTCGAATGGTGGTGAAGTGGATGCTCGTCCCACTTGCAATTGATGAATTGCGGGCGGTCGAGCTCCAGCTGTCCTTTTTTGCCGCTTCAGGCTTGGCTCGGAGCATTGAACAGGGGCTCGGCGGCGTTCCTGGGCCCGTGCACTGCTGCAGATCGTGGTGGGGTCATTCTGCCATCTGCCACCGCCCAGGAGCAGCAATTCAATGGCTTCCACTGGCTTGCCGGGCCGTCGTGTGTCACCGAACGCGAACAAAGCCGGGCGCAACTGGAGGTGGATCACAGCGCAACCTGGAGCTTTCCTTGATTGTGGATACCATCTTCAACGAGAAGACTTCCCGACCACTCGAACGAAACAACATAGCAGGCAGCTTGACGCACCCTTAATATATTCTCTTATTTATTTTTGCCTTGAGAAACTCCGTCCAGACCAACAAACCAACAAACCATGCCCCAGTTCCGATAAACGTCAGACACGGCAGCATGTTCAGCTTCACCCCGCTGCAGGGCGCCCTCTCCGAGTCGACGGCATCGCAATCGCTGCTGGAGCTCGATGGGGGCGTCAAGGTGCTGGTAGACGTCGGCTGGGATGAGACGTTTGATGTCGAGAAGTTGCGCGAGCTGGAAAAGTACGTTGTCGTATTCAGGAAGGACCGAGATAGCTAGTCCCTAACCTCGCTGTCCAGGCAAATCCCCACGTTATCGCTGATCCTCCTGACCCATGCGACCGTGAACCACCTCGGCGCATACGCCCACTGCTGCAAGAATTTCCCGCTCTTCACGCGCATCCCGGTATATGCGACAAGACCCGTCATCGACCTCGGCCGAACCCTGACCCAGGACCTCTACGCCTCAACCCCCGTCGCCGCGACCACAATATCCCCGACCTCACTCGCTGAGGTGTCATACTCGTACGCGCAAACATCATCCGCCGACCACAACCTCCTGCTGCAACCGCCGACACCAGAAGAGATAGCGCGCTACTTCTCCCTCATCCAACCGCTCAAATACTCGCAGCCGCACCAACCCCTTCCGTCGCCCTTTTCCCCGCCCCTCAACGGCCTCACCATCACCGCCTACAACTCTGGCCACACCCTTGGCGGAACAATCTGGCACATCCAGCATGGCCTCGAGTCCATCGTCTACGCCGTCGACTGGAACCAGGCCCGCGAGAACGTCTTCTCCGGGGCCGCATGGCTGGGAGGAGGACATGGAGGCGCCGGCGGTGCCGAGGTGATTGAGCAGCTGCGCAAGCCGACCGCCCTGGTATGCAGCAGCCGGACGCCCGAGACGGCGCTCCCTCGCGCCCGCCGTGACGAGCAACTCCTTGAGTCGATCAAGCTGTGCATCGCCCGGGGTGGGACGGTGCTGATTCCGGTTGACTCGAGCGCAAGAGTGCTCGAACTGTCCTATCTCCTGGAGCATGCGTGGCGGGCTGAGGTGTCCAACGACAATGATGTCTTCAAGTCGACAAAAGTCTACCTCGCTGGCCGCAGCATCGGGAGCACCATGAGGAATGCAAGGAGCATGCTGGAGTGGATGGACGACAGCATCGTAAGGGAGTTTGAAGCGGTTGCTGGCGGCGTCCGGGCGGGGAACCACGGCGGTGGCGGCGGGAAAGGCAAGGACGCCGGGCCCTTCGATTTCAAATACCTGAGGTTGCTGGAGCGTAAAGCGCAGATCGAACGGGTCCTTCAGCAAGCGGCAGACGATTCTGGGCCCAGAGGCAGGGTGATTATTGCAACAGACACGAGCTTGGAATGGGGCTTCTCTAAGGATGTCCTGCGAGCGATTGCCGGCGACGCAAGGAACCTGGTCGTTCTGACCGAAAAGCCGAGCCTCAGTTCAAGCAAACCGTCGATTGCGCGGACGCTGTGGGAGTGGTGGAAGGAGAGGAAGGATGGCGTCGCTGTTGAACAGACCAGCGCCGGCGACACGTTTGAGCAGGTGTACGGGGGCGGCCGCGAGCTTGAATTGGCGGAAGCTACCCGGCAGCCGTTGGAGGGCAATGAATTAGGCGTTTACCAACAATGGCTTGCCACGCAACGGCAGCTGCAGGCAACATTACAGACCAGCGGTGCGGCCGCATTGGAGTCCTCAGCGGACGTGGTCGATGATGCCTCGGAAACGACAACCGAAACCGAGGAGTCCGAGACGGAGCAGCAGGGCAAGGCGCTAAACGTCTCCACGACAATAGGCCAGGCCAGCCGTAAGAAGGTGGTGCTTACTGACGAAGACCTCGGCATCACCATTTTATTCAAGAAGAAGGGCGTCTACGATTTCGATGTCAGGGGCAAGAAGGGCAGGGACCGCATGTTCCCAACTGTGTTGCGGCGGAAACGAAACGATGAGTTCGGCGAGCTCATCCGGCCCGAGGACTATCTCCGCGCCGAGGAGAGGGAGGATGCCGACGGCCAGGAGGACAGGCAGGATGGGAACAAGCAGGAGCAGGGGCTGGGCAAGAAGCGCAAGTTCGACGACGTCGGTGCCGCTAAGGGAGGCTCCGGCAACAAGCGGCCTCAGCTCAAGCGCGCCGTTTCCGACGAGCCGGAGGCTGCCACCTCTGTCGACGGGCATACGGGAGACGAGCTCGACGAGCTCGAAGACGAGGAGGAGGCCGTGCTCGGCCCAGCCAAGCTCGTATTCAACTCACAGACCATCCCGGTCAACCTCCGCATCGCCTTTGTCGACTTCAGCGGCCTGCACGACAAGCGCAGTCTGAACATGCTGATCCCCCTGATCCAGCCGCGCAAGCTGATCCTCGTGGCCGGCGCCGAGGACGAGACGCAATCCCTCGCCGCCGACTGCAAGAAGCTGCTCAGCGCCCAGCTGGCCTCCGACTCGTCCCAGTCCACCGTCGACGTCTTCACCCCGGCCATCGGCGCCACCGTCGACGCCTCGGTCGACACCAACGCCTGGGTCGTCAAGCTCGCCGACCCCTTCGTCAAGCGCCTCAAGTGGCAGAACGTGCGCGGTCTGGGGATTGTGACGGTAACCGGCCTGCTTCTTCCAGGCGGCGATATCGCCCTCCAAGAACCCGAAACCACAGCCACCCCGGCCCAAAATAACAACAACGAAGAAGAAGCATCCAACAAACGCCAAAAACTCGAGCCCACCGAACAAGACACCACCTCCACAGCCCTCACAACCACAACCTCCAACGTAGTCACCAACAACAAACCTTCAAATGAATCCCTCCCAACCCTCGACGTCCTCCCCCCAACCCTCGCCTCCTCAGTCCGCTCCGCCGCCCAGCCGCTCCACGTCGGCGACCTGCGCCTCGCCGACTTGCGTCGGGCAATGCTCAGCGCAGGGCACAAAGCCGAGTTCCGCGGCGAAGGGACGCTGCTCATCGACGGGTGTGTGGCGGTGCGCAAGACTGTGACGGGGAGGGTGGAGGTGGAGAGTGTGGGTTTGCCGTTTGCTGTGGCGAGTTTTGATGGGAGGGGTGGAGGTGCTGGGGTAGGGGGGATGGGGACGTTTTATGAGGTTAGGAGGAGGATTTATGAGGGGTTGGCTGTTGTTGCTGGGGCGTGAGGGGCATGAGTAGGTAAGGGTTAAGGGGTGGATATATATAAAGAGACATTTGGGAGTTGACATTGGGATGGGTAGTTAAAGGGTTGTACGGATTATGTGTACTCTGACTTGTCTGACAAGAAATGCAGACGTCTCCGGCCAAGGCTGGTTGCGATTCCCACACCCCAGGGAGGAGTAAAATTCCCTTCCTACACCTTTGTTCGTTATAACTGTAATCCCCCGGCGCATGCTCTCTTACACGTTCGAATCCCTTTGTGACCTTGTCCTCTCATCACCTCTTCTCCACCACCACCATTTCCAGTTCCAATTCCATGTGCCCATCACCGCTCGAACTCTTTCCCCCCTCCCCTGCTGACGAGGCACCGAACCTATCCTCCTCAACGCACCTCCTACAACCCTTTCCCGCCTGGCCGCCCTCGCCATGCGGAGCCGCCGCCTCCACGTAACCCGCCCCTCGCCACCCCCATGCCTCTCCGGACCACCGCTGCCACCACCAATCGTGCTACTACCGCTCCCGCCGGCTTGCTTCGTTGAGGAAGAATAGT
This sequence comes from Chaetomiaceae sp. PF1801, assembly GCA_023628475.1. Classification (NCBI taxonomy): domain Eukaryota; kingdom Fungi; phylum Ascomycota; class Sordariomycetes; order Sordariales; family Chaetomiaceae; species Chaetomiaceae sp. PF1801. The sequence goes on from JAMAKQ010000004.1 coordinate 380,353, forward strand.
GGTTGTGGTAATAAGAATGTGAATACTGATGCCGCCTGTCCCCACCACCTCCTCCCCCGCCTCCCCCTCCCAGAAGCAAGTTAAACACCCGACGCAGGTACCCCTCAATAACCTGCCCGCAGGTCCTGACCAGCTCCATCGCGGCGCGGGTCTGCAGCACCAGGATGAGGATGAAGAAGGGGATGCAGACGGATACCAACGTGACGGGGAACCGCCAGTCGGTGGCGGGTATGTCGAATGTTGTTATGCCGAAGACGCCCTAACTCAACACACGCGGATCAGTACAAAACCTCCTCTCAAGTATTTTGTTCAGATACGTCCTGCCCCCTTTACTGACCTGGAAGGGGGAAGTGGAAGTGGAAATAGGGGGTAACTCACCACGACAAAAGTCAACGGCAAAAACACCATACTAACACTCGTCAGAATCTTGATATTATCCCCCTGCTCAATCGCCCGCCGACTCTCTTTCACACTGCTCCCGCTAAACAGCTGCTCGCGCAGCGAGCGTATCTCAGTCCGCGTCGCCTCGTTCTTGTCGTGCATGACCTGCAGCTCGGCGACGGCGCTCTCGAGCTCCTGGCGCAGCACGTCCATGCGGGCGAGGTACTGGTCTCTTGCTTCCCTCTCTAATATGCCTTCCTCGCCGTCATCGAAGTCGTCTCCAGGTGTGGATGGGTCACGGTCTGGATGATGATGCGGGTATGGCCACAGAGTCGGATGGCGGCCGGCCCAAAAGTCCTTGGTGAAAGTGGTCAGGTAGGCGGAGCGCATGGACTTGATGCCCTCGTTGATGACGCCGAGGGTGTTGTAGGCCCAGAAGTAGCGGCGCGAGTAGGTGAAGTGGCTGTCTTCGAAGAGAAGCTTGTCGCGCAGGCGGACGTCAAACATGAATTGGTTCTGGAGGCATCATCAGCAACAGACCTTGTTAGTAAGAGGCATAGGTGAGAAAAGGGGACGCACCGGAGGGGTGATAAGCTTGGTGATCATCTCATTCACCTGAGTGTAGCGCTTGACCGCGTCGCGGTACTCCACACACAGAGCGTCGAGGAATGCGTACGGGCCGTTGCAGAACTGCTTCTTGGAGTTGTCGCTGCGCATCGAGTGCTCGTCGTCCGGGAAACACTGAATGTTGAGGAGGTGCCAAGGGGCAAACGTATCGTACAGCACCCCTGTCCGAACCTTCCTCCGGACCTTGACCTTGACCGTGCCGGTTGGGTCGCCTCCGAGGGAGAGCGCGAGAACCGAGTTGCACTCTGTCAGGTCGATGTGGTCGGGGGACCGGCGGTCTGGCGGGCGGTTGTCGTATGCTTGCCAGGGGGCGGGGGTCAGGCCTTCGCCGACGATGGTGTAGTACTTGAAGACGAAGAAGAAGCTCCGTTGCCTGATGGGGTCTGTCTCAAAGGCTCTGTTTACGTAGGCCTGTTGCCAGTTAGCGCTAGGTTTTAGCGTAAGTAAAGATACTGGTTACCTTGGTCTTCCCCCTGTTCCCGTCCGTGGAGACGAGGTTTTGAAACAGCTCGTTCATGTCAAAGTGTTTCTTCAGTGTCAGGTGAGTGGCGGCAAGGGTGAGAGGCGAGGGTTCTTGGAGGATCCTAGCGACTGTCAGCGGTTTGTGTGCAACCAACTGGAGGATACACTCACGTCATCCTCCCTACGGCGTTCCCATCGCCGTTGATGTCCTTGAGGACGCTCCAAACTGACGCATCCCAGTTGTCTCCGTCCCCGTCCATGCCCGCAACGGAGGCCTGCCCCGACGGTAACTGCTTGGATTTGGGCGTGCCATCCTTGCCGACCTCATAAATCTCGTAGGTTGCGCTTTCGTAACGGCTACCCTCTCCTGAATCGAAGCTGCCAAGGATAGTTGAAGGCTCCAACTCGCTCCTCTGCTGCCACACATCACCCAGGGCGGTGGCTGTGCCGTCATGGGCTTCGTCGATTGAGCGGATATGGGCAACCAGTTCCGCCTCGGTGAATGACTCCCGTGGAAGCAGCTTGGAGACAGTGGGCACGATACTGTCGGGTATTTTTGCCGAAGTGGTGCGTGATGGCGGCGTAAGGGGCAAGAAATCCCCAGGTTCGTCGTTCAATAACAAGAATCCGTCGGCTGAGGCTGGTTTGACTTTGGGCGATTCATTTGGTGGCCACCTAGGCCGTTCGCCGTTCGCCTGAGCTGACACTGGGCCAAAGCTGACAGCCTTGAGCAGAGGTGAGGCCGTCACATCGTTGCTGCCTGTTCGTGCCACCCGTGTACTGGTCGCCTGGGCATCGAGGAGAAGGCGGAAATTTTTGAGATACTGCTCATGGTGATGCTCCACAGATTTCAAGATGTCTTCGAGACGAGCGTTGCTCATTGAGTGAGTGATGTTGGGTGCTCGAGGTTAAACTCAAGAAAAGGAAATAAAGAGATACAAAAAACCCACGAGTAACCCGTCAGACAGACATGGCGGGCCGAGATACTTATCCCGGAGGTTCTCGCCTTGACTGGGCGAAGCAAATGAAGTGTGATCTGTCACTTGGATGCCCGTGAGGGGCTTGCTCAGCCTCGTCGTCCCCTCCATCTCAGTGGACGCTCACGAAACCCACCCACGTGGGGTGGTTCATCAGCAAACGCGGAGAGTTGGTAACCGACGAATAAGATGTACAACGATGTAGGAGGCTTGAAGTTTGTCTTCGGTGAAAGGTGAAAAGTGAGGCTGCTAGCACGCGGTTAGTCACGGGGCACGCCCCGGAATAATCGTATCGGGCGTGAAGATGAGGCCACTCGAGCAGAAAAGCAGTAATTCCAGGAAGTTGGATTTTTTGTTTCAAAGTTGCCTGCAAAGTTCTCGGTGTCTGGTTGGGAAGCGACGGCCGAGTGCTCTCGGGGGTCACCGATGGCTGGTTCGGGAAGGCGGGCATCTCCGACGGGCGATTCGGGCAACAGCTCTCTTGCCTTGCAAAAGCATCGATTGCTGCCTGCCAGTGCTTTGGATACAAGCACGTTTTACACGTGTATTTCTCGTAATTTCTCTAAGGTGCCCAGGAATATCAGTTCATGATGCAAAGACCACACAGCCGCCAACCAAGCGCACCTTCATCCCTCCCTCACTCACTCACACCAGCCACCTTGCCGCCCTCGGTCCCGTCCAGTGGGGGCTTGTCGTTGCCGCCCGTGGCCGCCATCTCCTTCTCGTACTCCTCGGGCGTCTGGCACTTTGCGCTCCAGGCGTGTATTTGGGCGATCTCGTCCTTGAGCGCCGCGTTCACCAGCCGATGGCGCTTCAGCGAGTTCTTGCCTGCGAACTCGGGCGACACCACGAGGGATGTAAAGGCCTGGCCGCAGCCTCCTGTACGGGAGAAACGTGGAACGTTAGCTCAACTCGGCTCACATGATGCTGGCGATGTTGCAGGGCTTGTGAGTGAAGCTATCACCGGGTTTGGCGGGGTGACGTCAGGGCAGAGACTGTGTGGGTTGCTGTCGTACCAGACATGTCTTGGATCTCGACATGAGTCGCCTTGAGGCGCTCTGTGAGAGCAGCCCGTAGTGAGTCTTCTGTTATTGTTGACTGAGCCATTGTCCGCGTGTGTTGAGTGAGAGCAGTGATCGCGTGAGCTCGAGGCCGACAGCGGGGAGCTCCAGAAGCCCCACCAACTTCAAGGTGCCCTGATAAGGGTTAGGGATCAAGCCGCCCAGCTTCCCCAAGCTTCGAGCTCATCCGCGGCCCACTCGACAACATGTAAATCGCATCTCTTTTTGTGGCAGACAGTCCTCGCCTGACCTTGAGATCAACTCCCAAATGAACATTGCCTCGTCTGTTCTGAGGACCGCAAGACTCATCTCAGCATCACGCATTATCTGCCCGGCCACTTTCAGCAGACAGTTCAGCATGAAGCCGACTCTCCAGAGCCCGCTATTCACCCGCCAGGTCGTCCAGGCCATGCGCTCTCTGTCAGTACAAGATATTCCAAGCATAAAGTCATGATCAATGCTGATACCCTTAAGCTATCCCGAGGAGCTCGCGGACCGTGCCTGGGACAACGTCGGCCTGCTCCAAGAAAACATCAACCCTCCCTCGGGCACCGTCCCTCAGCGAGTGCTGCTCACCAACGACCTGACCCTCCGCGTCGCCGAGGAGGCCATCTCGAAGAACGTCTCCGTCATTGTGAGCTACCGTACGCCTATACTCTTCTCTCCCCCATTTTTAATACTGACCTGTCCTGTTCAGACCCCTTCATCTTCCGCGGCCTCAAATCCATCACCCTGAACGACCCGCAACAACGCATCGTCCTGCGCCTGGCCCAGCACAACATTGCCGTCTACAGCCCTCACACGGCCGTCGACGCGGCCATCGGCGGCATCAACGACTGGCTCGTCAACATTCTCAAACCCCACCGTGTCTCGGCAACCTCTGTCGCCCAGCCCGTTCGCGGGCCCGTCCCGGCAGGCTTCGAGGGCGCAGGCTACGGCCGTCTAGTCGAACTCGAGGCTCCCGTCGACTTTACCACCCTCGCACGAAGCTTCGCCGACAAACTCGGCATGAAGTCCATCATGATCGCGCGGCCGACCCCATCATCATCAGAGATGATCCGCACCGTGGCTGTCTGCGCCGGGTCCGGGTACGACGTGCTCAAGGACACGGATGCGGATCTCTACGTTACCGGCGAGATGACGCACCACAATGCGCTGCGGCTGACGATGCTGGGGAAGTATGTCTTGACGGTGTTTCACAGTAATTCGGAGAGGGGGTTCTTGAGGGATGTGTTACAGGGGCAGCTGCAGGGGAAGCTCAGGGAGGCGGTGCCCGAGGCGGAGGTAGTGGTGAGTGAGGAGGATCGGGATCCGTTTGAGATTTGGTCGCCGGGGGAAGGAAGTGGTGGGGATGCACAGTGATGGGCTCGGAAAGGGGGCATGTTTGTTGTATTTGGGCCATCGAAACTAAACACTGATATCTAGATGACAGAACTCATCCCTATTAATCGAGCCTGGCTCCAGCAGGCAGACTGTCACCAACTCCTCCCAATGTCTTGGAGCCCCTGCCCCAGCCGCGACTCGGTGTTGACTCACTGGGAGGAATTGGTGACGGTCTGCCTGCTGGACCTCTATATCAAGTCCCGCGGTTGCTGGTCCTAATTCTCCTCTCGCTGCGTGGTCCTAAGCCTCTGGCGGCCTCCCGCCCACCAATACCAGTGCCCTCGTTGTCATCCCAATCGTCAGCAACGAGGTTTGCCCCCAGCTCTGCCGGAATTCTTGCCGACAGCCACACATTCAATCACCACACACCAGCCTGCAAATTGCATCAAATCGTCCCAACAACAAAACCGCGTTCAATTACCCTCACGTCGTCGTACTAGCAACCTCACTCCTATCCCCTTCCCGCGCAGACCCCAACGCGGCATCACCCTCCTCAATCAACGCCCCGACCTCGTCCCCTCCTACCCCCAGCTCCCGCCACCTTACCAACAACCTCCTCGGCACCTCCCACTCCCTCCGCGCCTCCTCTTCCCTCCCCTCCTCCATCAACCGCCTCACCCTCGCAGGAACCTTGACCACCTCCCTCGCCAACTCCCTGGTCCTCTCCCTCCTGTTTCTAACCTCACTATCCCCACCCTCTCCCTCCCTAACCGATACTGGTGGCGGTTTCACACTCCTCCTCAACTCCTCCCTCAACTCAAAAGCCATCTTATATATCCCCTCCACAACCCCCTCCAGCCCCTTCTCCCCTGTTCCGCCCACCCCTGCAGAACCACCAATCCCACCCGCCTGTGGCTCTTGTGATGTAGTCGTAGCCCGCATCTTCCGTATGGTCTCCGTCGCCGCGATGAGTTTACTGTAATTATCATACACCAACGCCTTCTTCTCGGCGTCCAGGGCGCGCATCTCGCTTAGGAGGCGGGTGTATGTCCTTAATAAATCGGCGAGGGACGATGTGGCGAGGAGATTCGAAATGTAAGATTGCGCGTCAAAGTCGGGGTTATCCAGCTCTGACGGCGGTGATGAGAGGAGTGTACTGCTCGACGCGGTGGGGTCGGTTATAGAAACGATTGGCGGGGACGGCAAAGGTTTGTTGTTTGATGTGGATGAGGATGGTGGGGAGCGCAGGTTGTAGTACTCGCGCAGGGCGGTGCGGTTGGCGCGTTTGGATTGGGAGCTAGCCGTTGGGGTGGTGGAGTTGGGGTTGGGCGAGCCTGCGGCGGAGGATGGGACGTCGAGGCTTGGGCGGGAGGAGGAGGTGGGTGTGATGATGGAGGAGTTGGTGCGGCGCGGGAAGGGGCCGGAGGGGTCCCGTGGGGAGGCGATTGTGGACATGTTGGCGGAGGTGGACGAGGTCGATGCTCGATGGTCGGGAGTTCGTATTCTACGCTGGACTAACGATGTATTGATGAGGTACGGGTCTGTGCGAGACTGTTGACACTCGAATAGGGTGCGCTGCGTGGTGGGAGGCCGAAGCCGTCAGCTCTTCGTGTTGAGTTGAAGTTGGATGCTGATGAGATGGATGGATGGCAATGACAGCTGACAGTTGACAGTTGACAGGAGGTGAGCTTGGGATAGAGTGGAGCTTTCCGCTACTGTGGAACCGCGCTAATCCGGGGAAGTGCCGCGCTGCAGGGGTTCTCCGATGCCCCACTAAATTTCCGACCGCGCCGACCGCGACTGGCCGCGAATTGCCATTCCTCGAGCTTCCAAACCGTGACAGCACCGAAGTGCTTGAGAAAGGTCGGTCTTTGGTGGTAAATCTTCGCTTAGGCCGATTTCTGACACATTATGTGTAGGAGAAGTTGCGTTCCTTTTTCATTTTCCGCCACATTTCAGCGACATCACACCGCCAACATCCAAGCAACACCAGCTCCGAGCATCTCGACCTTAACCGGCACTCCGAGCCCCAAAAAAAGCAGCACCCAACGCACGAATTTCAACCCACCACAACCACCGCCAACCACAGCGAAAACACAACCCAACAACAACCACCACCGACTCCCAACCGCCCCCCAAAATGGACATCCCCACGCAACTGCACACCTCCCTCTCCACAACAACCATCCCCCTCCCCTCCCTAACCTGGCTCCAAACCCAATTCAGCACCACACGCCATCCCCCACCCCCACTCGCCTCCCTCCTCGCAACAGCCCGCACCCGCCTGCTCGCAAGCGACCTGACCACCCCCGGCCTTCTCGACACGCGCTACGCTTCCACGCACTCCCTTCCCCCCCAACTGCAGCAATCCCACGCGACGACTCGCGAGACTAAACTCCCGAGGGATGTGGTGGTGCAGGTGCTGGATGTTGAGGATATAAGTAAATCGCGCTGGGAGCAAGTTGAGGAGTTGGAGGCGATTGCGCGCGGGGAGGGGACGAGGGGGCGGGAGGTTGTGAGGTTGCCTTTGGCTGGGCCGGATGGGACTGCTGTTGAGGATGGGGATGAGGGGGGACAGACTCAGACTCAGTCGGCTGGAGCGGGACAGCAGCAACAGCAACAGGGTGCGACAAACACCACCAGCAGTAGCAAAAACAGCACGCACAAACTGCTCGTGCAGGACTGCAAGGGCCAGACGGCGCAGGCGATTGAGCTGAAGAGGGTGGATCGGTTGGCTGTGGGCAAGACGTTTATCGGGGAGAAGATTTTGCTGCGCGCCGGGACGGTGGTGGCGCGCGGGGTGGTGATGCTGGATCCGGCGCAGTGCGTGGTACTGGGAGGGAAGGTGGATGCGTGGCATCGGGCGTGGGTGGATGGGCGGTTGGCGAGGTTGAGGGAGGCTGTTGGGGCGGAGAGGAGGGGATGAGGCATTCCGGTCAAAGACATAGAAAGGAAGGGAGGGGATGTTTACTTGTGTTGAGATACCCATTTTACTTTTATTCAGGGAAGGGACACAGAAACGGGAGGGAGGAGTGTATGCTTCATGTTATGATACCCATCTCACATGCCATTTTCTCTACCAAACCACCGACATGCATATTCTCTCTCCATCCACCATGACATACCTCACCCCCTAACAACCTCCCCCAAGGCCCGCCACCCCGCCCCCTCCCACGGCGCCACCATAACCGCCGTCTGCGCATCCACCGCCCTCCCCGTCCCCGCATATGCCCTGGCCAAATCCTCCGCCGCCAAATCCCCCCTCGGCGCCACCCCCTTCAGCGCAACCCTCAACGCCATCTCAGCCGCACTCTTCCCCTCCTCCCCACCCCCTAACCCGCCCAACTCCGCCCACCCATGCGGCAAGTAAGGATGGAACATGACATCCGCCCGCGCCTGGTCCGCCACCCCACCATTGCCGGATTTTCCAAACGCCGCAACAGCCCTCAACACCTCCCCCAGCCGTCTCTGATCCTCGCTCGTAACCCCCTCGTCACTCGCCCTCAAACCCTGCAGTTCCGCCACAACCGCATCAAGGCTCTCTTCGTCCTCATCCAGCAGCGCAATCACACCGAGCAACAGCACGGCCTGCACATGCTGCGGCGCTTGCTCCACGACGCCGAACAGCACCTCCCGTGCGCGTTCCCTCGCTTCGTCTTTTCCTGTCGCCCAGAGGACTTGTGCCAGCACGCAGGCCACGTCGGGGTTGTTGTCTGATTCTTGGATTGCTTCGTCAAAGCAGGCGACTGCGTCGTCTACCTGATGCAAGTGGTACTTTGCTAGACCTAGCGTGACGTGTGCGCTGAGCCGGACGCGCCGGCGTTCTTCGGCCGTCAACTCACTTTCGGAGCCATCTTCGGTGGTGTTGCTGAGTTGGATGGCGAGTTCGGCTGCCTCGATGGCCTCGGGGAAGGATCCGGCTGCGAGGTGGGCGCGCGCGAGGTCTGCTTTGGCGATGGCGAAGCGCTTGAGGGATTCAGCCGACTCGGTGACCTCGTAGTCTGCTTCTACCGCGGCGCAGATCTTTTCCAGGGTGGTGACCGCGCGGTCATGCTCGCCGTTGCGCTCCTGGAAGAGCGCGGCCAGGTGGCCGTAGGCGAGGTCCTGCGGGTTGAGGCCCTGGAGCTGGCTGAGCGCGAGGATGGGATGGATGAGCGCGGTGACGGGCAGGTCCGAGGGAGACGACATGATGTGGTCGAACATGGAGATGGCAAAGTGCCGCCGGCTGGCGGCCGACGAGCTCTCCGAGATGTCCATGGCGTGGGTGAACAGGCCGCGGGCTTCCTTTTGATCGCCTAGCAGCAGCGCCACCAGACCCTGGCCGAGCCAGGCGTGGGCGTAATCCGGATCGGCCGACTGCGCTTTCGTAAAGGCGTCGTTCGCGAACTGGATGTCGCCCTGCAGTAGGGCCAGCGTGCCCAGGTTCGTCCAGGTGTGCGCGCCGCTCTCGTTCAGGTGCAGGCTGCGGACAAATGAGTGCTGCGAGACGGAAGGGTTGACGGTGCTGGTTACCACGCCGAGCGCGTTCCAGAACTCGGCGTTGCCTGCTTCCAGCTCGATGGCCCGCTTGAAACACGCGATGGACGCCTTGAGGTACTTGGTAGCCTTCTTCCTCAGCTTCAAGGGCAGGCACATGTGGGCGCGGTGCTCAGCCCAGCCCAGGTTGTAGTAGGCGACGGCCTGGGCGTGTATGTCGTTCGCCGACAGCTGGATCGCCCGCTTGTGTGCGAGGATAGTGGCGTGAAGGACTCTGGCCAACTCGGGGCCGATCTTGCCCTCGTCTGAGTTGGCGCCGTTGGTGATGGCGCCGACTCCATCCGTGTCGACAATCTCACCGCTGGCATCACCGAGCAGCTCCTGGACCAAGTCGGTTGGGAACTCCGCCAGCCGATCCTGAACACTCGAGAACAGTGAGCATGCATCGCCAACAGCCTTCCAAAAGTTGAAAGTCTCCTTGATAGCCTCGGGAGCCTGCACCGCGAACTTGATTGTCTCCACCGCAAGATCGATCGACTTGCCAAAGAAGCCCTTATCCAAGCTGTCCAGGGCATTGTCCACGGTAGCCTGCATCAACGCAATCGCCACACCCGCCTCATCCGGGCGGCTGGCGACAACCTCGCGGTAGAGGGTAATGGCCTCGTCGAAATCGCCCAGCTCACGCTTTATGTCAGCAAGGATGAATCTCGAAAACCACGTCTCCCCAGCGATCTTTGCATCCCCCGACTCCTCCAACTTCTGCGCATTCAGAATCGCCTTGGTGGCCGCGATGTACCGGCCCGAGCCGTGGTAACTCTCGCCCAGCCCGACCCACGAGTGGTAGTCATCAGGCGAGATCCGCAGCGCTGCCTGGAAGGAGACGATTGCCTTGCGGTAGTCTTGCTTGTTTAGCTCGGCCACGCCGAGGGCCGCGAACGGCCAGCTGATGCCCTTCCGCTTCGAGCCCGGCGGCGGCTTGACCTTGCCTGAGTCGACTACCCTCTGGGCGACAAGCTCGACGCGGTCCCAGTCGCCATCATCGGCAAATGACCTGGCCAGTCTCTCTGCCGACTCGACTTCGGACGGCGAGAGCTCCACTGCTTTTTGGAAGCACCGGCGCGCCCGCTTCTTGTCTTTGGCGTAGTCTGCGTAGTACTTGCCTAAGCTGGTGTAGGCTGGTGCATAGTTGAGGTTGCTCTTGAGCGCCTCGAGGAAGTATGAATAGGCGCCGGTCCGGCTCTTCCTAGCCGCCTTGGACGTGTCCAGGTTCCAGATGCAGTAGCCAACGCGGTATTGGGTTTGCGCAAGCAGCTCCTTGTTGACCTGCTGCCCCTTCTTGGTCAGAAGCGGGAGACAGGTCTGCAACTCATTCCTGCTTGTTTCAAAGTCGCCTTTCAAAGCCTTGACCCAGGCAGCCTCAGTTCTGACGCGGAGGTTATCCGGATCCCGCTCCAAGGCCCGTTCCAGGAAGTCGATCGCCTCGGTGTACTCTTCCTCCTCTTCGTAGATCAGCCCCACGCCAATCATGGCGGCTGTCGATGACGGATCATGCGCTAGCACGCCATCAAACAGGCTCTTGGCTTCCTGGTGATGGCGCGGCGACTGGTAAAAGACGAGCGCCGTTCCGAGGTACAAGGAAAAGGCGTCCTCGGTGTTCTGGAACGACAGCCCCGTCTTAGAGCGCTCCAGCTTCAGGTGCTCGAGAGCCTTGCGCATGAGCTCGACGTTGCTCTCGTGCTCCTCGACGTGCTGGTAGTACTCGCCCGTCAGCCTGAGCGCAAACAGCGAGTCGGCGCTGCTGACGCCTTCCATAATCATCAGCAGTCTGTCCTCCTCGGTCAGCGGCACATAGGTTGTCGGCGCTCCTCCTGCTTCGTCGTCCTCGCTCTCGTCCTCGCTCTCGCCGCTGGTGGCGGGGGCTGGCTGCTGTGACGCCTCCTTTGGGAAAGGGGAGACGTCGCTGGTGAGGAAGCCCATGATGACCCGGTTGAGATCGCTGTCCGGGAAGAAGGTGCAGTACTGGCGCAGCACCGTGACGTCCCAGTCCTTGATGTCCTTGTGGTCCTGCCAGTTGATGGCAATGTCCCAGGCGAACTTGAACGGGTGCTTGATGATGACCATGTCGTTGGCCAGCTTCTGGACGATGGCGGCTTCCCGCTCCTTCTGCTCGCCCGGCGGCCAGGCGACGAGGCGCTCGTAGCAGTACTGCAGTAGCTTCTCCTCGTAGGTCCGGCGCACGTCGTCGTCGGTGGCCCAGTTGATCAGCTGGCCGTACACATAGCCCAGTCTGCTCTGGTTGTAGACCTCGCGCTTGACCTCGAGGGTCACCTCGCTGATCCGGGCGCCTATCCGTGTGCGCCGCTCGCCGATCAACGTGTTGATGCGCTTCTTCTCCTCGGCCTCGACGATCTGGGCCTGGATCTCGTACGTCTTGGCCGGGTGGGGGACGCGACCCTCCAGGGCCGGGTAGATGGGGCTCTCGGGCAAGATCAAGTCCAGCGCGTCCACGTACTGAGCGCGATCGCCCTGGGCCCGGGCATGGTCGATGAACTTGTCGACGACATCCTGGCACTTGTACATGTCGTTGGCGTCCCGGAAGATCTCGGCCAGCTTGAGGGCGGCATGCTGATACTGCTTCAACTTCTTGCCCCGCTGGCGCTGGTACAGCTTGATGAGCCCCTGCCATGCCTGTGGGTCGGCGGGCTTGAGCCGGGTGGCAGCCAGATATGTGCTCTCGGCCTCGTCGAGCTGGTTCTTCTTGTCCAGGGCAAAGGCGAGGAAGATGTGTCTGAAAAATCAGCGCCAGTGCCGTAAGTTTCCCCAATCAATAAACTTACGCATGGTAATTCTTGGGGTCTTTTTGAAAGACATCCTCTGCGGCCTCGATGGCTTCATCCCACTTCTGCTGCTTGATGGCCTCGTTGATGGCCTTGAGTAAGGCCTTGGTTCCCGACATGGCGCTGCCCCGAGCGGGTGGGAGCAGTACCCCTTCGAGTGGACTGACGTTCTAGAATCGCGCGCTAGGAGGAGGGCTAGGAAGGCCGATGACTGGGAGGAAGTTTGACACGGTGACTTGATGACGACCAAGATCGCGGTTCGGGGTTGAGGTGGGGCTAGGAGGGAGAGGTCCTTTCAGGTGCGCCTTGCTGCGAAATTTCAACAATGAATGAGAGACCAGAGTCAAGTGGCTGTCTCTGCAAAACGTCGAGTACCTGATGTATGATGCGGATTGTGCTTGCTCTGTGTGCAATGCCACTCATTGAGATGAGCTTTGAAAGTTGAAGTGAGCTAGCCAGTGTGCGATGATCCAAAATGTCACTGTCAAGTTAGAAGCACCGGGCCCCCACCAAGGAGCTCAGCCTTATCAAGTCTTGGCAGCGTCTTATCGACAGAAAAAAAGTCGCGGCATTCGACGAAGACAAAACTAGGCCTGAGCCCCCGAGCAGCCATCCACAGCAACACCCCTCGACAAGATGGATTCGACGCCGGCAAAGCGACGGAAACTCGACCACAGGCAGGATGGCGCCGAGCTCGCCCTGGAATCGGCCGCCACGACCGGAATCTCCAGGTCTCGGGCGTTCGTTCTCGAGGCCGAGGAACTGCTCGACTCGGTGCGCCTGGACTACGGAGCTGCTCTCGAGGGCGCCGATGACCTCCTCCACCGTATTAAAGGGGCTGTAGAGGGAATCAAAGCTCACGACTCTATTTCGGTATGAGACACGGCTCCATTGAGCTTCTGCTTTACGACTTGCTAACCGGCCTGCTAGCTCGTCGAGGCTGCATCCAAGCTCGAGAAGAAACACAAGATCAAGGTCCCCTTTCCCGACCCGCGGCCCCAAGAGAGCTCCAACTACAAGGTCGCCTTTGCCAAGCCTTCCCAGTTCAACGTCGTCGGCAGCTATGTCTCCAAGACCATGATCACCACCCAGAAGGGCCACGCCGTCGACATGGTCCTCGTCCTGCCCGCCGAAATCCTGCAGGAGAAGGACTACCTCGACTTCCGCTACTTCTACAAGAGGGCGTACTACCTGGCCGTCGTTGCCGCTGCCCTACGAAAGGAGCTTGAGAGCGAGGCCCAGCTGTCCTACGAATACCTGAACGGCAACCCCCTGTGTCCCGTCCTTGCCGTCCAGCCCGGCACGCCGAAGCCCAAGGATGCGGACAAAAAGACTCTGGACTACAGGATACGAATCATCCCTTGCGCACCGGACGGCTTCTTTCCCAAGGCAAAGCTTCACTTGGGAGCCTCGTTGGTCCGCAAGGGCCGCGAAGGAGACGCAAACGCCTCGGCGGAACCCACGCCGTTCTACACCTCGACTCTTGTTGCCGAGACCTGTTCCCTTCCGTACCTCAAAGTTCTGAAGCAGGCCGAGAAGAAATGCGCAGGGTTCAAGAATGCCTGCATCCTGGGGCGCATCTGGCTGCAACAGCGAGGTTTTGGAGGGGACATCTCGCAGGGCGGCTTCGGCCATTTTGAGTGGGCTGTGCTCCTGGCTCTCCTTCTTCAAGGAGGCGAGAGCAAAGGACATGCCGCTCTGTCTGCCTCGCTGAGCAGCACCCAGCTCTTCAAGGCGCTGATCCAGTATCTCTCCGTGACCAACTTTGCCGAGAAGCCCTGCGTCTTTGGTTCAGGAGCCGGCGACTTGGAATCTCGCCTCGAAACCGGTCCGATTCTTTACGATTCAGTCCGACAACTGAACATTGCCTTCAAGATGGGCTCGTGGTCGGCGGCCCTGCTGCACCAGCACGCGAAATGGACCCGAAGCCTCCTCGCTGACAGCACGGCTGACCAGTTCAATCCGACTTTCATTCTCAAGACGGACCTCCCTTCACACAACTTTGACTTGATTGCGCGTCTAGATCTTGCCAGGGCATTGACCGAGACGGGCTCAGATTCGCGGGGGCAGACATGGCAGTTCAGCACCAAGGTCTATCGAATCCTGAAGCGGGCGCTGGCCGACAAGGAAATGGGAGAAAGGGCTCGCCTGATCCACATCCAGACCCAGCCTTGCCAGCCATGGTCCCTTACGGAGGAGCCCAAGGCGCCGAAGAAGTCGCCCGTCGAGATCGGCATCCTTTTTGATCCTGTCAATATGGCCCGGACCGTTGACCGCGGCCCGTCTGCTGGAGCAAGCGCAGAAGAAAAGGAAGAGTGCGAAAGGTTCCGCAGGTTCTGGGGTGACAAGGCGGAGCTCAGGCGCTTCGAGCGGGACACCATCCGAGAGACCTTGATTTGGAACTCGACGACGCCTTTCGATCTCTGCGAGGAGATCATGCGCTACATCCTCGGTTTGCACCTGCGCATTGGACACCTGCACGAAGAGATCACCGTCTACGGCAATGGGTTGCCTTCCATACTGTCCCTCAAACCAGCCGACACCGCCTTGTTTAACACGGCAAAGAAGGCATTCGGCACCTTCGAGCGCGATATCCGGGATCTGGATGACCTCCCTCTCCGCGTCAGGCAAATAGCCCCCATCTGCCCCGAACTCCGTCAGGCATCAGTCAAGACCCCGACGTTTGGATCGTCAAAGTCTGGCCCCCGGCCGCTGGAGTGCGTTATATCATTCGAGGCGTCGGGCAAGTGGCCCGAGAGCCTGGTTGCCATCCAGCGGACAAAGATCGCCTTTCTGTTGATGATCGGCAAGCTGTTGGAAAACAGCAAACCCGGCGAGATCAAGACGCACGTGGGGCTTGAAGACGCCAAGTACGAAACCGAGAACCTTGCCTTCCTTGACGTGATCTACGAGTCCGGGCCGTCATTCCGCCTTCGGATACACAGCGACCTCGAGGAGTCACTCCTTGAGCGCCAAGTCAAGGACAAGACCGCGGAGCAATATCTCCGACAGCGGGCCACGACTCTGCTCGCGACCTTCAGGCGCCTGTACACCAATCTGCCCCTGCACAACCAGTACATCTCGACCTCGGCCACACGCTTCCCAGCCCTGTCCCCCACGATCCGCCTGGTAAAGCACTGGTTCAACACCCACAAACTCTCCCACCACTTCACCGAAGAATTCATCGAGCTTGCCGTCCTCCACGTCTTCCTCACCCCCTACCCCTGGGACGCCCCCACGAGCGCCAGCACGGGCTTCCAGCGCACCATCCTCTTCCTCGCCCACTGGGACTGGCGCACCGACCCGCTCATCCTCGACACAAGCGGCGAGATGCCCGCCTCCGAGCGGTCCTCCATCGCGACGCGCCTCGAAGCCTGGCGCAAGATCGACCCCAACATGAACCACACGGTCCTCTTCGTCGCCACGGCCCAGGAGCCCAGCGGCGTCGCCTGGACGACGCTCGACGGCACGCCGAAGCCGTCCAAGGTTGTCGCGACAAGGATGACGGCGCTGGCGAAGAGCGCCGCTCGGCTCGTGAGGGAGGAAGGGGTCGAGCTTGATTGCAGGAGGCTTTTTGTGCCGTCGCTGAAGGAGTATGATGTCCTCATCCACTTGAACAGCAAAGCACTCAAGAGCACACTCAAGACGTATGCCACGATCGATCCAGAGGAGGAGGGTGAGAACCTCAGCCGGCCCAAGTTCAAGAACCTGGATGAGAGGACGAGTCTGGAGCCGCTGCCGCTGGCGCAGCATCCTGCGCAGGTCTTTTTGGAGCATTTGAGTGCAGTGTATGGCGGGCCGTTGGTTTTCTTCCGTGGTGCGGCTGAGGATAGCACTATTGGGGCGATCTGGAATCCGCAGATGCAGAGGCGGACGTTCAAGGTTAATTTGCCTACGTCGTATAAGCCTGTTGCTGGGCAGAAGCGGGCTAAGGGTGGTGAGGATGGTGAGGGAGAGGAGGAGGAGTTGGTGGAGGTTAATAGAGAGGCGATTTTGGCTGAGATTGCGAGGGTAGGGGGGGAATTGGTGGATAAGATTGAGGTGAAGGGTGCGTAGTTGGCTAGAGTTGGCGAAGAAAGCGAGGTCAAGTGGTGTAATCACTGTCAGGGTTTTGAATGGGATGTGGTTGATATCAAATAATCATGGGTGAATTCCACTTATGACGGGCTAAACCAGAACGTCTAGGGTATGAACCTCGTAGTCTCCTCCAAACTCTTACTCCATGCAAGACGATGTTCCTGCCAGTACTTCCCAACAACCCTAGCCTTCATCTAATGCACCATCGCCTCCTCGCCATGTTTCTGCACCAGGTGCTCCGGCTTGTCATCAACATCCATCATCTCGTCATCGACAGCCTCACCCTCGCCCACGCCAGCCTCGTACTCCTCCTCCAGCAGCTCGTCCTCGCTCTCGCCCTCAATGTCAACGCTGCCCTCGTCCGAGAGCTCGTCCTCGTCGACGACTGTCTCGCCCTCGGGACCCTCGACACCCTCCATCTGGGCGTCCTTGTCGCCCGACTCGTCGCCGTTGGCAGCCTCGGCTTCGGCCTCCTCCTCCTCGGCGAGCTCCTCGGCGCCGTACTCTTCCTCGTCCGCGACCAGGTCCGCCTCGGGCTGCTCGGGCGGGTATTCGGGGGGAGCGGACGCCTCGGAGTCCCTGCAAGAACAGACTTGTCAGCGACTGCGTTTTCCTAGAATGAGAACCGGGAAGACATACCACTTGATAGCAAACCTCGTCACGCGCGGCTTATTCGCCAGCACATTACGCCGGATCTTCTCGACAATCGGCTTGGCGGGCGGGTCGTTGGCGAGGTCTTCGCTCTCGTACTCATTGTTGACGTAGTAGCCGACGCGCACAAACTCGCGGCCGTCGTAGGCGCACGTCAGCAGGATGACGGTCACACCCAGCAGCTCGTCGATGGGGATGCGCTTGGTGTCGGGCGGGTCGGCCTCAAACACGAACTTGTTGATGCCCACGGGGATCGGGCCCACCAGCAGCGAGTCCAGCTCCTGGTCGTAGTTGTCCGATTGCGCCGAGCCGACGTAGGTTAGTTTCCATTCGAGGTCTGTAAAAAGGAGCATAGATGGTTAGGTCGTTTGCGCAGATGAGTCGGATTGGGGGGGGGGGGGGGGGGTGGAGGTGGCGGCTTACCCTTCTGCAGCGGCTCCAGGCACTCGAAGGTAATCTCGAACTCGTACTTGTCGGTGAACTTGGCGGGGTTGTTGATCACATTGACCCCGAGGAGGGACACGACAGACATCTTGGCGGTGTGGTAGAGTGATGATTGTGATGTGGTGATGTGTGACAGTAAATGAATCAGAAATGTTGCGCGCGATGGTTGTATTGATGGAAGTGGTCGCGTTGGGAAGAGATGCGCTTGGGGTTGAAGGAGGGTGAGAGTTGGGGCTGGGCAAGGGAAGGAATGGAAATGCTGGACTGGAGCGCCGCCGTTTGGGGCAAGCGCCAAGTCAACGACTGCCCGTGTTTGTTTTGGCCCTTCCTGCCTTGAAATGGGACCCAGACGTTTGAGGGGCAAGCGGGCAAAGTGGGCGCACTTTTTGCTCGTGGCAGGCTCGTCGCGGTCGGGTCGCGCAGGGGTCAAAGTCGCGTAAATTGAACGCAGGACGCGTCGATGGCGCCGGACCTTTATGCTGGACCCACAAATGGCCCGTGCAGCATGCCCGTGCACTTGTAAGGTCAGGTAAGGTACAATACGAATACCGGCCACGACCTCGAGGAGTCGAGACGATAGAGGGAGTGAAGAAGAGCAGTAAAGCGGGAAATGAGAGGGACAAATGGAATGGACCGGCGACGGTAAATATGTAAGAGAAGAAAAAGGAGGCGAGGGAAGAAATAAGTAATTTATGCCAAACACCTCAGGTACCGGTCCCTTTCAAAGTTGTATTTCAGTTACATCAAGCCACTGTGCCGCTGGGTCTGAGGAGCGCCACGCTCAAGCCACAGCTCGATGGCAAGTTCCATTGATTGATCCAATCATCCAACCTCCGTCCATTTTGTTTTTCGTTGCGAGGCCAACTGGCGAGTCGTGATCTGAGCCAGCACAATGCGTTATTAGCATGAATAGGACACCGACAACTTCCTCTGGATGCATTAGTGATTGCACAATTTCACCTAATTAACACTGTGCCTTCTTTGTTCTGTGCGCGCGCCGATTTTCTCAGCATGCGACAGCGACCACATCTTTCGCACCCTTGACCCAAAACAGCTTCGAAGAGCTCCGGCTGCGAACATTGCTGTCTTCCACCTCACTGGCGCCCCCGATTCCGAACCTCGCCCGTCATCAGATTGCGACTCACAACTTACACCCCATCGCTAACCACACATCGATTGTCGAGCGCCGAGACCAACCTTTGCACCCGCCGTCGCCGTCGCCGTCGCCGATCCCGACAGTCACGACCATCCCGCACAGCTACGCTCGTCGACCCTGCGATCCCAAGACATCTATCGCATTGATCTAAATCCGTCCCATTACACCCGATTCGATCTTTCCCTTCGTCTCACGCGATGGCCGACTACGACCCTGCTCGCCCAGGCGGCGCGTGGGATGAGAATGGAGGCTATGAGGTGACAGATGGCAGCAATCAAGAGCATATTCAACAGCATAGCACCGATCAAGTTCAAGCAGAATACTCCGTTGATTCAGCCCAGCATGCTTCTGGTGACTCCCCATCTCCCGATGGCGCCACCGGCGATGTGGGTGGCTACGATCCAGCATCTGCTCCCGCGGCTGGCACTGGCGATGCTCTTCAGCCGGCTGCCGATCAAGTCCCTCTCCGGCCTTCGCCCCAGCGCGCCGCTAAGCAGAAGCCGCGCTCGGCAGGAGGCTTCCTAGTGGGAGACTCCGACTCGGAGGATGATGAGGCCCCGGCTGCTGCACCGAGTGGTCATGCTCCGGGTGCCGCATCACAGCCCTCTGTTTCGCGTTCGCCTACCCAACACTCCATCGCTGCCAAGCAGGCTACAGTCGTTCCATCCACTGCAGGCTCTGCTCCTCAGGTGAATGCAGCTGCTCCTGCTGGTCCGGAGAATGACACCGCGGCGGCACCCCCAGCCTCCGAGACGGCACCCGGCCCAGTTGCTGTTGACAGGATCGCCCAGCTTGAGGACAGGGTTCGCAATGACCCCCGCGGTGCCATGGACGCCTGGCTGGCGTTGATTGCTGAGCACCGGGCCAAGAGCGACATTGAGCAGTCGAGACAAGTCTACGAGCGCTTCCTTGCCGTCTTCCCACAAGCCGTAAGTTTGGATATCCCCTCTGCGCCTGGTCCTGAGCTAACACTCTCTGCAGGCTGATGTTTGGGCCGAATACCTCACAATGGAGTTGGACCTGAACAACTTCCCCGAGGCCGAGATCATCTTCAACAAATCTCTCCTGTCAAACCTGAACGTGAATCTGTGGACCAAGTACCTGGACTACATCCGCCGGAGAAACGACCTGAACGACAGCAGCGGCACCGCCCGCCAGACCGTCTCACGCGCCTACGAATTCGTTATTGACAACATCGGCTTGGACAAGGATGCCGGCAAGATCTGGGCCGAGTACATCCAGTTCATCAAGTTCGGCCCTGGCACCGTCGGAGGAAGCCAATGGCAAGACCAGCAGAAGATGGACCAGCTGCGCAAGGCATACCAGCGAGCCATCTGCGTGCCCATTTCCAATGTCAACACCCTCTGGAAGGAGTACGACCAGTTCGAGATGGGCCTCAACAAGCTGACCGGCCGCAAATACTTGGCGGAGAAGTCGCCGTCGTACATGTCAGCCAAGAGTGCGAATACGGCCCTCGAGAACATCACTCGGGGCCTGCAACGGACGACTCTCCCCCGCCTGCCGCCCGCTCCTGGCTTCGACGGCGACCAGGAGTACATGGAGCAGGTCGAGATCTGGAAGAAGTGGATCTCGTGGGAGAAGTCCGACCCACTCGACCTCAAGGACGACAAGGACCAGCCCGGCCTCTACCAGAAGCGTATTCTCTACGTCTATAAACAGGCGCTGATGGCTTTGCGGTTTTGGCCGGAGATGTGGGTTGACGCCGCGCAGTGGTGCTTCGACAACAACATCACCCCCGGGGACGGCAGCTCAACGGGGCTCGACTTCCTCACCAAGGGCATCGAAGCGAACCCCGAGAGTGTGCTGCTCGCCCTGAAGCATGCCGACTACATTGAATCCACCTACCCAATCGAGGAGACTGACGAGGCCAAAATTGCCCGCGGCAAGGCCGTGCGTGCCCCCTACGACAAGGTCCTGGACACCCTCTACGACATCGTTAAGAGCCTGAAAGACCGTGAGGCTGCCGAGATTGCTCGCATCGAGGCGGCCGCCAAGGCGGCCGGTGAAAACGCCACGAACAAGTCTGATGAGGATGACGAGGATGACGAGGATGCTAGGTCTTCGGACAAGGGCGCAAAGGATAGCAGGCTCGATGGCCAGTTGCGAGCCATCAAGCAGGGCTATGCCGCTCAGACACAGCTGCTCTCGCGGACCATCTCGTTTGTCTGGATCGCCCTGATCCGAGCGATGCGCCGGATTCAGGGCAAGGGCAAGCCCAACACGGAGCTCGGCGGCATGCGGCAGGCGTTCCAGGATGCTCGTCACCGTGGTCGCCTCACCAGCGACGTGTATGCTGCGGTGGCACAACTGGAGTGGACCATCTACAAGGACCCGGCGGGCGGCAAGATTTTCGACCGCGGCGCCAAGCTGTTCCCAGAGGACGAGAACTTTACGTTGGAGAACATCAAGTACCTCCATTCTCGCGATGACTTCACCAGTAGGTCTAAACCTTCGCCCGTTGTTTTCACGCCTTGCTGACGCAACTCTCTCAGATGCCCGCGTCCTATTCGAGACCGTCGTCAACCGCCTGACACAGAAGCCCGAGACTGTGCACAAGGCCAAGCCTCTCTATGCGTACTTCCACAAGTACGAGTCGCAGTTTGGCGAGCTTGCTCAGATCGCCAAGCTGGAGAAGCGCATGGCAGAGCTGTTCCCGGAGGACCCCAAGCTCGCCAACTTCTCTGCGCGCTACTCTACCGACAAATTTGACCCCATCGCCGCTCGGATTATCGTGTCGCCCACCACCCAACTCAGGCCCAAACTGTTGATGCCGTCGATTGAGCAAGGCATGTCAGTCCAGAACTCGCCTCGCCCGCCGCCTTTCGCGTCCCGCGCTAGTCCCGCGCCTCAGTTCATGCCTGCCACGAACTCTCCCAAGCGACCCTACCCGGCCGACGACTTCGACGAGCCGCCGCGCAAGATCCAGCGCAACGACTTCGGCGAGTTCCAGCGCGGCGCCTCGCCACTCAAGGGTGCCGCCGGCCGCCGCCTGGACCAGCAGCGCCGGATGCAGGGCCAAGGCGCCGCCTCGTACTCTGCCACACCTGCCCCGATCGCCCGCGACATCACATTCCTCCTCAGCCAGATCCCCCGCGCTGATCTCTACGACCTCCACCGGTTCAACCCGGTCAATCTCACCAACCTGCTGCGCGACACCCCGGTGCCGGAGTACTCTGCCTGGAAGAACACCCGCCAGTCGTCAGACCAGTACGGCGGCGGCGGCGGCTACAGCCGTGACTCGCCCGCCCCCGTCGGCCGCCCGCTCAGCCCGTACGTCGGCGGCGGTGGCGACCGTGGTCGTCTCCCCCCTGCGCCCTATAGGCAGGGCTCCATCCGCCCCGGGTCCAGCGGTTCCTACGAGCCCCCGCCGGCCGTGTACGCCCAGGGCCCCCCTCCTCCACAGGCTGGGTTCCCTCCTCATCCGCCGCCGCCGGTGCAGTATGATGGTGGTGGTGCTGCTTCTGCTGGCCCTCCTCCGGCTTGGCCGCCTTATCCGCCGCCTCCTGGAGCCCAGCAGGGCTATCCGCCGGCTCCGCCTCACTTGTATGGTCAGGGGCCGCCGCCGCCTCCGCCCGGTCAGGGGGGGTATAGGTATCCTTACTAGTATTGGTGGAGGGGGATGTGGTTCATGGTTGCTGGGGAATAAATGTGGTTCATGGTTGCTGGGGAAGGGGGCGTTGGTTGGGCCCTGGGATGGAGATGAGTTGGGGTGTTGATGATGATGCGGAACAGCAGGGAGGGATGAGGTTTTTCCTTCCTGCCTGGCTAACTTGGGCTGGTACTTGTTGGATTTGTAACTATCACATCAACGCCCACTGCGAACATGGGGTTTGATGGGAACCCGGTGGTGGCATTTTTCGCGTATAACAGGGGGAATTCGCGGCATTTCTTTGCTGGGAGCTTTTCTCCTCGGAGGATCATCGTGCGTATGGCGTTGGAAAGATGTATGTTCGACTCGCTCTGCACGTTTTCGGGCTCGACCAAGGAGGAGGAGCAACATCGGCATGGTGGCATGGCAGTGGTTGTCCTACCTGGCTGTCCCTTGTCCTCTGGCAATGGAGCGAGGTATCTTTGGGCGAGGAATAGGTAGACCATAGGAGAGAGCGAAAATAATAAACCTGGTGTTGCACACAATGTTATCATCTGCCTGTCCTGAGAAAAGGCGATGCTGGTGATGGGCAAGACTGAGTTTGGTGGATTGTCTAGACCCGAGGGTCTCTGTCTGACGGGGAATTCCTCTTGCCCCTGAGGTCTTAGGAAACTCGAGGGATCCCCAAAACCAGAGCACCAACATCTGGGTCACACCGTTCCGAGCTGTTGCCAATATAGCAAAGAGAAAAGGAGTCGCCCCTCTCCACGAGAGCGCTAATATACAAGCGGAATGATCGAGGCCAAGTTCGACTTGTCCTGTGCCATTGACCAGGGATTTTGCCCTTCTCCTACCTCACGACCGAGTTTCGCCTAATAGGAGATAAGAGCAACTTCCTTACCCTCGTCATCCTCCTCGCCCTCCTCGCCCTCCTCGCCCTCCTTATCCTCCTCCCCCTTCTCGTCCTCCTTTTCCTCTTCACCCTCTTTATCCTTCTCTTCATTCTTACCCTCGCCATCCACCTCTTCCCCATTTTTCTTTTCTTCCTTTTTCCCCCTTTATTGTCCTTAGTAGTAGTGCTATAACGAGAATTGCTATGGCCTGACAAGCATGGATTGGTAGCAGTAGTAGTAGACATTATGTAGATAACATCAATAAGGTAGAACCCTCACCCTTCACATGCCGAACCTTGGTTGGAGTGAACCTGGGGTAATTAACTCGAGCTTTATTCTGGAGCGGGACATTGAACTCTTTCTCTGAGGCGAAGAATAGAATGTGTTGTTTTTGAGCCTTCAATTTTGCATTCTTACTGCATTGATTCTTCGTTTCTGTGGCTCCCATCCTGCCACTTACCTTTTCTATCCCATCTTCGAATCGTCCACTTCTTCCAAGTTGTCAACCCAGCTTCGAGCTCCTGGGTGGCTATAAATTCTTTTGCCAGCCCTCGAACCCTCTCCTCTCTTCTTCCTCCAAACCACCAACTTCAACCTCTCTGCTGGTATCGAACAACCTTCCGTACTTCCAGCCCAGCCAGCCCTGACCTCTTTCACTCATCAACACATTCACCAACCGCATCACAACATCAAGGTGAGTCTCCGAATACCCTCATTTTGCACCCGGCCCTCCCTACACACTGCGCGCGACAGCTGCAACGAGATCATATCGCAAGCTAGGACTGGCGGCGATCTCTCGAGGCAGTTGGCAGCCTTTCTCTCTTCCTCGCACTCCTCCACCAAGTCACACACATCATTCCCAAGGTGAGCGTGCGCGCAAACCTTTCCACCATATTCAGTCAGACCGCAAACCATCGCAGAGTCATCTCCAAACAGATTTGGCTTGCAAACACTCGTCTTTTCACTTCACCTAAATCCCCAGCCGGAGAGCTCTCTTCCTCCGGAAATCCACCCTGCCTTTTCACTCCAGACTTGATTCCCTGCCTTTTCATCTCATCAAAAAGAGTGGGTGGCTCCTCGGATCTCGCCTTTTTAAGCACCACTCTCCCACTTCCTCCCTTCCACTTCCACACTTCCACTCCCACACTTCACTCCCCAACTTCCTCTCTTCAACCACTCCACTCCGCCATTGCTCGCCAGCTCTCTCGGAAGCTAACCCAGCCTACTTGGATCAGGTATGTGAAGCCATTCAGACCAGTACGGCGGCGGCTACCCGAACTACGACACCCGTCCCCCGACGTCGCTGCATGGTCTCGATTTCGACCTTCCAATTGTTGCTGACATCAACTCGCAGCTCAATACCCAATTATCCCCAGTCTCGCGACTCCGCGAGGAAGTGCGCTTCCAAATCGGTAAGTCACAGACACTTTCCTGCCACTTTCCGCGGGTTCCTGCCGTTGGCACTGCACTTTGGAATCGCTGCCTGAATTGCCTCGATTTCAAACCCACATTTTCGTTTGATTCCTTTCCCAGAAATCATTCATTTCTTTCCACCCGAGCCACCACAACCCACAACTTCTTCCACTTCCAACCTTCAACTTCAGCTCTCCCTCTACCCTTCTCTCTTCCTATATCGCACCTGCCTCATTCAAACACCAGGCGCCACATATTGCATCAAGAAGCTGAGGTCGGTTCGATTCCTCTTCTTCTTCTTTCTCCAAAGCATTCCCATTCTGCATCGTCTTCATCATCGCACCCATCGCTCACATCTTCCAGTGCAAGCATTTCCGCCAACTCATTTACCGTTGCGCCCACTTGAGAAGGTCGGCTTGGCTAATCATCTCTCGTCTGCAGCCACCTTCGTCTCGACAGTTATCTGCTCGACGAGAGACATTGCCCAAGATGTCGCAGAAGACCTCCGAGAAGAAGCCGAGGAACCCTCTCGAGCTCCCCGAGGGCATCAACAAGCGCTGCGACCTCCCTCCCGAGGCCTACTGGGTAAGTTGTTGCCCGATAACTCTGCGGGCTCGGCCGATGCTAACATTGTCGTCAGCACGCTGACAAGGTCAACGCTCCCTACGCCACTCGCCCCGGCTACAACAACACCGGCCAGGACGTCCGAGTCGGCGTCAACCAGTTCCGCATCACGAGCGTGACCGGCCGCGACGTCTACCAGTACGACGTATGTATCTAGGGTTACTGCACTGCCGGGGCACGCTGCTAACATTTGGACAGGTCAGCGTCGTCGACAAGAAGCATAGGCAGGAGCCGAAGGGCGCCATCGTCTACAAGAAGGTGTGGAACACCAAGCTCATCAAGGACAAGTTGGCCGGGTACAAGGCCCCTTGGCTCTATGACAATCGGAAGCTTGCCTGGTAAATTACCTCACTCTGCGTTTCCCCTGCTGTCGCATGCTGACGCAGTCTCTGCCAGGTCGAGCGCCAACATCCCGGGCTTCACATGCGAGGTCGACTTGGGCGAGGAAGAGGGCCGCCCTGGCCGGGAGAATAACATCTTCATGCTCGCGGTG
Organism: Chaetomiaceae sp. PF1801; assembly: GCA_023628475.1. NCBI lineage: Eukaryota > Fungi > Ascomycota > Sordariomycetes > Sordariales > Chaetomiaceae > Chaetomiaceae sp. PF1801. The sequence goes on from JAMAKQ010000004.1 coordinate 405,858, forward strand.
AAGCAGACCTGCAAGGTTCGCATGGAGGCTCTCAAGGCCTACCTGGAGAAGAAGATGAGCTGGGACAACACGGTGCTCGAGTGCATGAGTGAGTAACCGTGAGCCTCCATGTCATCATGGCGGTCATTGCTGACTGCACCTAGGCTTTCTCGACCATGTCCTCCGCCAGGGTCCCTCGGAGCGCATGCGCCTGATCAAGCGCACCCTCTTCAACGACTACTCGCAGACCAAGCAGCTCAACAATGTCACGGAGGCCATCAAGGGCATTTACTCGGCCATTCGACTCAACGAGGTATGTACTGCGCCTGTGGCTGTTGTCCCTGTGCTAACCTTGCACAGTCCATCCGGTCCGGCGGTCTTGGTCTCGGTATCAATGTCGACGTCTCCAACCAGACCTTCTGGGTCGGCCAGAAGTTTGACCAGCTGGCGCGCAACTTCCTGGGCTGCATGGACCGCAAGTGGGACAATCGTGAGTGATCTGAATCCTGCCTCCTCAGTATGTCTCATCATGCAATCAGCTAACTCTTTGGCAGTCGACTACGAGCAGATGCGGAAGCTTCTCCTGCCGGTGAAGGTTACGGCTCCCGACAAGACTCAGACTTGGGGTATGTCGGAGGCCTTCAAGGCCCTCCGTCGCCTGCAGAACATCCGCTTCGAGGTGAAGCATCGCGGCAACACGGGCAACACCAAGCTCCCCAAGGAGTACAAGGTCAAGCGCATTGCCTTTGACCCCAAGTACGGCGAGCTGGGTGCCTGTGCCCGGGCGGTCACCTTTGAGAAGACGCTCCCGGATGGCACCAAGAGGACCTACAACATTGCCGACTACTATGCCGAGCAGTACAAGACCAGGATTCAGCACTGGTATTTGCCGCTGATCGAGTCGACCAAGGGCGGTTTCTTCCCCATGGAGGTCTGCGAGGTCGGCCGGTTCAACCCCTACCCCTTCAAGCTGGATCCCAGCCAGGTACGTTGTGCACATGGTGTGCTTTTTTCTGGCGCAGCGAGGCTAACGCTCCCCACAGACCCAGGAGATGATCAAGTTTGCTGTCCAGCGCCCTCCCCAGCGCAAGGCTGAGGTCATGAACATGGTGCAGAACCTCGAGTGGGACAAGGACCGCTACCTTTCCCACTTCGGCATCAAGGTCAGCCCCACCATGCCGATGGTGCCGGCCAAGGTCCTCCCAAACCCCGTCGTTCAGTACGCCAACCGCACCACGGACCCCAAGATGACGGGCCGCTGGGATCTCCGCGGCATGAAGTTCGTCGCTCCCAACAAGCAGGAGCTCAACTCTTGGGGGTTCGTCATTGTGGACCAGTGCGTCGACGAGGCCACGGCCACGAACTTTGCGAAGGCCTTCAAGCAGACGTACATTGGCCACGGCGGCAGGGTCGGCAGGGACGCCGTTGTTCTCAATCCTCCGAGGGGTCTACAGCACGACTCACTGATCGAGACGGCTTACAACAAGGTTGGCCACGCCAACAAAGCCACCCCCCAGATCATCTTCTTCATCCTGCGCGACAAGACCGCCTGGGTCTACGACCGCATGAAGAAGATTGCCGACATCAGGTACGCCTGCCTGACTCAGATGGTGCAGGCCCAGCACGTCCGGAAGGGCCAGGGCCAGTACATGTCCAACGTGTGCATGAAGGTGAACGCCAAGCTGGGTGGCCAGACGTGCAAGATTGCGAGCAAGAACGCGGGCTCGGCTTTCTTCAAGGTGCCGACCATGATGATTGGCGTGGACGTCTCCCACGGCAACACGGGTGCCGGCTCTGTGTCCACGGCGGCCATGTGCGTCTCGCTGGACAAGGACGCGGCTGTCTACGACGCCGCGGTCGAGACCAACGGCTGGGGCGTCGAGATTGTTCAGCCCCTCAACATGCACTCGATGCTCGGCCCTCTTGTCTCCAAGTGGTGCCAGACCAACAACGTGGCTCCTCAGCATGTCTTCTACATGCGCGACGGTGTTTCGGAGGGCCAGTTTGCCCAAGTCATGGAGTATGAGGTGGAGACGATGAAGAAGGTCTTCCAGGAGGCCATTGGCGTGGTCCCCAAGATCACCGTCATTGTGGCCACGAAGCGCCACCACATTCGCTTCTTCCCTGAGCGCGGCGACAAGAACGGCAACTGCCTGCCCGGCACTCTTGTGGAGAAGGAGGTCACGCACCCTTTCCACTACGACTTCTACCTCTGCTCGCACGTCGCCATTCAGGGCACCGCTCGTCCCGTGCACTACAATGTCCTTCACGACGAGTGCGGCCTGAAGCCCGATGAGCTTCAGCGCATCCTCTACCACCAGTGCTACCAGTACTGCCGCTCGACTACGCCGGTCTCTCTGCATCCCGCGGTGTACTATGCGCACTTGGCTGGCACGCGGGCGCGCCATCACGAGAACGCGGCAACCAGCGAGCAGGTGCCCGACGACGTCAAGCACCTGATCCTGCGGCGCCCGGCGCCCATGACCAAGCGCGACAACAGCACGACGGCGTCTCACGACGAGAACACGCAGCCCGCCAAGCTGATGAAGCCGGGCCACGACGGCAAAGCCCGGCAGGAGGCCATCAACATGTTCAACAACACCATGTGGTGGGTCTAAACGGCCCGCTCGTGTTGCGGCCCTTAGCTGCGGCTTAGAGCAAATTGGGAGTTGGGGAGGCATTGGCGGTGATTTCGCGGTCGTCGACATGCTGCAGAGGCTAACTGTTTGTTCGGGATTCATGTATTTCGAGCTTGGCGGTGGCGGTTCTGGGATGGGAGTTGGCTGGGGGAGACTCGGTCGGCATCGCAGGTCCAGGGCCTAACCACGTAAGCCCAGAGCGGGCAGGCTGATAGCAATTTATTGATGATTTACAGATTTGTGACTGTGTGACGTGATTGATGTGATGGACAGATCAAACCAGTGGTGATTGAGTTGGGTTGCCTCTGGAGAGCACTCTTTGAAGGGTAAAATATCCGGAGGCAATTCCAAGGATCTCGAAGACATGCATCTTTCCATAGGGTCGAGTCTTCGACTCCGATGTTGACTTTTCCCATGCAGTGATCAAGCTGTGCTGAATTGTTGTTTTCAGTTTGGGGTAGCTTTTCGAGAGCAATCTACTGGATGGAGTCATCTTCAAGAGATTCCATGCAATGATATCGAGAGGTGAGTCTTTGCTTTGCATTTCCGACTTCCGATTGCATCCATTCCGATGTTGACTTCCCCCTGAACGTCGCTGCCAGAGCAACCATCTGACAAAGAAATGTGCACAGACTCGAGAGATCGGAGATCGGCACTTGCGGTGGGCTTGCCAAGCTTGCCAAGGCCTAGACGAGGCTGCGTTTGGATTAGCGCACCGGTCTGGCAAACGTCAGATGGGCGGGGGGTGTCTTTGACTGCATTCGACTTCAAGGTTGACCCCACATTGTCAGCTTTCAATCAGCCCGAGCCTCCGTCAGACAACCAACAACCGATCAACCGACTGTGCCGCGCCGTTTCGTGAGCTGGTCTTTCCTATTTCTATCCATAGGTCCAACGAATCGACATCAAGTCTGAACATTGGAGATTGATGATCGAAGATTGATCGTCGCGAATCTCAACTCTCAAGTCGACCAACAGATATCAGCTCAGTCAGCTCCATCACCATCACCTCTGTGAGAGAGAAACGGCACAAACAGAAACGACACGAAACAATACAGGAAGAAAAGTAAAGAAAGCAAAGGAAGAGGAGAAAGGAAAAGGAAGGGAATAACAGCAGAACAGAGCAGGGAGAGAGAGGACAGAGAGACGGAAAAAATGGCAGGGTTCTTGAGAGCGAGACAGGCGGGGATACAGAATGACTTGTCGGCGGGGATTGGGCAGGGGATGTTTCGGGGTGAGGAGATGGGGCGGTATGGGATTGGGAGTCAGGTTTGGTGAGTTTTCTTTCTATTTTATTCTTTTCTTTTGTGCTTCTTGTTGGGTTGGGTTGGTGGTGGGAGGGGGAGGTGAGGCTGGATTTCTGGGGTTGGGTTGTAGGAGGGGGTAAGGGGGTGGGAGGGATTATTGGGCTATGATGTTGCGGTGTGGTTCAGCTGGGTTATGGCGTGGTTCATCTGGGTTGTAGGGATATGGAGAGGAGAGGGAAGGATGGGCTCGAGCTGTGGGAGGGGAAGAGTTGGGCAGGGGAGCGGAGAGAGATGGGGACATGGAGGGGAAAGACAGGATATGAATGTCGTCTGCTCTTTTCCCTTGCCCTTTTACTCTATCACACCCACCCTGTATCTCTTATCCGTTGACCGGCTTCTCCTCATCTCCTCCCCCTCCTCTTGCTTTCCTTCTCACTTGCTTCACACAAACCTCTCCCATTCATACCAGTACTGTATAAGCTAACATCCTCTCAGCTGCCTCGCCTACGACCCAGTTCAGTCCCTCCTCGCCGTCGGCACCGCCTCCTCGCAATACGGCCCGGCAAAGATCTACGTCTTTGGCGCCCGCCGCGTCGTCCGCTCTTTCACCCTCTCCCCTGCCCACCCAACCTCGAGCTTATTAGCATCGTCATCATCATCGCAACAACAACAGCAAACCTCGATCCGCTACCTCGCCTTCGTCGCGAACCGCCTCGTCAGTCTGGACAGCAACCATGAACTCGCCATTTGGGATTTAGAGTCTGGCGCAAAGGTAGCCAAGACGACTTACTCCCGCGTGGCGTGCATCACCACAGATCCGGGGTTGGATTGGGTGTTTGTTGGCGTCGCCAACGGCGGGGAAGTGTGGGCGTATGATCTGGATAGGGAACGGCCTGGCACGGGGTGGCGGTTGCCTAACTTCTGGAAGGACAGAGCCGGTCCCGCTGTCAGAGGCGGTGGAATGGGTGGAATGGGAGTTGGGATCGTCAGCCTGCAGCTACATCCGCGGGACATCGGGCTGATGCTGATTGGGTACACGCACGGCGCGGTCGTGTACTCGTTCAAGCAGGACGCCGTGACCAAGTACTTTGAGTATGTGGTGCCTGCGGGCGCGCCGGGCGGGGATGGGGTGGGAGTGGAAAGGGAGAGACGGCCGAGGCTGGTCAAGGCGCTGTGGCATCCCACGGGGACGTTTGTGTTGACGGCGCATGAGGACGGGAGTTTGGTGTTTTGGGATCCCAAGGATGGGAGGGTGGTTGCGGCCCGGTCGGTTTATAACACCAGGGTGAATGAACCCAGCAAGGGGGTGGGTAAGCCGCGGCCGGTGGTGCCGTTTGGAAGGATCGCGTGGTGCTGCAAGCAGAACCCGGATGACACGGCGCTGCTGATTGCAGGAGGTCAGGCGGTGGACGAGGAGGAGAAAGGGCTGACGTTTCTGGAGCTGGGACCGACGCCGATATACGCGACTTCGTCGTGGGAGGTGCTCACGAACCACTTCGAGGGCAAGCACCGGCTGACGCTGCCGATCCCGCCCGGCGCCGAGGTGGCGGATTACTGTCTGATTCCGCGGTCGTCGCCGTTTTTTGACGGCGCGCAGGATCCGATTGCCGTTTTGGTCCTGCTCACGTCCGGCGAGGTACTCACCATGACGGTCCCGTCGGGGTACCCCATCAGCCCGACCAACATGCTGCATCCGAGCCTGTCGTTTGTGCACCCGTTTGTGCAGAAGATCGCTGTCAGCACGATGCCCAGGGAGAGGTGGCTGGCCATGACCGAGACGCGCAACCAGGGCGATCCGATCCTCATGGGCGGCGTGCCCGCTGCCAAGAGGAGGCGGACCGGTTGGGACTTCCGGAATATCATCCAGGTCGCACACGCGGATAGCACGGTCCGCTTCTGGGATGTTGGCTACGACGACGACATTGAGAATCCCCTGCAGTTGCAGGTCGACGTTGCCAGGGCGCTCAACCGCTTCGAAGACGTCAGTATCACGGCTCTCGCCATGGCGGACGCTACGGGCGAGTTTGCGGCCGGCACGAGGACGGGCGAGGTGGTCGTCTACCGGTGGGGACTGAACAAAAACTACGGCCGCGACGCCGCGACGCCGTTGGACCCGAACCCGGGCGGGCTGACGGACATCTCGTCGCGCGGGGAGCCGTCGCTGAAAGAGGGGCTGCAGCCGTTTGTGCTGTACGAGATGATGCAGGGCCCTGTCAGCGTGGTGACCGTATCGGACGTGGGGTTTGTGGCCGTCGGCTCCGAGGGCGGGTTCGTTGGTATCATCGACCTGCGCGGGCCGAGTGTAATATTCCAGGGTTCGGTGCTGGAGTTTGTCAAGGAGGAGAAGCGCTCGTCGTTCCTCAAGGGCCATTCCAAGGCGCCTTCGACGAGGGAGTACCCCACGGTGGTTGAGTTTGGGGTGCTGACCATGGAAGGGGACGGGTACTCGAGCATTGGCTGCTTTGTGGGCACGAACCTGGGCCATGTGGCGACGTTCAAGATTTTACCGTCTGGACAGACGTACACCGCGCAGCTGGCGGGCGTGGCCAAGTGTGGTGGGGACAAGGTTGTGGCCATTTGCCCGGTGAATGCAGACAACGGGCAGCCGGCTGCTGCCACGGGACCTGCGGTGGCTGGTCTCAGAGGTGGGAAGCAGGTCAATGGTGTTTTGGTAGTTGGTAAGTCTTCCCCTTTCCTCTCATCATACCTGACCATTAATAAAACAACCAGTCACCCAAACCGAAATCCGCGTCTTCAGACCCGCCTCCGCAAAGGGCGCCTCCAAGTCCTTCGATGACCAACTCTGCGACGCAGCCCGCGTCACCGAAATCCCGCGCCACGGCACCGCCTTCGTAGCCGTCTTCGGCGACCGCACCGCCCGAGCTTACTCCCTGCCAGCCCTCAAAGAAATTGGCCGCGCCACGCTCCCCATGCTCGACCCAAGCCGGACGATATCCACCGTCATCTCGCGCACGGGAGAAGTCTTTGGCTGGACGGGGCCGTCCGAGATCGCCGTTGTGCCCGTCTGGGGCGGCGGATCGGGCAAAGAAGGCATGCGGCGGTCGGAGGAGGATACCCTCATCAACCCGCAGCTTGCCCTCCCACCGCGGCCGACCATTTCGAATCTGCAATGGATCGCGGGAACGCAATACATCAGCCCGACGGATCTGGACTTCCTCATCGGAGGCGAGAGCAGGCCGCCGAGTAAGAGGATGATGGCGGCGGCTGCGGCGGAAAGGTCTGGGATGGCTGGAGGGGGCAGTGCGAATAGTAGGGCGGGGACGAGCCAGGAGGGATGGGGGGAGTACCTTGCCCGGCAGCTCAACGAGCGCACGGAGAAGCTGAGCTTTGTGGATGATGCTATGAACCGGCTGAGCGAGACGAGTCAGTCGTGGGCGGAGGACGTGAATAAGGCTGTGAAGAAGGGGAAGAGGGATGTGTTGTTGGGGAGTGTGAAGAAGTCGTTTTTCTGACGGAATGTCTTTCTGTTGTTGGTTTGTGGGTTGAGTTGGGGTGGCATGGCGTTCATGGACGGGCCACCTTGAGAGAAGTTATTCGGACTCGGCTGTCTAACATTGCAGTGGTTTGGTGGGATCTGACCTCAGGTCCAGGGCATCTTCTCTTTTATATCACAGCCCGAGGACTATGTCTTGGAACCGCGTGATGTGGTTCGACGAAGTACGGGATTGACAATCAAGGAATCCGTCCCCTTCCAGCATTTCTTGTCCCCGGAAAACGGTCCTGATGAGGAGGTTCCGTGGCTGACGCCGACGGCGCATAGAGTCGTCGAAGCATGCGGAGCAGAGCCCGTGTCCCAAACTGTTCCTCAGCCTCCATGACGGTCCCTGCATGCAGCAAAAGGAGGGCATCAACCGTGGAGAAGATGAGCTTGCGTATTTTGGAGAAATGTTTGAGGAGCGATTTGTCGGCTGCGGCCCTTGCCCGGTGGTACTCTTCAATGGCTGCCAAACATGCTGTTCGGAGCATCTCTTTGGTCGGTTCGGCGGGAGGCTCAGGCTTCGGCCCTCGATCTTGCGGGCCCGTTTGTAGCCAAGCAGCATACTCGGCCTCGTAGGCCGTCTGGAGTTGGCGACGGAGGTCACGCCTGACCCTGGCCGAGCTCGGCTCCTCGGGGATGCCCAGGTAGTCATTTTCCGTGATCAGATGCTCGTCGGGGTCGATGATGGGCCAGACATAGAGGAGGTGGGCGGCTTGGCGGATGGCGCTAAACCAGGAATTCCAGTCACCCTGCCATTTCAATCTTGTGCCTCTTGGTACGAGGTAAGCGACGTCTTCAAAAAACATCGACATGACGATGGTGGAAGAAGGACGATCTCGGGTGGTGGTGAGGGTGAGCGGTGACGACAAGGGTGCGCCTCGAGACACAGGGGAGATATCCGCTTGTGAGGTGGCTGCTTTGAGGTGATGACAGGTTCAGAGCTCCGAAGATATGTTAGTAGATGATTATTGAAGTTTGTTAAACAAAATGAGTTGGAACTTGGAAGAGGCGTGAAAGTTGAAACTTGGAGTCAGTACCCGACAGCTGTGTGACAGCTGCTTGTCAGCTGCATGGCTTGCCAAGCCCAAACCTTTCCAATTTCCATCCACTGCCCCCACTTTCACGATTTCTTCTGACAGCAACCAAGTGAAACCAGACTGATGAAATCGGGAGATGGTTTTTTTTTTTTCTCATACCCCTTTGCGTCACCCGATCCTCCAACTCATTCCTTCCGGGGCCGGCAGCGTGGCGTTGAGGTGGATGTCCCGGACGCTGGAGCCGACAAAGACGACCTTTTCTCTGTCGGTAATCTCCCAGTTCTGCGTCGTGGTATTCCAGTTGCTTACATCCCTCCGCGTGAGGTTGAACACGACAGTTTTGGTCTCTCCCGGCTCCAGGTCTACCTCGTCAAAGCCGCGAAGAACAGCCCAGGGATTGTCCTCGCCGCCCAGCTGGACGTACTGGCGATTGTTAGCAATGTTCCCAGAAAGGAGTCATTTCAGGACTTACCAGCTGCGGTATCTCCGTCCCTTTGACCTCTCCCACGTTCTTGATGGACGCCGTTATGGTGTAGAGCACCTCGTACAGCCCCCGATTTCCCCCGGGCCCCCCTGAGGCAGGCAGGACAGGCTGCGCTGACCCGTTCCTCGCCGCCGCTGGAAAGTCACTGCCATTTCCAGCAGCCCCGGCAACGAAAGTTTGACTGCTGTTCAGCCAGGGGTACACATACGGCGATATCCTCGCGAACCCTTCGGGCGCCACATGGCTGGCCAACTCCTTATCCATCACCCCATACGTCGGAGCCGGTCCCGTCATCCCCTGCGCAGGAGGGTACTGCCCCTTCACACCCTCATGCCTCACCACCGTCAGATTCGAATACCGAAACTCAGTATAACTCAGCCCAAACCCAAACGGATACACCACCCCCTTCCCCATCCTCTCAAACCACCTATAATCCACAAACACCCCCTCCCCAAACTCCTGCACTGGTCTTCTCGGATCCTCTGCCTTATCCATCACCCGCACCCCATAATCCCCCTCCCGTTCCCCCCACGTAAACGGACTCCTCCCCTGCGGATTGACCCTCCCATACAGCACATCCACCAGCGCATTCCCCGACTCCTGACCGGGGAACCCAGCCCACAGGATGGCACTCACGTTCGGGTTTCTGTCAATCTCACCCAGCAAAACCGGGCCGGGGGTATGCAGCACCACGACCGTGTTGGGATTGACACCCGCCACAGCAGCAATAATCTCATCGCCATTCCCCCATAGAGTAAGGTTCTTCCTGTCTCCCAAGTTCCCTTCCACTGTCAGATACCCCTCCCCTGCTGTCGCTGCTGCAAATACCACCGCCACGTGTGCGTTAGCAGCTAGACGTTTTGCTTCGTCCAAATCCCAGTTTGATGCCGTCTCGTTGAGGAAGACAGTCGTGTTATCCAGACGGGCCTGTTCCAACAGAGCAGCGGCAGGGGAGATGAGATAGGGGAACTCGGCTGTCCCCGAGCCGTAGCCCATTGCTGTTGTCCCGCGGAAACAGCCCCGGTCGGGGCAGGCGTTGGGACCGGACGGGTTGGCGTGGGCGTCTTGGCCGATGATTGCCAGAGAGTTGGGAGGTGCGTTAGAAAGGGGGAGGAGACGGTGGGTGTTTTTGAGCAGGACGGTGGACTTTGCGCCGATCTCTCGGATCAGGGTGGCATGGTCGGACTGGACGTTGACGTGCTCGTTGACGGTGGTGAAGGTGCTGTTGGAGGAGGGGTGAAGGGGGCCGATGGTCTGGTTGGTCCAGGCCGAGAAGTTGGGGGGTGGGCGGGAGGTGGTGCAGTTGCCTGTTTGGACCCTGAAGAAGGAGGCCATGATGCGGACGGCCATGTCGTCGAGCCGCCATTGCGGGATGTCGCCTCTGAGGACAGCCTCGGTGAGGGCGCCGCCCCAGAGGGAGCGGTATGGGGCTGGGCCGCCGTCGCCCGGCATGGCCATGTCGAGGCCGCTGAAGGCTGAGCCGAGGGTTGTGTGTTGAGCGCCCCAGTCCGACATGACTTACACCAATAGTTAGCAGGTTTGTTCAGCTTGCCCATGACCCCTGAGAGGACCACTCACCAAACCCCAAAAACCCCAACTCATTCTTCAGCAGATAATTAATCGTCCACTCACTCTCACACGCATACGACCCATTAACCTTATTATACGAGCACATAACCGCCCCAACCCCCGCCCTCACCGCATCCGCAAACGGCCACAGATACACCTCGTGCATGGTCCGGTCATCAACCCGCACATCCACACTCCCCCTGAAATGCTCCTGCTCGTTCAGCACAAAATTCTTCGCACACGCCACCACGCCGCGGCTCTGGATACCCTGGATCGTCTCGGCCATGGCGATGCCCGCGAGGTACGGGTCGGGACCGAACCCTTCCCAGTTCCGTCCGCCTTGGGGTGCTCTGCCCAAGGGGCCGGAGACAGGGCCAAGCATGATATCGACTCCTTTACCCCTGAACTCGGCGCCGAGGGCTTGCCCGCGCAAGCGCATTAGTCGCCGGCTGAAGGTGGCTGCTGTGTTGATGCCGGCGGGGAAGGCGGAGTTGTGGTCGGCTGGCGCATTACCATCAGCCTTGAGGTTTTTCTCACAGTTGGGGAGAAGACAGGATAACAAGAAACGTACTATATCTAACCCCCAACGGCCCATCCATAAGACACATCCCGCGAAATCCCAGGCGGGGCACCCCCCCTGTGTTGCCGATGCAGCGGTCGGCTTGCCATCCCGTGCCGGTGGTGAGATTGACTTTCTCGGTCAGGGTAAGGTTTGTGACAAAGGCGATGGCCTGGGCGTAGGCGGCGGCCCAGGAGGGGTCGGAGATATTTAATGTGAGAGACGTCGCCCATTGGGAGGGGTAGCCTGGGAAGGGGGTGTCTGCTGCCTTTGCTGCTTGGTTGAGGCGCAGGATGGCAAAGAGGAGAAAGAAGAAGAGGGCGGCCATGGTGAGACGTGTGTGGTTGCTCGAGGCGGCTGCTCAGGAGGTCATGTCTCCTTGCGAGGGAGACGTGATCGTGTGTCCCTGGATGTAGGGAGGTAGGCAGTGGCACGTTGAGAGTTTGAGTTCAACGGCACCTGCCATCTCCTTCAGGACTACAGCTTCATCTCCCCAAAGCAGACGCTGCTTTTGCTGCCGGCCCATTGACGAAGGGTAGCAGATGGTCTGCAGGTATGCTTGACGGGACTGGACGGCTTTGTCGTTTAGCCAGACTGCCATGCATTACCGACATGCACGAACAAATACCGACCTCGCCATCTGCAGCTCCCCCGGCTTTGAAAAGGCAAGGTGACAATTACCCGTCGGCAGGCGAACGGCAGCTAAAGACGGGACGACGCCGGCAGTGCTCTTAGCTGCGGCACAGATCTTCCTTGGCTCGATGTTCATGGAAGGGGGATCAACAACCGACCACGTTCTGTCAGGGAAGTCCAGGTGAACGAGCAACTCTCATTTCACATGACACAACTGTCCTGTGCTGCCAGGCATCATGGTATCTCATCACATCCCCAGCTCAGGGGTTCCATATCCCAACCCAAACCTGACCATCATTCATACCCATCATTACCCTTTGCCGTTCATCAACTCCATCAACATCGAACTTAGTAGGTATAGCGGAACCCAGGCTCGTAGGTATCATCCTGCACACATGTCAGCTCACATCCAACCCCTATTCCTGACAGAGTGAAGCCACTTACCGAGTCACACTCCAACTCCTTCTCCCCCCGATCCGCCTTCCTATTCTGCCTCCAAAACTCCAAGCTCAACACACCCACAATAATCATCGTCAACAGCGTCGTCGCAATGCACGCATACAAGCCCGGCTTGTACCCGGGCGCATCCTCGCTCCTAAACACCAAGCTCCCCGCAATCCCGCCAATCCCGCCAAACGACACAAACGTGGCGCTGCAAAACGCCCGCTTCCACTGCCCGCGGATATTATTCGCCTGGTACGACATGGCGGCGGGGACATTGGCGTTGGCGCCCGCCGTAACCAAAAACACACCAAAATACCGCACCCCGGCGCTCGTGGCAAAGCCCATGATGGGCAACCCGATAATGCACAGCACGGCGTTGAAGACGATGACGGGCCCGCGCAGGCGGTACTTATCGCCCGCCCAGCCCGTGGCGTACATGACGATGCCGGCGAAGGCGTAGGGCGGCGCGACGAGGCACTGCGACTGGCCGACGGTGAAGCCCATGTTTTGGGTCAGGATGATGGGCAGGAAGTAGGCGAGCGCGTAGGTGACGGTGGTGGTGTTGAAGAAGATCATGGCGTAGGCCCAGACCTTGATGTCGGCGCCCGCGCGGAGGTACTTGGCGAGGGAGAAGGGTTGGGGTTTGGCGTCGCCGCGGTCGGCGTCGACGCGGGCGCAGACCCTGGCATTCAGGTTAAGGGGAGTGTTTGGTAGGGCTGGTTGCTGGGGACATACCACTCGCGCTCTCTCGCGCCGAGGAAGCTCCAGTTCTGCCGCTTGGCGTCGGGGAAGTCGACGAGCAGCCAGTAGCCGGCGATGCCCAGCAGCATGGTGAGAATGCCCTCGATGATGAAGATCCAGCGCCAGCCGTTGAGGCCTGCGAGGCCGGCCATTTGCATGATCTAGACAAGTCAGCCTAATTCCTCCACAGGGATGCCCAGACAACTTACACCGTAGGCCAGGATACCAGCAAACGCAGACGCCACGCAGCCGACCAGGTAAAAGACCGAGTTCCGCTTGCCGACCTCGTCTGACCGGCGTCAGCACGCAGCTTTCATTTTACCCCTGACAGAGGGCACTTACATCTCGTGTACCAGGTACTCAGCAGGTAAACACAGCTAGGGAAGAAGCCTGCCGTCTGTCAGCTCATAATCCCTCAAATATCATCCCAAATGGACTCAGTCAGGCAGACTCACCAGCCTCAAGAAAACCAAGCAACACCCGCAGCCCCGCCATCTGCTCCCAGTTCTTGACAAACCCCATGCCCACCATGCACGCGCCCCAAAAGAGCGTAATCATTGCCAAGTGAATCCGCGGCCCAATCTTGCGCACAATGACGGTCGACGGCGGCTGGAAGACGACGTACGTGACGAAGAAGACGAGCGAGATGATGCTCTGCCATAACACATCAGCAACCAATTCACACAGGTTCCAACCCAACACATCCATCCAACCAACCCAATGGAATAATATCAGAAACAGAAAAGGAACTCACATATCGATTCCCAATCAACATCAAATCCTTGCTCATGCCCGCAATGTTGGTGGCGCCGAGGTTGGTCCGGTCCATCAGGCTGACGCAGTACATGGCGCCGACGGTGAGCACCAGCCGGCGGTCGATCTGGCGCTTGATCTTCTTTTGCTCCTCGGGGGTGAAGCCGAAGTCGTCGGCCGAGATGGCCGCGGCGGGCTTGCCATTGTGGTTGTCCGAGTCGGCCGCCTCGACGTTCTCGAGGGTGACTTTTTCTTCGTGGGAATGGGTGGATGTCATGATGGGCGGTTCGGTTGGGAGGTTGTGTTGGGGGGAGAAGGGGAGGGAGAACAAGAGGGCTTGTTCTGTTCCGGTGAGGTCCCGCTTGGGGAGGGGAGGGAGGAGGAGGAGAAAGGGATGGAGAGGAGAGAGGACAAGAGAGAGGAGGAAGAGAGAGGAGAGAGACGATGGTATAAATGCCCAAGTAGCACCCCTACGTCACTTGACGGGTGGAACTGTAACCTACCTAGGCAAACCGCCCGTCAATCTGGGGTAGAACCCAAACCATCCATGGATGGATGGATGGATGGATGGATGGATGGATCTCAGCTGAGGAGAGGCACCGGTATCCATCTCTTCCCCAGACAGCTCCCTGCTACCCCAACCCATCGCCAAAACACCACCCTCCAATGGCAGCCCTCACACCGACCACTAACAGGGTGCAACTCCTCCCGCGAATCCATCCCGGACCCCAGAGCCAAGAACAGCCGAGACAGCAAGACGAGGCAGCATCCCGGTAGTGCACCACGCAAGCTACCCAATCTATTTTCTCCCCTTGTTCGCGATACACACACCGGCGTGGCAATCTGGGTCGATACGCCCCCGGTTCTGGGCCCAGAAGGCCAGACTTCCCCCAGCCAAACAAGGCTTCCCCGCATCCGAGGTTGACATGGTGGGTTTTGTTGGACGGCTGTCCCCATCGACGAGCGACCTGGGGGGGGATAACCGTCCGAACGAATCCAATCAATGCCGTCGTCCGATGGAGCGAGGTTGCCTGTAAGTCAGGACGACTTGCCGGATCCGGGCACAGGGGCCGTTGCTAGGCAGGGAAGGGGCATGTTGACTGCACGTGGGATAAGGGGGCTGAGGGCGGAATTGTGGTCGGAGGATGGGGACTTGGCATCTGTGAGGCAAACCGGGGGGCTTGTTGGTCTGAAGTTTGCTAGCGCACGAACTGCCGCCGTGCCTGCTCCGCAAACGCGGGGAAGCGATGCGGAGGGGAGGCGGGGGTGGGTGGGTTTTGTGGGGAGAGACGAACCGCAGATCGTCCTGTTCTCCGCGTCTGGGGTAACGATGGTCGAGTCGTTCAGGGCTGGGACGCCACCTGAATTCCTGAACGACGAGCTGTGAGAATCCATCATCGTTCAAGGAGACCCTTTGCAAGCCGACGGGCCGAGTTATGGCGTTCCTTGCGATTGGATTCTCCCGTCGGGAGAGGCTCTTGGTGTCGCGGAACGCGCTCCGCAGCCTTGCTTGTACGACGCTGGGCAGCACGTCTGTGGCGGAATCAGCGGTTTTCTATTCGACAATCTTGCAGCGTTGGATCATGCCCTAATGACTTGGCATCGCAAGCATGGCTTCGTCTCGGGCCCTTGTCCACCAGAACCTCGGTATACTTTTGCGCCTGGACATTGGCCAGATGACCCAAGGCTTGGACTCGTATCTTGAAGGCGGTGTAAACCGTTGAAAGGCGAGATCTAGACCAGTCGGAGGAGCCTGGTGGGAAAGGGAACTTTGATGTGAGAACGTGCGAAAACATCAAGAGGTATTCGTAGGGGGAAATGGAACATCGAAACATGGGAGAACACGTTAGCACGGCCACAAACTTCATCGATCTTGTATTGTACACACCTTGTCAATTGAGCACCTATCTGCGATCTGCGTGACTCCGGGCTGCGACTCGAGCTCGGCTCATGTATGTGGTAAGTCAGATCCTCTCTTGCTCTTCCCGGCCGTTAAATGCTAACGTTAAAAGCCATGAAACTTCAGAGGACTCACGGGCCCAGAAACGGGCGCGGTTGGGAGTGACGGTGACATCGAGGATTCCGGCGTGTTGGGTCCGGCCTGGCGGGAACTTCCACCCAGCGAGGTGATCGAGCCGCGCATCTTGCCACCACCACCCTTGGCGCAAGTAGCGCCCCGGCCAGCCTCGGTAGTCGTGGGCTTGACCTCGGTTACAAGCTCGTCTGGCCCAGCCTTGGCGCTGCCTCGATAGTGCGGCTCGAGCTGCCAGTATCGGTCGATTTGAGCTTGGAAGTCGTTCTGTTGGGAGCGGGCCCCGAGATCTTGGTCGTCGAAGGGCTGAACTCTCTCGAGCTCGGCCATTTGTGCGTCCTTGAAGTTCTCATGGGACTGTTGAGCTTGGAGAGCGGCGGCAGTCAAGCCAACTCCTTGGTCCTCGGCCCTGTTTCGCTTCACCTCGATCGTCTTGATTGCGCTCTGGGTAACACGGACAGCCGACATTGGCACCGGAGACCGCGGCGACCCTCCGGATACGGCCTGGGCCGACCAGTAATTCTCTTCATTGTCGTCCTCATAGCCGCCATCGGTACTCTCGTCATCGATACCCACGACAAACACGTCCTCGTCCTGCGCTACAACCGGGCGGGAATCGCGACGCTGTCTTGGAAAGACCTCGGGGGACGTGGCAGACCATGCCTCGGGGCCCTGCAGTACGTTGCGCGCGATGAAGGCGTCTTGCCGGCTTACTTTTCTCTCGAGTGATGCGGCTCGGTTGCGCTGAACCCCGAGCTCGGCCTTTGCGTTGTCCAAGGCGGCTGCCATCCGTTTCGCTCTCCTCTTCGACCTCCAAAGGAAGACAGCACTGCTGACTAGTATTGCGCAGAAGACGCAGAAGACAACGCCCAACACACTCACCAGGGAGATTTGCGCGGCATCCCAGCCTTTGGTGTCCTGGACTTCCCGAGCACTCGCCCCGATGGTTTCGAAGGCCAGTGCTGACATCCTGGGCGACTTGTTCCACTCGTTTCGGCTCGTTTGTGTTTGTGTATGATGATCGATGGAGAACGGATGAGCTTGTCAGCTTGGCCACCTCAAGGTATGCATCCATATATACTCCTTCCGAAGTTCGTGTTGTCAACACAAGTGTCGTTATCGGCTACTCCTTTGTCTCTGGGATGCTGTGCGCGCTGTTCCGAAGCACCAAGTACATTCTGTATGGCGATGGTGGACAAAGAAGCCCAGGCTGAAGAATGCATTGTGTCCAGCACAACTTGCTATCCCACGCATCTTCTGGCGAAAAGCTCGCTCGGTCGGCGATGTTCGAGCCTGGACCACGGTAATCCAGACAAAATGAGGAGTCGTGTCGCGTCGCGAACCAAGTCAGGTCAGTAATGGGCATCCTCTGTTTGACGGATAAGCTGCTGCAGGCTTTGTCTGGTCGATCCCTCGAGCTTTGGCTTCTTCTGCAATCACCTGTGAACCTCCTCGTCAGCCATGATCCTTTGCTTTTCGAGTTCTGAGTTGTCCGGTGCTCACCACTTTCTGTAGAGACCCCGGTCTTTTTCAGAGGCAAAGATCAACATCGCGGGAACAACTCGATGGGTCGGCACTCAAGGAGGGAATCGATCTTACCCCGTCCATCATCTCGTACTCCGTGTTCGACTCTCCTTCGACCAACCGCAAGAGAATGACTCCCGTCCTGTGACAGGGCGGTTGCATGGACAAAGCCATAGTCCGATGATGTAGTCGTGGCCCACATCTTCTATCATTGTTGTGTGCATCGACTCCGGGTGTGTTGCTTGAATCTGGACCTGAGGAAGGAGGAGAAGAAAAGAAATAGAACGATGAAAGGGCAAAATATGAACTGAAAAAGAAAAAGGAAGAAAGAAAAAAGACAAAAAAAGACAAAGAAAAGAGGAAGCGATAGAAAGAGAGAAGTGCAAGAACCGACAACCTGGAAGCCCCCGGGTCGCCCAGTTGTCACAAGTCGGAGTCAAGAGAGAAATCTCGTGTGGCGGACACCAACGTGGTCATGGTTTCCAACTTTTTTGCAGAGGGCAAATCCGTTCTTCGACCCCTCCACGACAGGTAGCATTCACAACATCCTCAGCTGTGAACAAGGCTGAGAAATCCTCCCGTCGGTTTCTGCCATTCTGGGCTGAAACGACGGCTGCTCAACCAGGTACCTGGGTAATCTTGTGCGGGTGCCTCGTGGATGGGCAGCGAGTCGGAATCCATGCCGCCTTCTCTTCTTTTCCTCCGAGTCGGTTGCCTTTTCTCGAGCCTCCCAAGGTGGGATTTTGAAGGAGGCACTCTTTCCTGGCATCGCCCCGTTGGACGCCACTGCAAGGCAGGCACATGCAGGCCCGGCCCGGCAAGCAGGCGAGCCTTCCCAAAGCGGGACTCAAAAAAGCGAAACCGGGTTGCGAGGGAAGGAGGTTGCAGTGGACTCGACGCCCGCGGCTTCCAGAATGGGGCTTTTTCTTCCAAGACGGGATGTTTTCCAGCGGCACCACTTGCCCCGGACTCCACCAAAGCAGCCGCCGCAGCCCCGGAACATCGGCCGTCAACGCCTGCTCTCCCGTTTATCCGGAGAACGACCCGCAGATCCTTGAAACACAAAATCCATTGTCGCGATGCTGCCAGTTCGTGAACAGGACGCATCGAGAAAAACATCTTGGATTGTGAGAGCCCTCTGGTATGTAAGTGGTCGCAAATCTCGGGATGATACCTGGAGTGGTTTGCCGACCCAGCGGCTTGGACATGGAAAGGCCTTTGCGTGGCATCCTGCTCATTTAAATAGATGAAGTGCCCGTTTCGGACGTTTTCCTTCCGCCCTCCCACGCCGGAGCGTGACATCAGCGGCTCAGCGGCCACCAAAACCCCAGGATCTGGCCTTGGCCATCAAGATGGCTTGTCACAGGGCCCCGGCACGTTGCAGGCATGGCGGGGACGGGGGCGCGGTTGGAAAGGGGAAGAAGGCCAGGCCTGAGATATAAATGTACCTGGTTTCCCTCCTCTGGACTTCGAGGTGGTGTTCTGTGACGAAGGCAGTCTGACAACCTCAACCTCAACCCACACACACAAAATGAAGGGCCTCGCACTCCTGGCTGCTGCCTCGGCGGCCTCTGCGCACACCATCTTCGTCCAGCTGGACGCGGGCGGCACCACCTACCCGGTGTCGTACGGCATCCGGACGCCGACCTACGACGGCCCCATCACCGACGTGACGTCCAACGACCTGGCCTGCAACGGCGGCCCCAACCCGACCACCCCCTCCGACAAGATCATCACCGTCACCGCCGGCACCACCGTCCGGGCCATCTGGAGGCACACGCTGACCTCGGGCTCCAACGATGTCATGGACGCCAGCCACAAGGGCCCGACCCTGGCCTACCTCAAGAAGGTCGACAACGCCCTGACCGACTCGGGCATCGGCGGCGGCTGGTTCAAGATTCAGCAGGACGGCTACAACAACGGCCAGTGGGGAACCAGCACCGTCATTAGCAACGGCGGGTTCCATTACATGTGAGTTTTCCTGGCCGAGATTCGTGAGCTGCTGCTGACGATTACAGTGACATCCCGGCCTGCCTTGAGAACGGCCAGTACCTCCTCCGCGCCGAGATGATCGCCCTCCACGCCGCTTCCTCCACCGCCGGTGCTCAGCTCTACGTAAGCCCCCATCCCCTTACATCCTCCCACCCTCCCTAACCCCTCCCAGATGGAGTGCGCCCAGATCAACGTCGTCGGCGGCTCCGGCACGGCCAAGCCCGCGACCTATAGCATCCCGGGCATCTACAAGGCCAACGACCCGGGCCTGCTCATCAACATCTACTCGATGACGCCCTCGAGCCAGTACACCATCCCGGGCCCGCCCGTCTTCACCTGCAGCGGCGGCAGCAACTCCGGCGGCGGCAGCAGCCCGTCCTCGTCCTCTGCCCCGACGACCACGGTCAAGCCCACCACCCTCGTCACCTCGACCGCGGCCGCGCCGACGACCACCTCGGGCGGCAGCAGCGGCGGCTGCTCCGTTGCCCAGTGGGGGCAGTGCGGCGGGTCGAACTACAGCGGGTGCACCAAGTGCGCGTCGCCGTATACCTGCAAGGTGATTAACGCGTACTACTCGCAGTGCTCGTAAGGGGCGCAGTAGTCAGTCGAGGCGGAGGAGTTAGGGGGGTTGCATAGCGGCGGGGACATTTTACCTTACTTCTGAGTGCATATGCGAAGAACCATTTGTACGTAGCACCCTATGGGTTTATCTTCTTGCATCTACTTGAATCCAGCTCGTTGGATACCTTGGTCTCTACAACATCTACGTGACTCCCGCTAGTAATATGTATTACGACCTCCCCAAATCCCTCCTCACCCGCCACACCTTGCTCCCCACCGCCCGCTTCTGACTCCCATGCAGCATTTCCACCCATGGCACTGCCTGTCTTCCCTTTCCACCCTGCTCCTCCTCCCCATCATCTTCATTCCCCTCATCTGAAGACTCGTCATCCCCACTCAAATCATTCCCATCTCCAACAGCATCCGATCTGATACCCCCCTTCCTCGACGCACCACCACGACACAACCACTCACTATAAGCCCAAGACGGTGTATCAAACCGCCCGGCTACAAGCACCACCTCCTCACCCTTCAGACCCGCCAGAATCTCTTCTGAGAGAGGGGTAAGCAGGTGCAGGTCTTTGTTGACGGGGTCGATGCCGCGGACTAGGACTAGGCCGAGGAGGTGGGAGTGGGAAGGGGAGAGGGTGAGGCCTTGCGGGTTGGGGATTAACGGCAACGATTCAGGAGGGGTGGATTGTTGAATGTGGTGGGTGGGGGGTCGTCCATGGGGTTGGTGTTGCTGGGCGTCGTTATCGTCGTCGTTCTCGTCGGTAGTATCCATGGTAGGTGAACTTTCATCCACTTCGTCCATGTCGGAAAGAAAGGGAAGACCGGCGCCGCCCATACCAACGTCCCCATCATCAATACCCGAAGCGAAAAGAACATCTGCAAGCGGCCGCAACCCCCTCAACGCTGCACCCTTATCCTCCAGCCTCACCAGCGCCAGCACCGTCCCGTTGACAGCCTCGGCAAGCAACTCCGGCGCGGGTTGGTGATCGTAGCACAGAATCCCCAGGAAGCCCCTGTCTTTACCGGCGTAACGCACCCCCCAGGGGCGGAGGTCGGTCAGCGGGGTGGCGTCCCAGGTCGCGTACGGCTGCTTTTGCTGTTCCTGGCTGGATGGCGGCTGCTGCAGGTGGAAATAAGACATAGTCTGCATCGTGCGGAAGTGCAATGCCGTGCGCGACGAGGGGGGCTCGGTCGGTTGCGAGGGGAGGGTAGAGAAGGGAGTTGG
The DNA here is from genome assembly GCA_023628475.1 of Chaetomiaceae sp. PF1801. NCBI lineage: Eukaryota > Fungi > Ascomycota > Sordariomycetes > Sordariales > Chaetomiaceae > Chaetomiaceae sp. PF1801. The sequence goes on from JAMAKQ010000004.1 coordinate 426,788, forward strand.
AGGAGTAGTGGCTGCGCAGGCGGACTGCAGGCTGCTGACTGTCTCTTCCGGCCCGTCTTGGGATGTGTAGATTACCTCGGTCGGACGCATGGACGTGATCAGTTCGGTGAGAATGTCAAGGCCGGTGCCTTGGATCCAGCCGGGGGTGTTGATGACCAGGGGGCATTTGGCGGCGTCGGGGCTGCGCTGGTAGTGGTGGAAGAGGTCGAGGACGCACTCGACGAAGTGGGACGGGTCCTGGGCGGGGGTGACGGAGGCGATGGCGTGGGCGCGGAGTTGGCCTTGTGCTGGGGTGAGGGCGGGGTGGCAGAAGGAGGGGGAGAGGTTGGGGTTGGTGATTTTTGTTAGGGAGATGACGCCTGGCAGGGAGTATTCGGGTTGTCCGGGGTCGATGTCGAGGATCATGACGCTCGACCAGGGGCTGTTCTTTGAGCCGCCCCGGTCGGTCATGAGGCGGTTGGCGAGAAGTCTTCCGAATGTCGACTTGCCGGATGACTTTGGTCCGCAGAGGAAGATGACGGGGGTGGCCTTCCGTTTTGCGGCGGCCAGTCCGGACAGCTTCTTGTTCCATTCTGCGGGCGAGACCAGCTCTTGCAAGATGGCCCTCTTAGGGACATCCTCTGATGTGTAAATCTGCTCAAGTCAGTCAAGGAATCAAAGGATGGTGGGTAGAGGCACGGACAATCTGGAAGGTCGCAGCCGTTTTGGACTTAGCTGAGTTGTCTCCCTGCGCATTCTCATTCCAGAGCCTGGCAAATGCAGGATTCAGCTTGGCCAGCTGCCTCAGCCCCTTGGCAGCCGGGTGTGGCTGCAGTTCGAGGACCGTCTCGTCTGCCGTCCGCAGAACGGGCACGGCGTGGCAGAGAGGGGCATGGACCCATTGGACGCCATCGGATGGCGTCAGGATGGCGCCGGCCAGAGTAGCCTCGCCTTCCCGCACCTTGATACCGTAGCTTCCGAGAATGACAAGTCGCTGGGACTGTTAGCAAGGTGTCTTGCAAGAAGGCACGGTGAACCTACCTCTGCCTCAGGGGTGCTCAACACCAAGCGGCCACCAGCTTTCCTCTGGAGGTTCTTCTTGTTCGGTTTGAAGGACGAGTGCTGTCTCATGGGCAACCCCGCGGGCTCGGGGCGAGGCGTGAGAGGTCTGTGAGAGTAAGCGTCGGGCCTGGCAAACAGGGAAACATCAGATATACCCTAATTCTCCCCGTTCGCCCTCACTAGCTGTGCCAGTTTGCTTGACTTCAGTTGAGAGTGGCTCCTCCGGAGCCTGGCGCTTGCTCCTCCGGCCTGCCACGGACCGAGCCGACGGAGTCTCGGTCTGACCCTTAGTCGACCGAGGGGCATCTTCGGGCGTCGATTCAGGAGTCTCTTTGCCAAGCACGGCTGCGGCCCTTGTGGCTGCCACTCCCCAGAGCTGTTGGCGTGCGGCAAATGCACTCATAGCTGGGCCAGGTCAGCGAAATGTTTATTCTCCTACAGTGAAGAATTCATACCAGTCGGGGTGGAAGTACCACTTCCACTCGTGCTTCCACTTCCTCCGCCATCCAACTTTCTCTTCTTGGCCGAAGCCATCTTTGCCAACTGCGCTCGATTTCCACACAGCAGCTTTCTTTCTCCTCAACCCAACTTTTTCGATTCAAAGAGCACAATCCTGAGAGATTGTTCCGCAAAAACAGCTCTCACACAACAATCAACTTCGAGACGCCTTCTCCCCAAATCACTTCCACAATTAAGTTCCTCGGCGACCTCTCCGACCGACTCGGTCGAGCTCTGTTCTCTGCGGAAGGTGCGTTAACACAGAAGCCCTTTATTCTTTTTGCCTCAGCCAATCAGCTCGCGCAGTGCCCTGCAGAAGAGGACCCACACCCCACCTCTTGCTGCAGGGATCGCGCGCATCTGAAAGAGAGCTTATCGTGAATTTTTTGGCGATCCGAAGAAAAAAAAGTGGCAGAAACAACAACAAACCAAAACAACACCGATTTCTCTCGAGTCGCTTTTCGGCAATTGTCACTTTTCCCTCCTTTTCTCTCACCTCTTGTTTAGGATTGTCTTTTTTTCTGTGGCCGACGGCTAAACAATCCCCATGGCAGGGCCGCGCGCGCCCATCGGCACGCTTTCGCAGCACGCCGCGACGGCGGCTGGCCTCGTGCGCAAGATGGTTCCCAAGGCGTTTACCCGCACCGACCCCAAGGGGACGCGGAAGACCGAGAAACCCGTCGAAAGCGACAGCGATAGCGATAGCGAAAGCGAGAGTGGCAGCGGCAGCGACAGCGACAGCGACAGTGCCGAGACTGACCAGGCTACGAGAGATTCTACCAAGAATTGGGCCGATAGTTTGAAGGCCAAGAAAGCCGCGTCGACCCCAATCAAGGCCGAGACTTCTCCAGCCATGCCCCCCAAGGCGAAGACGGCGAGCCCGGCTACCAAGGTCAACATCAAGAAATCCGAATCGGCCACCAGCGAAAGTGAGGGCGAGAGCGAGAGCGACAGTGGCAGCGACGACGAGGATGCCAAGATGGATGTCGATATGAAAGAAGACGCGAAGAAGAACATCAAGGAGGAGAGCTCCGATTCCGAGGCGGAAAGCGAGGCCAGCGACGAAGAAATGGCCGATGCCAAGCCGATCAAGGAGGCATCGTCGACATCTGCCTCCGAGGACGGCAGTGGAAGCGAGAGCGAGTCCAGCGACGAAGAGTCGGTGGCTGGCAAGTCCGCGGCAAAGCCTGCGACAAAGGCAAGCGCCGCTGCAGAGAGCTCCGCTTCTGACGAGGAGTCGGCCTCTGAGAGCGAGAGCGAAGACGAGGAGCAGCCCGCAGCCAAGGCGAAGTCGACGGCTCAGGAGGAGAGTGAGAGCGAGAGCGAGAGTGAGGACGAGCCAGAGCCTCCGCGCAAGACCAAAGAGAAGGCGTCGACCCAGACCTCCAAACCAGCAAAGGAGACGGCGAGCGCCAAGTCCGCGCCTGTTAAACCACCCAAGCCCGCAGCTCCTGTCAATGGTGCGAGAAGCAAGGAGTTTGTCAGCGAGTCGGAGAGCTCGAGCGACGCTGAGGGCTCAGAATCTGAGTCGGAGAGCGAGGATGACGCGCGGTCCCTGTCCGTTGAGAAGCAGAAGGAGAAGGCCACAGTGTCAGTACCAACCATCTCACCTTCGCTTTATCCACTAACAGTTCCCTAGTCGCGCGCCGCCCCGCGAGATTGTTTCCCAAGGCTTTACCCTGCGCAAGGCCGAAGAGGACCTCGATGCTGCTAAGGTCGCTCGGGCGTTCAAGAAGGCCAAGGCCGAGGGCAAGCAGATCTGGTACTTCACGACTCCCAAGTCGGTGCCCATCGAAGTCATCCAAAAGCAGGCCATTCCCCTCGACAAGGTCGCTGCTGGCAAACCCATCCTCAGTCATGATGGCGCCGAGTACACTGGCCATTTCGAGGAGGTTATCAACCATGCCATCAAAGTCCTCATTCCGGGCCAGAGCGGGTCCAAGTACGAGACGCGTATGTCATAGTCCTCGAGGTCATGTATGGTCTGTGTACTGACATCCAACCAGTGAACCAATCGGTTGATCGCGTTCTGCACATCACTCGCGTGACGCGCTTCGCTGAGGAGGACGAGCGCGAGCCCGCCCCGCCTTCAACATCCGCCGTTATCAGCAACGCTCCTCGCCCGCAGCCTAAGGCGCTGAAGGCTCGCTATCAGCCATTCGGTGTCACCAATGGGGCACCTGGCAAGTCCATGGGAGATGCGTCGGACAGCGACGGCGATGTCGAGATGACTCAGGCGCCTCCGCTGCCGAACGGTTCCGCAAAGGATGCCAAGTCCGATTCCTCGAAGAAGGCTGCAAAGAAGCGCAAGCACGGCGATGTCGAGACACCGAGCCATGAGGAGCCTGCGGCCACGCCCGCCAAGAAGCCCAAGAAGGCTCGCGTCGACAGCAAGGCCGTCGAGCCTTCGCCTGCCCCTGTCAAGCAGACCCCTATCGCGCCCCCTCCGATCCCTACGAGCTCGACAAAGGCCGCTGCGCCTTCTGAACCGGCGTCCTCGTCAGCCAAGAAATCGAAGGGCAAGGACAAGTCCAAAAAGAAGGACTCTGCTTCCACGGAGAAGACCAACGAGGTGAAGCCGCCTCCCAAGGTCACGCCCGTCCCGCCTCCCGCCGTCCCCAACGTGAAGAGCTCTTAGGCAGGCTCTTCACCCCAGCGCGCCATCCAGGGAGGCATCAGCGCCGTGAACAGCCACACCGAGTACCAGTCCATGTCCGAGAAGCGCAAGGCGTTGGACGCTGCGCGGGCCCGAGCTTCGACGCCGTGTACGCCTACCAAGCCCAAGATCCAGTCCCTTACTCCGGTCCCGATCCCTGGCGTGCGCACGCCTACCAAGCCCAGAATCGCGTCCTTGACCCCGGTTCCAATCCCTGGCATGCACACGCCTCGCCGCGTGAAGCCTGACCGGCCTTGGACTATTCCCAACAGCAACAACAATACCAACAACACGGTTCATACGCCCAACAACAACCACAACAACAAGGCAGTTCAGCCGAACCGCTCTGCCTCGGTGTCTTCCCAGCAGCCGCTCAAGAGCATCCTCAAGACGCCGGAGCGCGGGCAGTACTCTGGCGGGAAGCCCCCGCAGCAGTCAGGTAGCGGTAGCCACAGCAAGTCGAGCAGGAAGAAGAAGAAGGGCAAGAACCGGACGCCACAGGTGGCGTTTAGCAGCGATTCGAAGAGGGGGCATGGCTCGTATTGAGCTGTTTACCGCGCCTGTGGTGTGGGTAGCGGGGTCTGCCGCTGCTCACGTCGGATCTTTGATGATTTGTTTTGGCTTCTGGAGGGGAACCCCGACCAAGGGTTGATGACATCTTCCTCCATGCGGATTCTTCGGTATATCTGGTTGCAGCACTTCGAATTCACATCACACGAGGCACGAGGCACGAGGGCGTCATCATGCGCATCACGGCAGGCCTTCTCATTTTGCTTCTTCATCTCTTGCTCTATGTAAATCACATGGTTTTGTACGACTACCTTACCGATCTCGGGCGTTTCAGGGGACATCCGGTCTTACATGCAGACCTGCGCGCAGTCCGGATGGACCGTTTTGATGCTATCTTGGGATGGCGGGCATGTGATGTGTTCCTCTGGCTGGGGCCTGCGTTGACTGATTGGGATGGGGAGACTGATGGATGGATGGATGGATTGATGGATGGATCGATGGATCGATGGCTGGATTGATGGATGATGCACTTCGAGCGTCTCGGCCGCTGAAGAGGTTAATGGGCGTGGCCCTCTGGGTTTAGTTACCTCAGGTAGTTGGCTGCAGTAAAATCAAACATGCTTAAGAAAACAAACATGCTGTGCTAGATCGTAATGTACTTGCATCGACGCGTCGATCGTCGGCCACTGGCGACTGCTGCTGTGTCTGGTGGACTGGTGACTGCATCTCCCGATACATTTCCTTCTGTCTTTGTTTGCCCTTGCCCGGCTTGGTCAAACTTGGTTATCACACACACCGCAACGCCAAATCCGAGAAACGGCGCCAGGCTTCGGAGCTAAACCATCACCACCCACCCTCCCACGTGCCGGCGCAGCGGCGTGTGTGCGGCTGAAGCCGACAACCCACCATCTCCTCCTCGGCGGTCGATCCCTGCGCTAGTGTACGGCAATCTTAACCATCAAAGAGGCTGATGTGCCCCCCTGAACAAGCTTATTTCGGGTACCGGTATCCTTGATTTGACGACATCTCTCCCCCCTTTCTCTTTTTCTCAAGATTTGTCCCTTCTTTTTGGAGCTCCGTCCCAGCTTCTTCACCAGTCTTACTGCGAGACTGGTGGAACTCAACTCGACGACGACGAGGACCCCTCCTGTTCATCGACACGTCCCGAGAGAGAAGCTTTGTCTGCAGAGTACACAGCACAATGTCTATTATTAACTATGGCTTGCTCGATTCATCCCAACGGCGCCTTCCCCAACACAAGATGTAAAGATGCTGGGTATCTGGCAAAACCCATCACCACCAACACTCCCGTCGCTCACAGCCACTTAAACCGTGACCATGGAAGACTTGCCAGGTACGATCATCGCCTTTCCTTCCTTCCTCATTTTTCCAACCCCTAACCCCCTGCCATTACCTTGTGTACTCCCCCTACCCAACCCATCACATTATCATTACCCATTCCTCATATCATCTCTCTCTGGCTCCCCTCCCCCTTTCCTCCTTCTCTGTCCCAATGGCAGGTCGAAGGAAGTGAGAGGAAACCAGAAGAGAAAGGGAGAAAAAAAAGATATTAAATAATCCACCCCCCACAATAACCACGACCACGACAGGCTGACGAGACCAGACCACACCAGACCCAGAAAACCCCAACCAGGACACCCAGTCCGTTGCGACCCCTTTGTTTCCTTCCCCGTGCCAGGCCATGTCATGCCAAACCAGTCATGCCATGCAAACCCAATCCAATCCAATCCAAGTGTAACGACCGTTGTATCCGCAATGCATTGCGCGCGCGCCGCCATGTTCTATACTCTTTTAACGAACGAGAGGGGGTATAATTCCGACGAAGGAGGAGAAAAACAAAAAACAAGACGGGAGAAAAACAAAAAACAAGACGAGACATGAAAATCGTCTTTTAGGGATTAGAGAGGAGAAAAGCTGAAACTGTAGGATTTGAGCAGCCGAGCGAACGAGCCGACGATGATATCGACGCCGACATTGACGCCGACACCGGGCCGACTCGAGTCGAGGCAGGTGCGAACGATGAGCCTGCTGAAGCGGAGGATGAGGAAGGGGGAGGAGGGGTGATAAGAATGCCGTGTGTCGGTTTGTCCGCTGCTTCGACACGACCAGTCAGACATGACCGGCGCCCCATTCAGGCGGAGGAGGAAACGGAAGCTAGGTAAGCGGCAAGATCTGCTCATCGCAACCCACAGCCATCAACCCCACGCAGGACACCCTCCCGACCAGCCCCCGACAATCACCGCGCGACATACACCTCACCCGCCTCCCCTTCCTTCGGCCCAAACCGGACCTTACTCCACACATCATAATGATCATCATTCGGCGTCGTCGGACTCAAAATCCCCGGCGTGCTGCTGCTGCTCCCGCAGAGCGTATCCCCCCTCGAGATCGAATCAAAGCTCGAGCTGCTGCCGAGCGTCCACTCGTCGCTATCACTCGTCCCCGGCCGCCTCATCAGGTTACCCATGCCATACCCATTGCCATACCCGTACTCCTCGTCCAGGCTCCTCGCCCGATCGCCGAGCTCAACGTACTCGTACTCCCACCGCGTGGATTTATCCAGCTGCGGCCGGGGCAGGAAGCGGGTGCGGGCGATGTAGTACGCGGCCGCGGCAAAGATGCCGCCGCCGACGAGGTCGATGGCGTAGTGGTGGTTGAGGTACATGGTGGACCAGGAGATCCAGACGGCGTAAAACACAAAAAAGGGCCGGAAGCGCGGGAAACAGTACTGCATGAAGAGCGCCTCGAGGATGGCGTCGGCGGCGTGCAGGGACGGGAACGCGCCGAAGGGCAGCGGGGCCGTGGTGAAGCTCGTCGTGTACATGTCGACGCCAAAGAGCTCGTCGACGCGGCGCAGGCCGGCGGGGGAGCCCTCCATGCCGTAGTGTGCTGGCTCGAGGCCGTGCAGTTTCTCGTACCATGGCGGGGTGCACGGGAAGATGAGCTGGATGGTGACGCCCAGCATCGACATGTAGCCGAAGGCGCGGGCGAAGACAGGGGTGGTGCCCGGGGCGGCGAAGAGGAACATGAAGGCGCTGCAGATGGCGGGGAGCGCGAAGTGGCCGATGCCGTAGGGCACCCAGGCGAGGACGTCGAGGATGGCGTGGGTGTGCGCCGAGAGGATGTTGGAGAGGTTCGCGCCGTACATGATGTTTTCGAGCGCGGGGAGGACCTTGACCCAGATGTGTGGGCGGTATTCAGGGGCGATGAATCTGTGATTTCGAAGGTCAGCTTACCGCCCCCAAATATCGAGATACTCATCCGGAACGCTCGGGTTTGCTGGAAAGTCCTTCCAAAGAAGCCAAACTTACCGGCTCGCAAAGAAATACAGCAAGTATGTCCATATTGGCAACGACGGCAGGAAGAACTGCTGCGTTATCGGCATGAGGAGGAGCACTCCGAGCAGAACCAGCACCCCCGTCTTGACGAGCGGCGCTGATGGCAGGATGGCCAGCGAGAAGATGATGTACCCAAAGACGACGAGGTGCTGCAAATCCCACAGACTCCATTTCCTCGTGCGCAGTGTCCTCAACGTCGTCGACGGGTCGAACGACGTCTGTAACCTCGTGATGTCATCTGCCTGATCTTGTTGGCTCTTTGTTGGCCGCAACCGCAAGCGCAGCTTGCGAGCCGGGCGGCACTTTGTCGGTATCGGGTTGAGCTGGGCGAGGGATCCGGGCCATCTTAGTGGGAGGAGCTTCGGCTTCATCGCTGCCGCTTGGGCGACAATGGCCGGGAATTCTTGGACAGCGTCCATGGTGGGCGGCGGCGGCGGTGGAGGAGGAGAGCAGGAGGGATGACGATTCGCTTATAGGTAGTTTGTAGTTTGTTGATGGGAATCCCGAGCACCGTCCGTCGGAACGCAGCGATGCGGGTTGCGGTTCCCGTGCCGGAGGTGAGGGGCGAAGCTCGAGGAACTGGCGGTCGCTATTGTCGTTGCATATGCATATTTCGAAAGTAGAAAGCTAGGTACTGCTAACTCGCGATAGCAACCGGATCGCAGAGGGATAGGGAGCGGTGGTGCCGAAATCACAGGGAATGGATCGGGTCTTGTGTCTTGTTCGCAGGACAATGGAAAGTTGGGATGGCGGAGGTGGTGAAGGAGTGTCGGCGTTGGCCAAGAAGCGGTAACGGTGTGTCATGACGGCCGGCTTTCATATGCAGGCGCTTACAAAAGTCGGCGTTTGGGTGAGGACACGCCAAGACGCAGCGTCGGTGGCTTGCGGGGCCCGATCGAGCCCAAAATGCTAGGGTAAGCCGCTGGGTACGCGGATTTCGCCCGACCGGCCCTGCTGGAACCAACCATCGAAAGCGGGTCGTCAAAGAACTTGGGCACCGCTGCCGGTTGCGGTCACTGAGAGAGCAGAATGCCTTCTTTTACCCACTCATACTGCGATGGATCTGGTAATTTTACCTTTGCCTTGAAGCCACAATGCCCTCTTATCGTAGTCCAGTTTCCAGAGCGGTATTGTTTCAGTTCGTTGAGCATCGACGTTTTGCGGCGCCTTCCGAAGCTCAGCAAGCCAGCCCACAAATTGCGGTCCTCTGGCGAATGGCCAGCTGCTGTGTGCACAATGGCTCCACCCGAGCCAGCGTCGGCATTGCTCCTGCCCTGCAGCAGTCGCGTGATGTCCATGTACCGCTCTCTCCATTTTTGTTTTCCGCAACCAGGAATGTCTGCACCAACTCCGCGAGCCAGACCCGAAAACAAAACACCAAAGGCCAGCTGCCAGATCCCAGCCTACATGTTGCAACCACCTCCGCGCTCATCGAACCGTTTCCGCCGAATCCCGGCCGTCCCGTTTCCCACCGCTCTCCGTCTCGATCCCGTACCGTTCGCTTACCGGAACACCGAGGCAGCCGCCTGTTCCCGTTAAAAACCCTGCAGGGCCCTCAATTTTTGGCGCTAGCCGCTCCCCGCTCCCGCCGAAAAAGGCCCCCATGGCGTCAACGGCAGGGCCGCGCGCCCAACTCTCACATGGGTTTCAACAAGCCGATCCGTGCGATCCGAGAGCGTCCGTGCTCGCGTCCCTCGCATCGCGATCTCAGTGGCTGGCGGGTGGCCGCAAAAGTCCGAGCCTGCTGGGGAATTGGCGCTTTCTTTTCAAGTTTGATGACGGGATGTTTCCATTGTCGGTGTGCCCAACCACCAATTTTTCGCATGCCTTCGAATCGACTCGAGACTCGTGAGGCAACCCTGGACCGTCCGCGAAAGTGAGATTTGAACCATCACAGGTTTGGCGTTTCGAGGACACGCGGCCCCTGGTGCTGTGCCGTTGTCAACTGAAACACTCCTTCGGGATGGCGTCAATTGTTGGGGCGATCCAGCTGGCCACGTCCTCCTCTGTGTACCTAGGGTGCTCGCAGCATTGCTTTTGGACCATCAAATGTGATCTGAGGTTGGGCTTTCCAATCGCCGTTTTGGCAGAGAAGATCCGGCTCTCGTATGCCTCTACAAACGCATAAATACACGCTCATCAATCAGCACCGGCATCCTCGGGCTTTACAAACTCGCGGTTCTCAAGTTAGGGTGTGATTCATTCGGGACGGTCGTTGCACGTAACGGCCGAATTAGCGACCCTGCAGGCATTTTATTAGTGCTGAGAAGGGTCCTGTCAACCACAAAGATCCTATCCATGGATGCTATCGTCATGTCATTTTAGCTTCTCGCAAGCCTCGAGCGGCTCCTGAAGCTGTCGGTTATTCTCATGTGGTGGCATTTTCGACCCCTTGCTCCCACGGTGCGCGTCGTCGTCCTCGGGTGTCGTGTGCCCGCTTTCCACAAGCTCGATCACTGGACCAGTGTTCTCGACCCAACCATCAACCCAAACCGCCAGTGATCGCCGGCTGATCACGGCGGAGGGACGAGTGATCCCCAGGGGTTCCACCTCTTCCGATACCGTTTTTGCAGATTCCGCTGGCAGAACAGCTTTTACCACATGACATCTGACCTGCCCAATCAATCACCAGTGAGATGGGTCATGCCATTCTACTCACAGCCGGACGGGTGAGATGCACAACGGGATTGATCATCGATCAGGCGAGGAAAAAGATGCTTGGCAGAACGAAAGCAAGCTGTTGTGATGGGCCCCAAAGTGCTGCCCGACCAGTCAGCAACCCGAAAAGGAAAAAAGTTTGGTTTCTTATTTTCTGATCCCACCCTTGTTGTCCCCGGAAATGCGCCGAGGATCCTGTCTTGTCCCCATCATACCAAGCTTATTGGAGCCAAGACGTTGAAGTCATGAAATCATGAACATCTTATTCATCATGAAGATACTGCAAATTCTGCAAGACCCAGAGAGACTGCTCCGTTAGTAGCAAGGCAGCAAGGGTACCTAGGGATGGTGAGAGCTGTCCGCTACGAAGTACCTCAGGAGCTGACTACTTGCCTGTTTTTTTTCTTTCCCTTTTCCATTCACCACCAGAGAATCACCATCGGGCTGGTCCCACCTCGCACTCGGCACCGCGCTCCTACAACGGGATGATCATGATTCTCCCGCCCTCATCTCCGAGTGAGCCGGCCGGCCGGGTTTTCTGGTTCAAAGTTTGCCTGGCTCCACCCAAACCGCCCATCATCGGACTTCGGGGCTTTCGGTCGGAGCGAGGCGGATCCTGGCGGGTCGGGCTCTTGCAAAACCCCGGCCGGCAGGCAGCTTCCCTGCATCGCATGTGCTAGGCTGGATCGGGGCTAGCTCCGGCTTCTGGTTGACGACCGAGTTTTCGGGTTTTATCAACCATGCAATCCCGTCTTCTTCCGTCCCGGAGCGTAAACAGGACCATCGCATGTGCGAGGTACCTAGTCACGGCCCGGCCTAGGTACACAAGCATTGCAGTCGCCTGATACGCCGAGATCGTCGTGTACAATCGAGGGAACGCATGCTTTCCTAAAATGATCCTCTTGTCAAGCTCACAACCTGAACTCACCCGCTGAGGTGATCCCAAGCTCGTCCGCCGCGTCGATGTTCGCCAACATTTGCCTTGATCTTCTCCGACCTTTTGACGTGCTTAGCTTTCAAAGATTTACCCTCATGGTGTTTCTCAACTTGCACTTGTAGCGGATGCCAATACGTCTCTCGCTGCCCCCCAGAGGAGATATGGGATGCTGGCTGGGCCAGGCCATAACCCTCAAGGCTCACTGTCACACACTGCAAGGAGTGATGGTACCTTCGGTGGTTGGCCAGGTTGACCACTTCAGCCTCCGTGGTTGCTCAATACCGCGAGCCACTGCTCCGACTTGCAGACGGGGACCGCGGCCCATGCCGCGTCGATTATATAGAGGAGAACATTGCCTTGCGGGCATTGTCTCGTGGCAGCCCATTACCACCGTTTTGATTTGAAGCAGACCAGCGGTATCTATTCCAAGAAACAAACGCAAGGAAACAAACAGCAAGCAACAGGTCATCAGCCCCGAAGCGTCAGATCAAGCAGCTCTCTCACTCCCTGCCCTCATCATAGCGGCCGTCATGTCACCTCTGCCCTAAGCATAACCAATGCAATCAAACGACGAGAGACAAACGGCAGTAGACGTAACCAAAGAAAACGGGGAATCAATCGAAAACATCAATTGTCTTGGCCAGCTTCGCCAGCAGATCTCATGCGTAATGAAAAAAAGAAGAAAAAGTAACCCGTCCCAACCAGAGAGAGCCCCAATCCCAGATCGTGCTTTCATCTCCCGAGCCGACTGAAGTCAGCCTGTCCCAAACGACAAACCCCCCCATTGTCGTAACTCCACCTTGCAACTCAAAGCAACGACAACACCCCCTCTACTTCCCCCCTTCCAACAGTCAGACAAACACATTAGACACCTTTCAACGCTTTCCTCGCCTCCGTCCCATGCCAGCTTAACCCATCCGACGTCGCCTCAGTAGACAGAGGAAGACGAGCCAAAAACACGAAACAGAGAATCACCGCCGACTCCCAACCCCGCTCCACAACCCCTTACTCGTCTCGACAACCCGATTGACCTCGCTCCCAGGCCTCAAGCTAGCCGGCACTTCCCCAGGTAGCAGCTGCCCGTGCTGCTCATGCGGCGGCGCATCCTCCATCCTGACATCCCCATCTCCTCCTCCTACCCCACCACCACCACCACCATAATGTTGAGCACCTGCTGGTGTTGTTGTTGCTGAGCCAACCTCCCGGTTGGTGGTCTGCGACTGCGTGTCATACCCGCTGTCCTGGCTCTGGCCCTGGCTGGTACTCTGTTGTTGTCCCTGACCGCCCATGGCGATTCCGCTGTCGTCTTTCCGCGGTTGCTGCGGGGTGACATTCTCTTTCTGATTTCCATTGTTGTTGCCGTTGCCATTGCCATTCCTCCCCGGCTCACGACTCCGCCCGCCATTCATCAACCCATTCCCCCCCGCCTGTCCCTCCCTCAGCTTATTAATCGCCCTGACGGTATCAATCGCCGCGTGCAGCGTCCGGCGCGCATTGAAATTCTTCTTGACGGTCGGCAGCAGGTTCTGGCCCTTGTCGGCACCTTCCCCACCAGCAGCCGCGACGCGCGCCCAGCCCGCCACAAAGGGGTGCTGCAGCGCCTCGTGCGCCGTCATGCGCTTCGCCGGATCGATGGTCAGGCAGCGCCGGATAAAGTCCTTTGCGCTGTCCGACACGCCGCGCCAGTACTCGAGCGGGGTGAAGCTGTAGTCGGCGTTGAGGATGGCCTGCATCTCTTCGAAATCCGAGTCGCGGTCGAAGGGGGTGTAGCCGCAGAGCAAGAAATAGGTGATGACTCCCAGCGCCCACAGATCGACCGGCTTGCCGTGGCCGGTCTTCTTGAAGATTTCCGGCGCCATGTAGCCCGGCGTGCCGCACGTGGTGGTCAGCACGTGGAACTGCTCCTCGTCCATGATGCGGCTGAGGCCGAAATCGGCAATCAAGAGATCGGCGTTGTCCTCGGGGGTGCGGAACAGAAGGTTCTCGGGCTTGAGGTCGCGGTGGACGATGCCGTGGTCGTGCAGGTAGGCGACGGCCGAGAGCACGGCGCGGATCAGGTCCGCGGCGTCGGATTCGTAGTACGAGCCCTTGCGGCAGATGCGGTCAAACAGCTCGCCGCCGAGGGCGAGGTCGGTGACGAGGTAGAGGTTGTTCATGGTCTCGAAGTAGTCGACGAGGGTGAGGATGTTTTGGTGGCCCATCGATACCTTCTTAAGGACGGCAATCTCGTTGCGGACCTGGGAAGCATGGGTTAGATTGAGAAATAGCTGGTAGGAGGCGCTATCAGACTTACCATGTGCTCCCTTCCCGCCATCAGCCGCTTGTTAATGACCTTGGCGGCGTAGTAGCGGCCCGTGTCAATGTGAATGCACTCCTTGACGACCGAGTACGACCCCGCGCCGAGCACCTTGCCGACCTTGTATCGGCAGGGCTGGACCTGCGGCGGTGCCCGGTCGCCGGCTGTCTGGGCGGCGCTCATGGTGGTGAGGGCGTCGCCGGGACTAGAGGTGTCTTCCGCAAGGCTACCACTGACGGTCGGTGTGTGTCCGTTTGATGTGCGGGGGTCAGGAAGCGGTGTGCAATCGGTGCTGTCGAAAGGCTTGCGTACAATGTCGTCTGTTTAGCCTTTGGCCAAATCGATATTCTGGCGAAGAAGGAAGGCCGGTATTTGAGCGAAAAGTGTCGTGACCGTGGTGTGCTCGACTGGGCATCGGAAGAGATTCGAGGTTCAAGTTGCTGATCGGATTCGAGCGGGGCACTCCTTCGTACCTAAAGATAGCGCGGTACGGATAGACCCTTGACTCCTTGCCAAGCACTGCCGAGCCTAGACGTTTACGGATACACTTGCGTCAATGCAACAAGATCCAGCCAGAAAGTCCAACAGAGGACCTTCAAAGGAGGAGAATAACTTTACGCAAGGCTCAAAGGTATTTTAGGTCTCAATCTTTCGCAGGTTTATTGATCAGCCGCATCTTCATTGGTAACCCCGCGAGTCCAGCTGCCCCTCGTTCTCGGAGCCAATCACAGCCAAGACAGAGCTGCACGGGTCCGGTCAAGGGTGCTGGTTGTTGTACGCCAAGGCCAGGGGATAAGAACCAAGGGCCTCAGGGAGTGCAGGTGAAGCTGGTGAGGGTTCATGGCCATCAACACACCCAATGCCCGAATGTGAGAAGCCCAATCACGGCTGGCTTGGGTATCTTCCATGTTACCAGTACCTCCATAGTATCAACAACAGTATAGGTACACTCTCATCACCTCCTCCCACCCTTCTCCTTCTTCGCCTTCTTATGTTTCCCATGCCCCTTCTCCCCCCTCTCCTCCTCCCGCCCATCCGGCTCCTCCGCCTTCCTCTTCGCCTTGGTCTTGACACTCACAAGCGGATTGCCCTTCCCACTCTTGGCCGCCTGCTGCACCCGTTTCTCCGCGTCCTGCCACGCGGCATCGTCGCCTTCGATCTCATACCTGATTTCCGCTGTCAGTACACCGACAAAACAACCAAGAGAACATGAAAGGGGGTCTGGGTCTTACTGGTCCAGCGGCAGGGAGTCAATCAACTCCCTCTGCTTCGCCCGAAGCTCACTCAGCGCCTCATCCCCGCCCTCCTCAAGCTCGTCCTCCAGCCTCGTATCCAGCGGCACAAACTTGCTATCCACGACCTCATCGTCATGCACGCCCGACGCATTCTCCCTGCTAACCCCAACCTTGCGTTTCGGATCCGGCATTTGCGCCTCAATAGCACCCGTCACCAGCGACGCCAGATGCGACGTGATCTTGCGCATGATCTTGATAAAGATGGCCAGCACCTGCGACGAGGGGAGCGACAGCTCGTCGGCGACAGCCTCAACCTCCTTGCGCTGCATGCCGATGGCCAGCAGGATCGCCTGCTGCAGGCCGCTCAGCTTGATGGCCGACTTGAGCCGGCCCGTGAAGTACAGCTGCGCGATGGTGGGGATCAGGTCCAGCACCACGTGGTAGTCGAGCAGTCCGTTGGCGTACGACTCGAGGCGCTTGTGGTCGAACGGCGTCAGGAGCGCGTCCAGGTCGGATTTGTTGATCTCGACCGGCGTGGTCGAGGGGTCGAGCTGGGCGCCCGAGTTGGCCGACTCCTCAATGGTGAGGGCAAGGATAGACGGGAACTCGCGGAACTTGTACGAGAGGAGTGACAGGAACCGGCGGTGGAAGTCGTTGGCAAACGCGCCAAGCCAGCTCGGGTCGTTGCCGTCCTGTAGCGGCCGGATCATGACGCACGTGTGTTCGCCCGTGAGGTCGTTGGCAGTTTGCCTCTGTTGCATGGTTAGTACTGCGGCATCACACCGACAAAATCCGGAGCACATACCAGGTAGACCGGGGCAAACGCCGCCCGCTTCCAGAACTTGTGCAGCTGCTGCGTCAAGCCGTAGCTCACACCAACATAATCGAGCTTCTCCGGCCGGCGCTCAGCGAGCTTGGCAAACAGCGGCGGCAGCTCGTTCATATCCCGCACCTTGATGTCGTCAAACAGGCTGGCATTTGCAAGCTCGGCGTCCGTGACCCTCGGAATGGACCGCTGCAGCGCGTTACCTCCGTCTTCCGAGAGATCCGCAAACTTGCCCTCATAGTACTCGATCAGCAGCTGGAGCGCTTTCGAGCCGTACCCCATTGACATGTACTCCGGGTTCGTCGCTATCCGCACCACGCGGGCGCCCGAGAGCGAGGCAAACTCGTCATCCTGGAACTGCTGGCTGACCAGCCACGGGATGAGGTCGCCGGCGGGCTGCTGGCCCCTGCTCAGGCTGTTGAGGATGCTCTGCTTGCTGATCTTGCCCTCCAGCGAGACCTGGATGACGCACAGCGGCTCGGGCAGGCGGCCCTCGGTGATGGGGCCGGTGAGAACGAAGAGCTCGTGCGCCGGCGCGTCGCTCATGAGCTGCAGGTCGTTGGGCGAGTTCTTGTAGTGGCTGGCGACGTAGAGCGCCACCATCTGCTGCAGGAACTTCTCCGAGACGGGATGGAACGAGAAGAGCGTGTCGCGGTTGACGTGCAGCAGCTCGCACAGCGAGGGATCCGGACACCCTTGGGTGCTGATCTTGGACTTTGGCAGTGTCGCATCCAGGCAGAGGAGCGTGTTGAGCCACTTCTCGACCTTGTCACCCTGGGCATAACGAATGGGCTCGGACAGGGTAATCTCCTTGAGCGAGCGCCCTCCGACCGCGGTGGTCTCCTTGGTCGCCTTCCCACTCGACCGGTCGACCTCGACTGCGCCGCTGCCGACGGGGTTGGCGCCGGCCCTAGACTGCTCCCTCAGCTGCTTGATCAGCTTGAGTGACAGCGACCGACCCGTCCCTTCGTAACCACTGATGGTGGAAGCCATGAACACCAGGTACGGCCCCATCAGCTTCTTAACCAGAGGCAGGGGAATGGCCGCCGCCTCATCAATCACCACAAGCTCGGCCTGTCCGAGCACATGGCTGTCCTGGGGCCGGATGTACTGAATGGTTTGACGGTGATTGCGGTGGATGTTGACTCGGACAATGGCCTTGTTAAAGTCGGGGTTGGTGGACTGGATGATGGAGTAGTCGGCATGGTCCTTGTAGTCGAGCGCGTCAAAGCCCTTGAAGACAAACTCGAACAGCGTCTTCAAGTTTTCTGGCGATGGCGACGTGATGAAGATGTTGCTGTATCCGTATGCAACAGCGGCGGCAATCGCAACGCCCATGGCTGCAGATTTACCGCGACCACGCGCTGCGGTCAGAGTGACAGTGTTCCGGAGCGTCTTCTCGGCAATGGCGTCCACGAATGTGAGCAAGGCCTTTGCTTGATCTGTTGTCCGTGCCAACTTGACGAGCGACCCAATCGGCTGGGTGTCTTGCAGCGAATCCTTGATCTTTTCCAGCTCCAGCGCCGCCGCGCTCTTGGGCTCGTCCTCGTCTGGTGGCGGCAGCGGCTTCACCCCCTTTCCGCCGGATATCGGGAGCACATTGAGCTCGTCGTCGATGACGAGACACGATTCGCAACTGCCGAGGGACAGGATGAAGCGCTCGTTGAACCTCGCAACAACGTCGTCGTGGGCCTCGGTGCGGTATCGCGAGTGGACGTCCATGGAGAGGGTGTACAGCTGCTTCAAACTGTTCATGCCCTTGAGCAGGAGCACTACCAAACCGCCGCCCTCAACCGTCTCGATGGTCCGGGCGAGGATGTTCGGTGTCATGGCCTCGAAGTCTTGCAGAATGCACTGTCCTCGCGTCAGCATTTAATGCACCCCGCCAGCTATCAACCCAGGCCCGTCCCAAAGCCCACTGACCATGCCGTATGTGTTACCCAGAATCTTGTCGGTCTCCTTGTAGTAGACATAGCGGATGTCGTGGAGCGAGATGAAGAGCTCGAAGGGGTCCTCGGAGTTGGCCTCGCGGATGCCGCGCTTGATCTCCTTCTTGATCTTGTTTTCCCGCTTCTTCCGGTGGCTTGTGAAGCCCAGAAGCTTGTTCTTGTATGCCCAGAGGACCGACTTGTTCTGCCTCACGTCCATGCTGGACATGATGTAGTAGAGGTGGACAATGGCATCCTTGGAGCGGTCGCCGACGACGACGAAGAAGCTGCGCTTTTTCTCCTGGAGGCCATTGCGGATGAGGGTCGGGATTCGCGAGTCTCTGTATTCAATAAGTATCAGTATTTGAAATGAAACTACGAGCATCAAATTCCCATAGCTTACACTGTCTTTTGGGCCGGCATTGTGGTGGCTGTCGCGGACCTGCGGGCGAGGACTGACACGGCGGATCGAGGGACCCAAAAATTGATGCGACAGCTCCAAGTCCAGTCGCAATTATTTTTATTCTGCCGGGCGGTGTTGCTATCTACCCCACTCTATACCTCACCGCCTGCTGTAACAGGGTAGCGCTGCGACTATCGATGAATTTATTTACCTTCACAATTTATTCGTACAGCAGCGCCTTGATCTGTTTCACCCTAACATACAATGATCCAACCCTAGTTTGTTTCTTGACGTGTAATTTGGGCTTTCCTCCTCTTCCTCTTCCCCTTTTTCTTCTTCTTCTTCTTCTTCCCTATTCTTTTCTCTTCCTTTTTTGCTTGCTTTTTTTAGAAAAGAAAAAGTAAAGAAAGGAATTAAACAAACAAGGCTTGAGCTGTAAACAGCCCGGAATACACACGGGCTCGAGACCAGCAATTACTTACTTACCTAAGGCTCTGATGACGCCCACTACAGATACATGTAGCGAAAGGAGAGGGACTGTGACTTGCTTTCCATTCTATCCAAACACCTAACTCAACCGCATACACGTGCATGCGCCTCAGTCATCAGAGCCCCGGCGGGACGACTTCTTTGAACTCTGATACTTCTTGGACTTCACCCGGTTCTCATTGGCACTCTTTTTGCTGTTCGACTGTCAGCCCAAAAGGTGCGATATCGACTGCAAACAATCACTCACAGCGCCTCGTATTTCTTGGCCTTCTCCGGCCTGGTCTCGCCGGGCACCGTCCTGCGGTACAGGTCCTCCAGCTCCTCAAAGAGCTTCTGGCGGTTCTCGTCGGCGTTTGCACTGCGGCTCCTCTGGGTCTGCGCCTGGATGGTGAGGCAGTCATTCCGCCGGGAATAGTACTTTGACTCGCGAACACCGGCGTGCAGCAGCTTGGGGAGAAAGTTCAGCAGCTGGGGCACAGCCCATGTGGTTGTTGCCTTGGTCTCAGTCCTGGCAATCATTGCATGTTAGCACGCACGGTTTGTGAGCCTTGTGTGAGTTGAACAACGAACTTGTTTACATGCTGCCCGCCGGGGCCGCTGGAGCGTGAAAAGGACGTGTTGCCTTCAGGCAGACTGCTGAGCTGGAAGGACTGGTGCCATTTCCTTGCCTCTGCCAATTGGTCCTGGTCAAAAGCCGCATCTAATGCCTGGTGCCTCACAGACCGTTGAGTAGCGGGTACAGGCAGTGTACTCAACGGCCATCTGCATGTCAAGCCAAGAGGCGGCCAGAGGACATGATGCCGATATCGCATTGTGGCATGCTTGCAGGTTGACGGGAGGTCAGTTTGGCGATGCATCGCTCCAAGAAAACACAGCCAAATTAACCGCTTAGTGCAGTTGACCGCTAAGCCCAATGAGGCAAGTACGGTTACCGCACTGACTTAAGGCTGCCGATGTGGGGTCGCAGATCGAGAATTTTCTCGGTCCGGCGAACCTTGCATCTCCCCATCTTCGCGCGCATGGGTCGGCATTTCCATCGCGACTGCAAGTCCGCACCTTCAAAACTCTGATAGTTCTTCCCGACTCTCGTCGAACTGTGCATCCTCTTCATCCATCTCATCTTCTAGTACGATAATTGGAATCTTTCTGATTCCCTTCATTCAGGCAGGAGGATTGTTCAATTCGCCAAATAGTACGCGACCCTAATCCCTCTTCTTGCCCCTCTCGGAACTTCGACCGCCACACTCATCGCGACACTCATCGCGGAACACGCGCAGTCAAGCTCACTGCGCGCCTGGCCTCAATCCCCGTTTCTTGTGAAGTGGCGCCAGTTTCTGATTCCTTCCATTGCATCTCGACGGGACCAGCTTCCATTCCCAACCTGCGCATCGGCAGCCCTCAGCGCGATTGTCATCGCTTGATGCCCCAGCCAGAGCCAGAGCAATCGCCAGAAATCGTGGCCGCCGCCAGCCTCAGTCCCCTCTCTCCGATCCCCGTTTCCATTCAGAATTCCATCCACAACTCCGTGGTCCCAAACCTCCAGGACCAAGCAGCGACTGCTGACGAACAAGGCTTGCATCCCGCCAGCTCGCCATCTTCTGCCCCTCATCAACCAGCCACAATGGACCCGAACCCGGACGCCGAGATCTCCGACACGATCGTAGTTGCCGGGGATTACACCGACGACTCTCAGGATGAGAGTGACGAAAGCATTGACTACGGCGAAGGCGAGGAAGGACAGGAACAGGACAATGTCGAGCCAGATGCCGCCAACGATGACTATGCCAAGACCTTTGATTCACCCGCAGCACATGAGGATCAGAGTGAGGCTGAGGACGCTCAGCCAGATGTATCAATGGCCTCAGAATCCATGAATAGCCCATCTGCGCCTGGCCCTGCAGCTGCCTCGCCTGATCGCCCATCCTCACCCACTCCGCCGCCGGCCTTGCCGCCCTCCGACGGTTCGGCTCCGGCTCCGGGCGTCTCGTCCTCCTCTGAGCAAGCCAACGGCTCCGACCGTCCTTCCGAGACTCCATCCTCCGCGCGCGACAGCAGCCCATCATCCGCGGCCCCTGCCACAAGCTCTCCCGCCGATCTCCATGAGAAGCAGACCTCCGCTCCCTCTGCTCCTAATGCAGCTCCTCCAGCTCCCGCCGCCCCCGCGGCTCCTGCGCCGACGAATGAAGATGATGCCGCTGTTGACATCCAGAAACTGGTAGACGACATTACCTCTAGAGCCGCCGCGACGGCCTCACCATCCAACGCCCCTCCGGAGCAAGCCACTCCAGCCCCCACCCAAGCCGCTCCGGCTGCCTTGTCTGCATCTCATCCGCCCTCACTCCCCCCCAAGCCTTCTCTTCCCAATCCACCAGCCAGCCTGCCCGCCATCCCGCCGGCCCATTACTCGTACCAGTCCCGCGGCCCCAGTGCCGGTGCGCCGATGACCATTGCCAGCCCTGGTGCGCATGGCCCATACCCTGCCAATGACGGCGTCTCCTCCTTGCCCGCCGGCGCGCCAGGAGCCTTTGGCGGACCCCCTCATACCCATCACATAGCCCGTAACGGAGATTCAGGGGCTTACCCTGGGTCTGCGTCCATCAAGCAGCTCTGGGAACAGTTTCAGGCCGACGAGAAGCGGTACACGTCCGAGGCCAAGTGGGAGAGATTCCCGGAGGGCTCTCGCATCTTCATTGGTAAGTCTAGTCTCAACAGCACTCCTTGCCACACACGCTCACAGTGACCCAGGTAACCTATCCAGCGAGAGAGTCTCGAAACGCGAGGTGTTTGATGTGTTCCACAGGTTCGGCCGGCTCGCGCAGATCTCGCTCAAGAGCGCCTATGGCTTCGTGCAGTACCACACCGTCGCCGAGGGCCACGCCGCCATGCAGGGCGCCCAGGGCATCGAGCTTGGTGGCCGGCGGATTCGTAAGTTTGGTTTTCTCCTTGGTAGCCATAGCCCGTCGCTAACCAGCGCAGATCTCGAAATTTCACGTGCGCAAAAGAAGAAGGACGACAGAGACAGGTCTCCGGAGCGCCGAGGCCCGCGCGGCCCCTACGGACATGAGCGCTTCGACTCTGGGGACCGCGGCTGGAAGCGAGACGACTTTCGCCCGGGACGCTCACCATCGCCACGCCGAAACGACCCCCGCGGCGGCCACTATCCTCGGGGTGACTTTGGCGGCCGCCGCCGGTCTCGGTCGCCGCCGCGGTTCGGCCGCCACGGCGACGACAATTACCGGCGCAGGAGTCCGAGCCCCCACCGCCGAGCATCGTCCGACGCCGACCACTTCGATCTGCCCCGCCGGTTCGGTCCCGACGTTCCCGACGTGCAGATCCTCCTCCTCCAGGAGGTCTCGCGCGACTTTGTCGGCTGGGTCCAAGGAGCCTTCCATAACAAGGCTCTCAAGACGGACGTCATGTACCTCAACCCCCGCTTCCCCCGGGACACGGTGGTGCAGCGCCAAGTCGTCGAGGGCGTGCACGCCATCGTCGACCTGGACTACGCCGCCCAGGCAAAGGGCAAGATCCCGATCCAGGTCTTCAACCGCTCCGGCGGCACCAGCGTCCGCTTCGAGCTGTACCAGGACATCGACCCCCCGATCGCCGCCGAGCTTGTCGTGCGCGAGAAGTCGCAGTCGGCAGCCCACCTCGCTCACCAGGGCCCAGCGCCACCTTATGCTGCTCCCAACGCCTACGCCCACCCCGCTCACCAGCCGCCGCCGCAGGCCGGCTACCCGTACCAATACCCTCCGCACGCTGCTGTCCCGCCCACCCACCCGCAGCAGCCCGCCCCGGCGGCTGCAGCGCCTGACCTGGCAAGCGTGGTCGGCAACCTCGACAACGCGGCCCTGCAGGCCCTCCTCGCGTCCCTCCAGGCGCCGCAGGCTGGTGCAGCAGCTGCCCCACAGGCCTACGGTGCACCACATCAGCAGCAACCTCCCACTGCTGTCGCCGGCTCCGCGCAGATCGACATGAAAGCGCTGCTGGGCAACCTTAGGAATGCTGCCGCGGCACAACCCGCGCCTGGGTATGGAGCGGCGCCGGCTGCTGCGTATGTACCGCCTGTCGGTGCACCTGGTGCGGCGGGTGTTCATGGGGGGTATGGAGGGGCTGTGGATCCGGCGCAGCAGGTTCAGAGTATTATGGAGCAGTTGAAGAGGGCTGGGCATTAAGGAGTGTAGTTGGGGTTGTTTAGGATGTGCGTTGGGTTGCTACCTGACCTGATTTGATTCGGGGAGGTGGTGGATTGCCTGGGTGCGGTTATTCCGTGCCTTGTCGGACGCATTCTGCGTCCCCTGCCAGGAGTTTGAGATGGCAGATGCTCACGGCAGCGAGCATTTTTTTTATCTACTTCCGCCAGCTCGGTTGCTTTCAGAGCGGTGGAACATGTGCCTCGAGTTTGGGAAGTTGAAAGGTGGCAGAGAACAGGCATTTCACGTCGGAAGGAAAGGACTGGATTCGTGCTTCTCGGAGGCGTGTACTTAGCTTAGCTTTGAGGAGTTGGCTGGGAGGGGACGTTGTCACAAAAGTCAAGGGGTCAAAGAGTCTGCGTATCCAAACAGCTTCCCCAGCGATCTCGCTCTGTCTGCTACACCTGACAGTCCTGGGAAAATAAAAGGCCGAGTTCTTTTAGGTCATCCAGGTAAATTACACAGCTTCAGCCACCATCTGTCCGTCAAGTGCGTGTGGCAAGACATGTCTTCCCAAGAAACAAGGAACTATCATCTCTTGTCCTCCCTCCTGCTCTCACTTGGTATACTCCTGCAGCTCAGGCTGGCTGTCCCCCGCCGTTATGCGGTCTTTCCCAGCAGACTTGAAGACCAGCCCGGGGTGTCCGATCATGAGGCAGTACACAGCCGTTAAGACCATCCTAACCCCAGAAATGAGTCAGTCAGATACCCTTGGAGAAAAGAAAATGGGAATAGTCAAGTTCGAGACTTACACCCCCTCAAGCCCGATAAACAACCCCTCATTTTTCACCAACTCCCCTCCATACCCCTCATGCAGCTCCGCCAGCCGGTATGCACACCGCACGAGGGTCAGGACAACCGCAAGGGCCATGAACCCGAAGAAGAGCTTCAGCCGGGTCACGGTGACTTTGCCTGCCATGGTGACGTCCGCCACATGCACATTCCCATCTAGGCCAGAGCGCGGCTGCTCGTCCGAGCTGCTACTGCTGCTGCTGCTGTTGTTTTTACTGTTCTTGAGACGCTGCCAGCTACCAGACCGGAAATACCGGGCTAGGTAATCCGCGAAAAAGGCGCTGAAGAGGACGAGGGTGAAGACCTCTACACAAATCACACAGTTGTCAGTATCAATCATCCAGCCATCCAGCCTTACCGTTTTGCTATAAGCCTGGGAGGAAGAGGGATAGAAAGAAAAAAGGAGTTGGCGTACGAAAGGCCATCCCCGCTATGGCGAGGTTAACGCCCAGCTGGCTTGAACCCGAGCTGGTGGTGGAGAGGGCGCCGCCGGCTGCTTGGAAGACCAGGGAGAGGATGTCGCTGGGGATGAAGAGGTAGTAGAAGAGGGAGGGGTTGAAGCGGGAGAGGGAGGGTGAGAGGTTGGTTATTCTGTAGAGGCACGGGGCGGGTGTTAGTGGTTGCTATGTCTTTGATGGGGTCTGGTTTGTGTGGTGAGGACTTGGAAGTGGTTGGGGATGGAAGGTTAGGGGTAAGGGGGTCACGGCTCAGGGGTAATGGGGGAAAGGGGTCCTTACGCCAGAGCGAGGGTGATGTAGATGGCTGCGCAGTAGTAGACGGGTCCCGTAGTGACGCAGACTGAAAGTATTTAGTATGCATCTCTCGATTTCCTGTGCTGAATGTCCAACTCACCAATCTGTATCATAAACGCAGCAAAGCTAAACGGGTTGTAATACATCATCACCCTTCCGGCATAGCCAACCATGGCATTGACAGCCCCAACGAGCATGCAGCCCATGTACCACCACTGCTTCCACCGGATGCCGAGATACAGATGAATTGCTGCAGCAACGGCATACAGGGCGATGAAGGTGATGTTGGCGGCGAGCGACGGCCGGTAGCCGTAGACGGAGATCTCGACGGGGCAGATGTCCAGCGTGCAGTTGGCGTTTGGGCCAAAGACTACCGCGTATGGTGGGGGCGGCATGACGCCGGGAGGGAGGTGGGTGGACGGCATGGTGCGTCTTGAAGACTGGTTGAAGAAGATGATGATCGAGTTGGATTGCGAGTGCCTGGCTGGCGGAACGGAGTCCCCAGCGCGGCCATCGCGACATTTATTAGACTTACACGGTGAAGTATGAGAGTGAGAGTTGAGGAGGTGAGACACAGCCTTTCTCGCACTCGCACTCGCTTATTGATATGCCAACACGGCAGGATGCCAAGTCCAGGTCGCTTTAAGCACTCAGCCTCAGCCAGGGCGGAAAGGATCAATAAGCTAAACCGAAAAACAAGGAAAGCGTACGCGTCCTTTATCTTCAACGTCATCCCACTTGGGCCAATCTGCACTCCTTACACATGCAGTCATCAGTCTGGGACTCGCGCGATGGCCACTCAGCCCGAAGGACCTGGAGATCGTGAGACTTCCAACCCGAACTGCAAGGCACTTGAGTCTCTCGCAAGCGAGTGCGGGAGCGACGTCGAATCAGAGAGCGTGGCTGCGAGTTGAGGGATGACGACGGCCCCAAGAACTGGCTCAGGCTGGTTTGTTGGTTTGAGTGCCTCAGAATTTCCCTCTTGCCTGCCGTTTCACAGGTAGAAAGGGAAGCGATGGTGCTGGAATATTGTTGTTAAACTCGCTTCACCCTCACAAGTCATCCCCTCCAAGTCCGCCCCATCTACTCCCTTTCTCCTCCCCATCCTCCACCACAAAATAATCCACCACCACCGCCGTCCCATCGACAACCGTCTTCCACACCTCCGGCTCACAGCTCTCCGGCTTGAGCACATAGCACCTTGGCTTAGCCATCGGCGGCACCTCACTCTTCACTTCCCACGCACTCCTCCTTCCCTCCGTCACAAACCCATCTTCCACCTTCTCCTTCCCCGTCGGCACATCCAACCCAAACACGGCCCTCCTAAACACCTCATACGCCGCCCGCGGCTGAGAGGCCGGCACCTCGTGCCCGGCCTGGTACACCCTTGTAAAACTGAAGTTGCCGACCTGTCGCGTCAAGCCCTTTTCTTCCTCCTCCTCCTTCTCCTTTCCATCACCTGAGGGGACAAGAAGAGATGCATACCCCGCCTGCTCAAACACCCCCCTTTTCCCCCATGGAACAGCCAAACTAACCATCTCCCCACCCCCCCAGTTCGCAATAAAATCCCGATCCCCATACACCAAACACACCTTAACACCCCCTTCATCCAGTAAATAAGCCAGATCCTCGAGATAGCCCTTTCGCAAGGGGTCGAAGGTGAGGTCGAAGGCTTTGTTGACGGCCATTGACACGGCTGAGTAGTTGACTGGTACTCCCAGCGCGGAGAGCACCCAGGACTGGGAGAGGAAGCCGTACATGAGGGGCGGGGGGAAGGGGGAGTGGAGGGGGGCAGTTATGTCGTAGTAGGAGCGGGAGGATACTGTTTGGTATAACCAGGTTAGTCAGTCAGTTAGTTTTGGTACCGTGAAGGAGACAACAGAGGTGGTGCTATTGGGTGAAGGGAGGCGGGAGGGGTTGGTGGAGGGGTGGAGGTTTGAGAGGGGAAAAGGGGGGTTTGGGTTAAAGCTCGATTTGGGGTACCTATTAAGGGCACTGAAAAGAGTGAGGTGAGAGTTCTGAAAGAGGGTTGACGCACGAGAGGCGAAGTAATCACCAAGGCAGGCGTTTGCGAGAGTATCCCGGATGGCGGTGCAGAGGGTGGTGTTGGGGGTGCTGGTCTCCAGTGAATCGGCGCAGGCCGTGAGCTGGTCGCGCCAGCCGGACGGGCGCGTCCAGTTGTGCTTGAGCTCCGCATGCAGGGACTCGTTGTAAAATTGAAGACCGTAGGTCTAACCTGTCAATATCCCATCTGTGGTCGAGAGGATATCCCTTAAGGGTTGACTTACATTGTTAAACGGAAAATCAAGCGCCGCCTCCGACGCGATAGGCCAGTCCACCGCCCCGTTAACCAACCCCAGCGTGTCGAGATGCAGACGCCGCACACCGGGACGGTCCAGATTCCCGTTGGCGATGCGCTCGTTCTGCTCCTGAAAGAATCGGAAGAAGCCCGGCCCGTAATGCCCACCATAGCTTTCAGCCCAGAGGCTGATCCTATCGTCGCTCGACTCGTAATGCGGAAACTCAGCCAGCCACGTCTGCAGGAAATGCCACAGCGCCTGCGCAGAGCGCTGCGTCGTGTTGGTAGTCTGCGCCATGCTCTGACTACCCGTGGTCCCGATCTGGTACGTCCAGTTTGTCGGCGGGATCGCGCCCTCAGTAAAATTCGTCGGCGTAATGACGAAATTCCCATCCTCGTCCGTGACATCCAGCCGGATGGTGACATTGGTCAAAACGTCGTACGAGAAGCCCGTCTGGACGGGCTGGTCGATGTACAGCATGTTGACCTCGTTGTTCCAGCTCCAGGGGTTGAGGTACGTCGAGTTGGAGTTGGGCCCGACGAAGCAGGGGCCGTTCTCTTCGAGCAAGCCCATCATGGACGACCCGCCGGGGCCGCCGTTCAGCCAGATGGCGAGGGGGGCGTTGGCTGGGTCCTTGCGGGACTCGAAGAACCAGAAGAAGCTGGTCATGTCAGTATCGAACGAGTATGATATTTGAAAGAGGGAGTACTGACGTGTTGATGGGATAGGCCTGGTCCACATCTTCGAGGAAGTGCGGCGGGAGATGGACGTAGCCTGAGTATGACTTGACGCCGGGCGTGGTCTCGCAGATGCCGGGCTGTTGAGCATTAGCAAGCGGTTCTATCACAGGCGAGAGTGAAACCGACCTCCTTGAACGAGATGCTGACGTTCTCATGGAACTTGGACTTTATAACGGTGATGCCCTCCCTCTCAGGGGGAAACTGTGCGTGGACCCCCAAAAGGGTGCAGACGAAGCTGCCAAGTAGCAGCCCGCGCTTCATTGCGATTGTGTATCAAAGATGGAATATCTGAGATCTCATGTCCAGTGTTTCCGAGCACTCTTTATGGGGAGTGTAACTTGGCCCAGCCCTAAGACGCGTCAATCCTATCCATTCCCGGATAAGTCGGATCCTGCGACCTCACCTGCCTATTCGGGAAGTCGCCGTTCTCTTGTGTCGGGAGGTGTTCCCTACCTCAAAGGTCAAAACGGCGATTGAGGTGGTTGAATCGTGCTGCTGGACCCCAAACGGGGTGGCCGACGTCTGGGTATTGGATGTTTGGCCTGCTGTTGCATTGTTTGGATTTGCTTGGGCCGAGTTGCCGCTCTGTTGTAACTTGTCGGGGCCGGCCCTGGTATACAGACATCTATAATGTTTCCAAGCCTCTAGAACCCTTCCAGCACCTGTTTCCAACAGACTCCAAAAACCAATATAATACAACAACACGCAGATCACTCCTTCTTGAACCTATCCCAATCACAGTCCCTCAGCCCCAACAGAGTCATAACCGCCACCTTACTCTCCTTCTCCCCAAGCCGCCGCGCATCCGTAGTCCGCAACCACCTCCCCAGCACCGCCCTCAGCTCCTCATCCCCGCGCCCCAGCACATCAATTCCCCGATCCACACACGCCAACCTCACCTCCTCAGGCACCAGCGCCTCGGCCCCGCCGGCCTGAACCAGCAACTCGTCGTCCCGCGCCAGCGCCTTCATCCTCCTCGACGCCCTCACCGCCACCACGAGCCGCGGCATCCACCACGGCGCCGACAGGCCCAGGATCTTGGCTACCGGCGCGAAACTCCCCGACCCCAGCTTCAGGTCGCTCAGTGTCACCCCGTCGCCGGTGGCGGCGCACTCCTCCCGCCGGCGTGCCAAGTCTTGCTTGTTGGCTCTGGCCCACGCACGCAGCTCCGCTCTGCCCTCCCTTCGTCTCTCTTCGAGTTTTTTGAGGAGCTTGTCCACCTGCTTGGGGATGCGGCAGGGTAGTGGTACTGCACCCGGTAAGGCGAGGACGACCAGGGGAGTGAATTCCCCGCAGACGATTAACATGAGGGCGAATAGAGGCAGACGGCGCATGTCATGCCTCCAACGCTCGCGAAGGAGGAGGTGGGCGCGGGTGGAGGGGTCGGGGCGGGCGGCGAGGAGGTCGGGGTCGGTGGAGCGTGAATAGAGCAGGCGGGTGTTGGTGTAGATGTGCTTGATGCCTGTTTTGTAGAATTTGAGGTAGGCTTTGCCGAGCGCGAAGAGGTAGTTGAAGTAGGGCTGGGATATGACGGGGGCGTCGGGGGGTCCGTCTGGGAGGTCGAGGGGCGGAGGGCGGGTTGTTGCTGGGGGGTTGGCGGCTGTCGGGGCGAGGTCGTGGTCTGGGAGGGGGGTGGGTTTTGGTGGTGGCTGAACGACGGTTGGAGGTTGTGGTCGGGGTTTGGGAGAGGCGGAGGAGGAGTAGGGCCGTCTTGAGGAGGAGAGTTGTGTCTTCGAGAGCTCTCGGGAGAGTGAGATCAGGATTGTGCGTGGTTGGGTATGGTGTCGGGACAATTGAAGGCCGTTGGCGCGCAGTGCACTGCCAATTAAGGGGCTGTGTCTCATTGCGCGGTTGTGTTACTGTAGGTTCACAGCTTTGCGCGTGACTGACTGAGAGGGTTGATTGGGATAATTCAGCACGAAATGTCCGAAACGCGATTGCAGACGCGGAAGTGGAAGTGAGCTCCAAGATTTCTGGAACCCCGGGCCAATGCTCCACCGAGCCGAGCATAGCGGCTTGGCGCGCTGAAGTGCTTGGCCTTGGCGGGGCGTTGCCCTTTTGGACTTCCTCGAGTCCACCATCACCGAAAGGACACATCCGACCTTGATCTGTTAGCTTAAACAGGGAGAGCGTTGTTGGGTTTGTAAATTGCAATTGCAAGATGGTTGATTTGAGACCCGGAATCTTGAACCACATAAGCGAAATCGACTCACGTGGGGCCGGCATGTTTGTTCTGCAGATCTGAGTCGACATGAGATGGCGGGATCGGCTTGATGAGCCCCGCCACGCCGTGAACCACAGTCGGATTCATCCCATCATCAACTCGACATCGAGCGCTCAATCAATGAACAGCATGGCCCGCCCAGTAGCAGTCCTCACCGACAAGGCTCCCAAGCCGATCCCGCAGCTGTCGCAGGCAGTCCGGTACAACGGCATGGTGTACTGCTCAGGCTCCCTCGGCGTCGATCCCAAGACCTCCAAGCTCGTCGAGGGCAGCGTCAAAGACCGGACGGTAATGCATCAAGACCCAGCTTAGACAGGCACCCTACTCACTCTGCCCAGCGCCAATCCCTCCGCAACCTGTCCGCCATCCTCGAGGCAGCCGGGAGCAGCCTCCAGAACGTTGTCAAGGTGAACGTGTTCCTGACCGACATGAGCAACTTTGCCGCCATGAACGAGGTGTATGACGAGTTCTTTGTCTGGCAGCCGAAACCCGTAAGAGATTCCCCTCTTGTCCGCTGTCAATTGCACCGAGCTGACAGTCAAACTCTGTTACACAGTGCCGGACCTGCGTCGCCGTCTACCAGCTGCCGTTTGGCACTGACGTCGAAATTGAGTGCACGGCGTACGAGACGGTCAAGGCGCGATTGTGACGGCTTCATTACTCGCGCATGGTGACTGGGTACAGAGACTATTGACCAGCAAGACTTAAACAGCCGGTTTCAGCTGAAAAAAAGATTGAATAAAACAGACCTCGAAAGCCAACAGCGGTCGTCTGCAGACAAGCGGAGCGCATAGCCAATCAATAGCGCCTCGTTAATCTCCACGCCCACCCCTGTCGTCTTCCGCGTCCCCCACTGCTGCACGCCGAGCATTGAAGTCGAGCCTCGTGGCATCCTCAACTGTCTCTTTTCCCTTCACTTTATTTCTTTGGAGAGCTCAATTGACTCGGCACTCCCACTCTCGTTTCTGTCATGTTCAAACGCGCCACAGTCGAGGCAACATGACCTGGCCCAACTACCATTTCATCGACCTGTCCCCCGACGAGAAGCAGGTCCGCCGCCAGACACTGGACAAATATGCACTTCTCGCCCAGCTCTCGGCCCTGGTCCCTGTGGCCGTGATTCTGCCGCTCAGGCTGGGCAAACGGGTTGCTACTTCCCGGGGCACCAACGGCGACTATGCGGCCGTCCCCAGCTCGCCTGTCCTCAAAGAGCGCCGGAACAGCAGCGTTGGGGCCTGGAGTGCCCGGTCGAGGAGGGCGCGGTGGTGGCTGGGTGAGGATGTTGTCGTGGGTGGCTGGTTACTTGGTCAGAGGGATCGTACGTTTACTCGTCACACTCGTCACCAAGTTGAATTTCTTGTCCCGATTTAGCAAGTCAGACTAACACATCGCAGAGTGGGTCGTTGGTATCGTGTGGACCGCCTGGCTTCTGCTGCTCTCTGTGATCGAGACTGGGGAGGGTATGTCTTGCTTTTCTTGAGCGTTTATGGGCGGCTACTGACTGGCCAGACTACCTGCACCTCACCAAACGCCTCGGCCTCGTCGCCGTCTCGCAATGGCCGCTCCAGTACCTCCTGGCCCTCAAGTCGCTGAACCCCGTGGCCTACCTCCTCCGATCGTCGCACGAGCAGGTCAACCGCTGGCACCGGGTTCTCGCGCGGATTACTACCACCCTGCTGTGCCTTCACGTGGCCCTCTACTTCAACTTCTTCGTCCAGAGGAACCGCCTCGACCGGCTGGGCGACCCGGAGGTCCTCGCCGGAGTCATGGCCTTTGGTGCCCTCTGTCTCATGCTCTCGACCGCCCTGCGCCCTGTCCGCCGGTTCTCGTACCGGCTCTTCTTCATCATCCACCTCGCCCTGGGCTTCATCGTCCCTCTCCAAATTATCACCCACGCCGCCCCGGCCAAATTCTTCCTGCTGGAAGCCCTAGGGGTCTTTTTCCTCGACCTCATCTCCCGCAAGCTGGACACCGTCACTGGCCAGGCCACGGTCGAATCCATCCCAGGAACAAACCTCGTCAAAATCACAGCCAGCATCCCACACTCCAAAATCAA
The DNA here is from genome assembly GCA_023628475.1 of Chaetomiaceae sp. PF1801. Taxonomy (NCBI): domain Eukaryota; kingdom Fungi; phylum Ascomycota; class Sordariomycetes; order Sordariales; family Chaetomiaceae; species Chaetomiaceae sp. PF1801. Next base: position 458,678 of record JAMAKQ010000004.1, read on the forward strand.
CCGCTTCCGCGGCCACCCCGGCTCCCACATCTACCTCAGCATCCCCGCCGCCGCCCGCAAGTCCATGAGCGCCGCCTCCATCTCCCACCTCCTCTTCGAATTCCTCTTCAACCCCTTCACCGTCGCTTCCGTAGACGACGAGACCGGCGACCTGACCCTCATCGCGCGCCACTGCGGCGGTCCCATGACAGCCGCCCTGGGCCGGCTCGCCAAGCCCAGCACCGCCGGCACCGACACCAGCGAGGACACCAAGATCCCGCTGTCCATCGAAGGCCCCTACGGCGCCGCGGGCCGCTTCCCCCCGTTCTCCGACTTTGACCGCATCCTGCTCGTGGCCGGCGGCGTCGGTGCCGCGTTTACGCTCCCGCTGTACCGCTCCATCTTGGGCGAGAACCCTGCCGCTAAAGTGCAGATGGTGTGGGCCATTCGCACGGCGGGAGATGCTACTTGGGCTGTGACGGGCAAGGACACGCATTCGCTGCTGAAGGATGAGAATATCCATTTGTATATCACGGGGGATACGGTTAATCTGGAGAGGCCGGATTTGTCGAGGTATACGAGCGCTGCGGAGCGCGTTGACGGGGGTGGTGATGTTGGGGATGGCCAGGTCGAGATGAGTGCCATGTATAGGGACCGACGGCCGGGGAGGTACACGACGCAGCATAACCGCAAGCGGCCTGACTTGAAGAAGATTGTTGATGATCTGTTCAGGCACGGGCAGGACGAGCGGGTGGCTGTGCTGGTCTGTGGGCCGCCAGAGATGGCTGAGGATTTGAGGGCACATGTCGGGGTGTGGGCGAAACGGGGGCGGTCGGTGTGGTTTCATAAGGAGGGGTTTGGGTTTTAGATACGTCGGTATCATACATGGCGCCCAAAGGCAAAAAAAGCAGGAATTGACCTAAATCTCGTGGTATCAGTGACGATGACTTCGTGCCTTCGTACCCTTTCCCGTACATTGTATCCCAACACCAACACCCGCCCTGCCTTGCCAGCCAGCCCATTCTAAGGAGCGAAAATTGCTGCAAAAACTCCCGAGCCATTGCAAACCGTTAACCGTTACCCATACATTCTCATGCCTCATCCGTCATCGCAAACCCTCTCAATCGGCGCGCTTCTTGGCGCCAGCACCCTCATGATCCTTGGCGGGGACACCCACGTCCCCGGCATCCTCATCCTCCTCATCCCACGCATCAATGGCGTTCTCATCCCAGTTATCCACCTCCTCCTCGAGCGTCGCAGTCCGCTGCTCACCACTCCCAGCCGCAGGCGTAACACCCTCCTCATGCCCCTCCCCCTCCTCCTCCCCTCGACTCCGCCCCAACCCAGGCCCCTCCCCCAACTCCAAATCCTCCTCCGCCCCATCACCATGCCCCTCCCCAGTCGGCACAGCAGTATACTTCCTCAACCTCTTCCTCTCAACCATCCTCTTATGATACCACGCGCACAACCCCAACCCAGCCAACGACCCGACGACATTCGCCAGGATATTGAGCAAATCAAACCCCCCACCACCACCCCCAGTAGTGCCATCCCCTTTGTTCTGTTGAGGAAGAACCAGCGCGCGAAGAACCTCCCACCCGATCCCCAATCCCAAAGTGCATACCAGCAGGGTGAGGTGCAATACCCGCCGGCGGGTGGCGTCGAGGATCCAGTAGAAGGCGATTGTTAGGGTAAAAAGGGTGAGGAAGTGCGCGAGGGGGGGGTTAATTTTGGATGGGGTGGGTTGGTCGGAAATGGTGGAGGAAGAGGAGAGGGAGGTGTAGGCTGCGAGGAGGAGGAGGGTGGCGAATGCGCCTGTTTTTTTTGGGAGCACATCAGTCAGTTAGGAGGTACTTGGTATTAGAGGGGCTTCATGAAATCGGTGGTTGGTTTGTTGTTGGGGGGGAATGGGTGATGGGAGTTTGGGTTGGACGGGATGCTGGGTGACGAACCTGCGAAGGGCGAGCGTATCCTCATGGCGGGCGAGGGAGTTAGCTGTGCGAAGCTAGAGGGAGCTCTTTATTATCGGTGTTGAGAAATGGATTGGTTTCGCATGCGAATCGATCGATGGATGGCGGGTGTTTGTCACGGCTTGGTCGATGTCATTGTTGTTGCCGAGGGTCTGGAGTTGGACAAGTTTGATGTTCGTTGAGAGGTGCCTGCAAGGCTCAGTTGGAGAGCTTCTGAGCTCCAGCCTCACACCCGCCTGTGGCACCTCAACGAGGTCGCTGGGGCTGACGCAAGGTTGATTTTGGGGGCTGATCCGGGGCCGCGGCTGGGGCAGTGGGGCTCCAAGCCAAATCACCGATCCTTGTCCCATGCTTCTTTTGGCATAAAAAGAAGAGAACAACAAAGAAGCCATCTGCGTGCAGAATCAACCGCACTCCCATATGCCAATCTCACCTTGCATGGTCATGTTACTGTTGGCATATCATTGATTGATTATCTACTATTTCGATTATTTACTGGGGGGCTGGTTGATGAATCATTGCTGCTTGGAGCTGGGAGAGCTTCATCACGTGATCCTTCTCCCAGTCATCTCTCTCCTGCGCTGGCGGGTACAAGACCCTGCGGGACAGGTCCATGTGCATCTCTCGAACCAGGAGGCGCAAGAGGAAAATCGAAAACATAACCTCTTTCTAACTGATACAACTTCTCAAGACTCTTTTTTGGAGCTGCTTTAGCTGTGCTGTGGACCACGCGACAGCAGACCGTCCCAACGTCCAAGTACCGCTCTCAGCAAAAGCAGCCCCTAAGCGGCCCCTTGTCAGAAGCCTGCTTCCAATCTCGACCTCACGTCCACCTCGCCGCCAAAATCGCCCATCGCAGGAACCATCGACACACCACCACGGCATCGCTGATTGCCCCCAAAATTGTCACAACGACTCTCCCGACGCCGCTCTTTCTGCCCATGTGACCTTGACGCCCTGGACCGCCCCGGAGCCGGCTGAATACGAGCGCGTTTCCGGCGCATGGCGACCGAGCGACCACCCTCCGTCTAGCCATTCCGGACCCGGAAACATGTCCATCTCCAACAGCCAGCATGCCTGGCACACGCCGACCGCGAGCCAGGTCAATGGCGGCCGGATGCACCACGGCGGTGCCGACGATGGGCCGCCGCGGATACACACGCCGAGCGACAACCCGCTCGCGTTGATGCCTGAGGCATCCGACCCGGACGAGGACCAGCGACGCGCCCACTTCGCGACCCTGTTTCGCCGCGCCGACGACAGGCTTGCGCTGCTGTTTGGCGACAGGGGCGAGTACAACCAGTCCGGCCTCGACACCCTCAAGCGACCCCCGACACCCCCCGCACCCCTGATCCCCCCCGCGACCGACCACACGCCACCCCAAGAACCGCCCCGCAAGAAGGCAAAGCGCGTCATTGACGAGGACGACTACGGGGACGACGAGGACGAAGAAGAAGAAGACACCCAGGCCGCCGCGCTGCAGTCCAAGCACGCCAATGACGCCGCCGCGAGGACGCTGCTGTCGCCATCCAAGTCCGGAAGCTCGCCGGTCCACTCCCTCCCGTCGCCCGGGAGACAGCCCGACAAGCCTCGAGAAGATGGATCGCAGACACAGGCCAAGTCGTCCGAGGACGCGCGCAAGGAGCTGGAAGAAGCGCGCAATGCCACCGAGGAGGCCGCCAAGCGGAGCTTCCACACGCTCTTCTACACGCTGGAGCACGACCGGACCGCCATGCTCGAGCACCAGCAGCTGGAGGAGTCCGAGAAGCAGCTGCAGGCCGAGATGGACAAGTCGGGCCACAGCCACGCGGGCCAGCCGGGGCAGAACCACGGCTCGCTCAGCAGCGCCAACCTCGGCGCCTCGAGCCTCACCCTGAAGCACCTCATCGCCAGGATAGACATGAAGCGCGACCAGGTGCGCGCCTCCGACGCCGAGCTCCGGTCGCTCATGAACGAGGTCCGCAAGAATAGGAGCAAGTGGGCGAGCGAGGAGAACGTCGGCCAGGAGGAGCTCTACGAGGCCCTCGAGAAGGTGCTGAGCGAGCTCAAGGCGCACACCGAGTACTCGACCCCGTTCCTGAATAGGGTGAACAAAAGGGACGCGCCGGACTACTACAACTGTAAGCACAGTCGAAGATGTTGCGCCAGACCTAGAAGCTAACCTTGCAGTTATCAAACAACCCATGGACTTGGGGACCATGACCAAGAAGCTCAAGAGCCTCCAGTACAAGTCGAAAGCCGACTTTGTCTACGACTTGAACCTCATCTGGGACAATTGCCTCAAGTACAACCAGGACATGGGCCACCCGCTCCGCCGCATGGCCAACGGCATGCGCAAGGAGGCCGAGAAGCTCATCCCTCTCATCCCGGACCTCGTCATCCGACCGAGAGCCGAGGTTGAGGCCGAGGAACGCCGGAAGCAGAACGGCGGCGAAGACGATGCTGGGGACGACAGCGACGACGAGCCGATAATGTCGTCTCGGGGTCGCAAGGCCGGCACAAAAGGCACAAACAAGTCCCGGAAAGCGCCGGCCGACCAAAAAGAAGGCAAGGAGGGGACCCCAAACGTGGAGCAGAAGCCGTTGCTGCAGCTTAACGGGCTGCTCGCAAAAGCCCACCGCGAAGGCTCCGAGGTGGACGGCAGCAATGGCTTCGCGACGCCTCCGATCGGCGGCTCCCTAACGCCCAGCGGTGCTAATGGACACTCGGGTGTGAGCAACGCTGATGCCATGGACATCGACGGCCCGTCATTAAACGGCATCGCGCTCGGCCAGGCGCTCGGGGACGCGGCAGAGCAGGCCTACGAGGACGACGCCTACAAGATCTGGAAGCAAGTTACCAAGAAGGACCGGGCGCTGATCGCCAAGGAGCGCTACCAGCTGTTCGCCGGCAACAAGCTCAACACCGAGATGCCCGCCCTTCTGCGGACCAAGGCCGGGATGCGCCGCTTCCTCAAGGCTCGACGAGAAGCGGAAGCCCTCGGCATTGCGCCGGGCTCCCACCTCGATGCTTCGGCTGGTTCCAAAGATGGAGCCAAGGCTTCCGAGACACTCGCCGAGGGCATGGAGGACGAGGTGGACCGCGCGGTCCCGTCGTACTATGAACCCCAGACCATCATCCCGGACATTAACCCCAAGCTGCAGTGGGTTGAGGACAGCGAAGGCCAAGTCATCAACCACCACGAAGACATGCTCCGGCTGGTCCCGCCAGGGCACTTTGTCTCACCGCAGAGCCGGTTGACGGGCAAAATCGACGCCAACATACGGCAGATGCAAGAGACCCGCAAGCTCTGCTCTAAGATTGGCGTCATCAAGCAGATGCAGATCCAGACTCACGTACGTTTTGGTGTCTGCCACTCTTGACAACAGCAACTGACCCCGGCAGGTGTACACTAACCAATTCCCCAAATACAACCCCGAACCCTTCGTCGAAGCCGACATCGAGCCGACCTTCTTCTGCGGCGACGGCCCCGTCATGGCAGGCGAGACCTGCCGCCTAGCCATGCAGCGCTCCGTCGCAAAGATCTTCTACCACGCCGGCTTCGAAGAACTGCAGCCCTCGGCCCTCGACACCATCACCGACATCGCAGGCGACTACTTCCAAAAGCTGGTCCGCACCTTCAACGTCTACCGCGAAGCCGAGAAGAAACCCGCCACAGGCGCCTGGGCGGAGCGCGGCGCCCGCTTCCAGCCGCGCTTCACGCCCGAGGAAGTCATCCTGCACACGCTCAACGAAAACGGCCACGACGTCGACTCGCTCGAGACCTACGCGCGCGACGACGTCGACCGCCTCGGCCACAAGCTCGGCCAGATCCACGAGCGCATGAAGGCACACCTCGCCGACCTGCTCCGCCCGGCCCTGACCGACGGCGGCGCCGACGGCTCGGGCGCCTTCAACGACGGCAGCGAGCAGTTCATTGGCGGCGACTTCGCCGAAGAACTCGGCGAGGACTTCTTCGGGTTCAAAGCTTTGGGGTTAGACAAAGACCTCGGCCTGGAAATGCTCTCGGTCCCCCTCCACCTGCTCCAATCCCGCGTCCGAAGCCAGTACCAACTGCAAACCCAATCCGGCGTAGCCGGTCCCGTCGTGGCAGATCTCTTCGAACCGTTACCTCCACCGGAACCGGTGACCAAAGAAAATATCCAGGAGCAGATTGGCCTGGTCAAGAATTTCTTCTTGGCCAAGTTGCATGCGAACGGGGACCAGCCGCTGGTGGAGGACGAGGATTTACCCGTCAAGCAGCGTCGCGCACGGCCGAGGTTGGGGGCTACGGGAAAGATTGTGTCGCCGCAGAAGAGGAGCCCCAAGGAGCAGATTGCGCTGGCGAAGAAGAAGAAGAAGTTGGAGAGTGGCGGGGCGCAGGTTACGGATGGTGTTGCAGCTGGCGGGGTTGCGACTGGTGGTGGAAGTGGGGGACCAGGTGGTGTGGTTGGGGGGAATAAGGTCGGGAGTGTGTCGCCTGATAAGAGGAAGTTGCAGCAGCAGCTGAACTTGAAGGGTGGGCCGGTGCTTCCTCCGCCTTCTTCTTCTGCTTCTGCTTCTTTCTCGGTGCCGGTAGGAAATGGGAATGGGGTTGGAAATGGTGGTGGGCTGGCTGTGCCTGTGTCGGGCGGTGGTGGTGATGATGGAGCGAGCCAGGCGACGGCGGATAAGGATGAAGCGGCGACGGGGATGATGAGCCCTGAGAGCTTGGAGCAGAGGTGATTTCTATAACCACCGGGGCCGGGTAGGACAGCACAATCAGGATTGGAATGGACGATACGATGGCTTCTTTTTTTGTATTCTTCGCTTGAACTTTCTTTCCCCTTTGTGTTGTGGCGAGGTTTTCATGGGAGGAGGCATGGATGATGGGTTGCTCTGCTTGTTCACTGCAATACCTAGGGGTGTGGTATGGTACGGTACTGGTTGGGTCGTTTGGGGTTGGGGATGGGATGGATAATCACCCGAGCGAGTTTCTTCAAGGGAGCTGCGGCATTTTTGGTCATTTTCCTTACATTACCTTCCTTTTCCTTTTGCCTTTCTCTCCCCCGGCAATGATGACCGGGGGGCTTTGTTTTAGAGTCTGGAACGTGTGATACCTACACTTGCAGCAAGAACACAGGCGGCACAACAACAGGGGGCTTTGCATATGCCTCCTTTTTCTTTTCTCGCCTTTTCTTTCCCTCGATCCCGTGTTGTGTACCGTTGTATTTGGGTCAGGGTGTGCTTAACTGTGCTGTACATAGCAGTTTTTCATTGCTTCAACATCCTGTTGATACCTCTGGGCTGGGGAGGCGTGCTGGGAGTACGAGGGTGGTGCTGGATGCTACCGGACAACGTTGAAGTTGTGATAGACTTGTCTCTCAACTGATGAGGATCAGTAGCTCTGTTAGGTATCAATGTCTTGGTCAAGATGCTTCTCTGGTTACTTGCGAGTGAGTGTACCTTTCTTTACATAGTCTGTGACTTGACTTGCTGGACCCCGTAATTGCACGCCACCCGTCTCTTCGGTCGCCGACTGCCATGTCTCCTTGTTTGAGCATACGCTTCGACTTAGATCGGTTGAATACACCATCTCTCCCCAATGTGTCCAAGACAATCCCAGAGTTGTAGACCACCGAGTAGCCTCTCCTTCCTTGCTCTCCTTGGCCCCAACTTCCAAGCTCCGGACATATTGTTCCCCCCCTAACTGCTTCATTAAACTGACCTCAACCTACTTACGCTTCTCCTCGACTTGGGAGACATGTACCGTACCTTTACGTGTGTGACGCGCCGCTGCTTCCTCTGAAGCCCAATTTTCTTACTGGCAAAACAACATGGCGGCTATCACGATGTAAAGCATGAGCGATGCCAGACATGACGAACAGCATCATCACCGTAGACCCATATCAAGTGACTCGGCAAGATACCTCTGTAGAGCCGAGTCATGGTACTTAGGATGCCTGAACTCTCTACCTGTAAGTGGCCCGCTCCTTGGTAATGAGCCGCGGCTACTTTCAGAGGATGCAAACGTCAACATTCCAACCGACGACATCTCCATCACCAGTCCACTAAGTGATTCACACCACATCGGGTATATTCAAACCGCGTTGAAGCAGCCATGCAACTAAGCAGATACACAAAACAATAAACCAGACTCCCCCTCCCACCCGGTAACCGAAAAAAGCTGGTAAGTTGATGACCAAGTACACCACCCATGATGCAAACGCCTGATGAAATGATTTGCACACATGATGAGTGATTCTCTTTTCCGATTCCCGTTGATTTTTCGCTCTTTTCCCATGCATTCCCCGATTCGTTGAGTATCGCCTGCCCATCCCTGTTGTTGCACCCCTTTTTTCTAGATGCATATCCGTAAAGAAAGAAAAAGAAAAACAAGAACCTAATGACGCCCGCCAATCTGTGTTTGTTGAATGTCGGGCCCTTTCAGGCCTCCCCTATTTGGGTGCTTCGCTTAGAGACCGGCATCCATCCTCCAGCCCTCGACGGGGAGGGGGAAGGTGTGGCACCAGTCCGAGATCTCCTTCTTGAGCTCGTTGATGCGGGGCACCTCGCCGCTGGCGACCTTGAGCTTGAAGTCCTTGAGCTTGTTGGCCTCCTTGGGCAGGGCGGCCTGCACCTCCTTGCAGATCTTGATACTCTCGTCAATGTAGGCGGCCACGCGCTCAAAGTCGGCCTCGCCGAAGCCACGGCTGGTCATGGCCGGGGTGCCGATGCGCAGACCGCCGGGGCTGAGCGCGCTCTTGTCGCCGGGGACGGCGTTCTTGTTGCAGGCGATGTTGATCTGCTCGAGGACGGCCTCGACACGAGCACCGTCCAGCTGGAACGGGCGGAGGTCGAGCAGAACCATGTGCGAGTCGGTGCCACCCGAAACGAGCTTGTGGCCGAGCTCCTTAAACTTGTTCTCGAGCGCCTTGGCGTTGGCGACGACCTTCTCCTGGTACGCCTTGAACTCGGCGCTGGAGGCCTGCTTGAGGGCGACGGCGAGCGCAGTGATGGTGTGGTTGTGGGGGCCGCCCTGGTGGCCGGGGAAGACGGAGAAGTTGATCTTGTCCTCCAGGTCGTAGAGCGTCTCCTTGCCGGTCTTGGCGTCGACGGACCGGACGCCCTTGCGGAAGAAGATCATGGCGCCGCGGGGGCCACGGAGCGACTTGTGGGTGGTGGTGGTGACGACATCGGCGTACTCGAAGGGCGAGGGAATGACGCCGGCAGCCACGAGGCCGGAAATGTGGGCAATGTCCACAACCAGGTAGGCGCCAACCGAGTCGGCGATCTTGCGCATGCGGGCGTAGTCAATGAGACGGCAGTAGGCCGAGGTGCCGGCAACGAGGATCTTGGGGCGGTAGAGCTGGGCGTTGGTCTCGAGCTGGTCGTAGTCGATGATGCCGGTCTCGAGGTTGACGCGGTACGGGAAGGTCTCGAAGTAGGTCGAGACGGCCGAGATCCTTTCCACTGGGTTAGCAGTTGCCCGGGTCAAGTAGCAGAGAGCAACGCTTACTTCCGCTGGGGAGTCTGGTAGCCGTGGCTCAGATGGCCACCGTGGGGAAGGTCCAGGCCCATCAGCCTGCCGTGGGGAGGCATGATGGCCTGGTAGACCTGGAGGTTGGCGGGGCTGCCGCTCAGGCACTGGACGTTGACACCCCACTTGGCGGCGTCGAGGTTGAAGGCCTCGAGGGCACGCTTCTGGCAGAGAAGCTCGATCCGGTCAATGTGCTGGTTGCCGCCGTAGTAGCGGGCGCCGGGGTAGCCCTCGGAGTACTTGTTGGACATGGGCGAGCCAAGGGCATCGAAGACGGCGCGGGACGTGACATTCTCCGAGGCGATCAGGATGATGGACTCGCGCTGGCGCTGGATCTCGTCTTTCTGAATAGGGTGTCAATGGTAAGCCCGGCATGAACTGGGACGGGAATAAAGCTCACCATGATATCAGCGACCTCGGGGTCGGACTCGAGGAGCGACTTCTCGAGCATCTACGAGCGGTGAGTCAGACGACCAGGCGATCCGGAGGTGGCGGGACAATGGGAACGAACCTGCTTGTGAGACTCGGGCAGCGCATAGGTCGCGCCCTGGGAAGTGCTGGAGGCCATTGCGGTAGGTTTTGTGGAGGATGTGGCTCGTGATGCGGGAGATTCGAATTGGTGAGGGAGAAGGCTTGGAAGAACGGAGAGTTCTTCAGGATGGGATCAGGCCGGGGGGACAGCTGTTTTGTGGGGGACTGTCATGGAGGGGAATCGGAGCCAGACAAGAAAAATTCAGGACCCCGCAGTTCGTCGAGCTGCAATCGCGGAGGGGCAGGGCGGGCTTAGCGCGATGCCAAGGCGGGCTATGAAGGTATCGAGGAGATGATGCGCTTACCCGGCGCGAATCGCAGCGATCTCGGTGACATTTTAACGTTAAGAGTTATGGCATCTCGACGTGATGTTTTTGTTGCACGGGGTATTTTTAATCGATCGCAGCAGCGTGGAAGTCGAATTGCTGAATGGTCACCGGAGACTCAATGCTTCAAAGGCATGCGGTGCCCGGGCAGTCACACAAGCTGCTTTACGACCTGACTTTTGAAGAGACAGGATCATGACCGGAGTAAGGTCCGGCCAAGGTGGGTTTGACCATTGATGCCAGTAGTCCGCTTCAAGGATGAATCGAATGATGAAAAGATGACTCGACCATTCATACTCGAGGCTCTCTCCCTTCCATTTCAACATCCCTAGCTCGGCCAGAGGGTACTCGGTTCGACGTCTTCCAGCTTGTTGACTCTGTGCAGTTCCCTCTCGGACGTCTTGAAGCAGGGTGCGGTGTACTTGACTTTCCCTCCCTCTCTTTCTCTTCGTTACATTCTTCTGAGGTACCTGAGACCGGAAGGATGTGTGCCTGTTTGGAAGACACAGACTCTCATTGAGACAGCGCCATTGAACGATACGGCCCCAGCTATGCGCAGTTGAAAGGTGGGTGTTCGGAGTCGAACCTTGGTGACCATGGAACCTGGAAGCATTTGAATGGTTGATGAGCTCTGTGGGATCTGGATGGTGTTTGTTGATCGAGTGCAAGACAAGCTTTCTTATGTAAGCACAGAGAGTCAAATCACGTGCGGGTTTGGCGCGGATGTCCCACTAATTTCCGCAAGCAGCGCTAGCGCAGACTACCTAGCCTCGCGCTGGCTTTTTGGAACCAACGCTGGGAAGGGACAGCCTCCGACTTCTCCTCTGCACATTGAAGCCTGTCGCTGCATCCAGGGAATGGCCATCGGATGCCGCATGCCGAGTTGAGATACGGCTGTAATCGAACCCGGGAATTGCCTCGCCATCGCATGCAGCCGTTTTGGATGATTTTGAACCTCACCAGCGTGCGGCCTGCCGACATCAAAACTTTTTGGACTTGCAAGTGACGGTCCACGGTCCCACGCAGCAGCACCAAGCAGCGCCCTGCCTTTCGCGGACGACGCGAATCGCGCGACCTGACCAAGAGACCAAGACCCGGCGAAAAAAAACCACCACGGCCAACCCATCCCACCGCCCGCCTTCCGGGACCCCGACCTCAATCGGCCGTCCCGATTTCCCCGCCGGCCATGGCCTCCCCCGCCGTCGCGACCCACGTCAACGGCGACGCAGCATTGTCGCGTCCAGACTCGCCCGCCTCAATCAATTCCTCTACCAAGCGGAAACGCGAATCCAGCGACGACGACCACCCCGACCTCAACGGCCGCGTTCCGTCCAAGCCGACCGCTAATGGCGTGCACTCCTCTCAAGACGCCAAATCACTCATCCGCGATCTGTATCGCGTTTTGGAAAGGTATGCGCCGGTTCTTGTGCACCCCCTGCTGCGTCGGTCGTTCAATTGCATCCGATGCCTATCTCGATGCTAACTCTGTGGGCCCAGCCACGATACCGACCACCCCTCCATCCTCAAGCGCCCTCTTCCAGATTCGCTTTCCGATAACGAGCCGTCCTCAAAACGAGCAAAGTCGGAAGAGGCCAACAAGCCCGCCACCATCGCCGACAAGGTGACGCAGGGGGCATACGAGGCTTTGGATGACCTGGTTTCCGATGTGGTCCAAACTGCGAACGCACAAGTCAAGGAGCTCGAGACTGCAGGCATCTCGAGCGATGCAAATGCCCTTGCCAAGACGCTCGCATTCAGGACCAAGGCGTTGGAGCTGTATCGACGAGAAGTGTCTTACCCCAACGTGCCGCGCCCAGCGTCAGGGAAACTCAGCAGGGGACTGGCGCCAGCCGAAGGGAGTCTGGTTCTGACAACAATCGGCACTGCCCCAACAGCGAGACCTCTTTTCACCAGCCTGCAGAGGGGTGCAAACGCCAAGGCTCTCGACAGCGCCCCCCTGCCCAGAGGCGTCACTGTCACCAAGGTCCTGTCTGAGGGTCCCCCCTTGGGCGACAAGAGTGGCCGCTCCCTCACGCTGGGAGAGCTATTTCCCTCTCCCCGGAACCTTCCTCCGCTGCAGCCACCCAAGGCGCCCAAGACGACCACGAAGAGCAACGTCCTGTCCTTCTACCACCCCGAACTCGCCGAGAAGTCCAAGTACCGCTCCGGGAGTTACTTTTCTCAGAACATCTCGACCGGAAACTGGTTGGACTACACAAATGCCACGCCAACGAGCCATGCCAAGACAAAGCAGCGCGAGCGGGCTCAGAGCCTGGCTGGCGTCAAGCCATCCACGATCGAGCTCGAGATATCCGAGATGGAGTCTCTGTTTCGCGGGGCCTTCTCCGCCTTTGCCCCTTGCAAGGACGACTCGGGCGCCATCGTGCCTTCGGGTCAGGTTGGCCGCATTTGGTGGCAACACGCCGGCCGGCGAAACTTTGCCAGAATGGCCGACGCGGAGGAGCCTGAGGAAGAGAACCAGGCGCACACGCCAGCTGATTCGGCCGTGGTCATGGAGGTCGACGAGGAGCGTGTGAAGGATGCGATTGAGAACTGGGATGAAACGGCGATCGACCCGGGCCTGGACCATGCTCTGGGCAAGAAGACCGATCAGGAAAAGGAGGTCGATGACCTTCTCGAGGAGGTGTCCGACTTGATTGAGACCCTGGCATCCTACCAGCGCAACCGGAACCTCACGCTACCAACCAGCCAGGACCGCTACTCGGCAGACCCGGTTAACGGCGACATGCTACGGAACGGCAGCCTCTCGCACCAGCCGACCGAGGAGGAGATGATGACCTACGAAGCGTTGAAGGCGCAGTTGGCATTAATCATACAGACACTTCCCCCGTACGCGGTGGCGCGCCTCAATTCCGATCGGCTTGCTGAGCTGGCCGTGAGCACCAAGATTGAGATTCGCTCCGACGACTACCGGGGCGTCATGGAAGAGGATGAACCGGCACGGCTTCAGCGGCTGTCCCAGGCTGCGCAGCAGACGGCGTCGCAACGCCAAGCGCATAGGACGCCGAGCGTTTCCGGCCCGTACCCCACCCATCAGTACCAGGCACAGTTTACGCCGTCGGTCCGTCCCGTCGGGGGTGCGCAGCATTTCCCTCAAACGCCCGTCCGGCCGCAGGCACCGAACATGTACCCCAGGGCACCATCCAGCGTCCCGATTCCGCAAGCCCACCAGCAGGTGCAGCCCCGGCCGGCGCCCGGGACCCAGTTCAGACCAACAATGTACGCGCCCCAGCTGGCTAAGGCCCAGGGTCCGTACGGTCATTCCAACATGCCACATCAATACACAGCCAGCCCTTCGCAAGCGCGGATGCAACCGCACCCGAACTACAACCTCGGGCAGCCGGGCACTCCTAATCAGAGGTTCCCCCAGGGCTACCCGACGGGCTACCAACAGCACCAGCAAATCCAGCCGCACCCCCCACACGGCCAGCCCTCCCCACACCCGCAAATGTCTCCACATCCACCACCGATGCCTCACCCCCAACAACAGCCCTACTCGCCGTACGCTAATGGCGCCCAAATGCCTCGGACGATGTCCCCGCAGGTTCCCCAAGCCCACCAATATGCCCAGTCCCCGACACCACCTCAGCAGCATCAACAAATCGCCCGACCGCCCTACGGCAGTCCAGGACCAGGCATGCCGCCCAACGCAATCCCCCGGCAATACGCCGCCGGTTCCCCAGGCCCAGGCATGATGCCACAACCCGGAGGACAAGGAAACAGACCACCCCCTGGGCCAGGTGGCCCACCATCCAACCTAACCGGCTTCGCCACAGTCATGCCCGAAGTCCAACAGCGACAGGTAATGGAGCAGGCGCGCGCCCGCGCCGACGCCGAGCAGCGCGCCAGCGGGCACATGGGCAAGGTCACGCAGGGCGAGGTCGTCGGGCTCGCGGGGATTGGGCTGGCGGGGCACATGGACGTGCATAAAGTTGCTGCGGCTAAGATGCAGCAGCAGCAGCAGCAGCAGCTTGGTGGGAATGGAAGTCCTAAGCCGGCTGTTGTTAATGGTGGTGGGGCTGGTGCTGTGCCGAGTCCGAGGATGGTTCAGGCTGCGCCGGGGAGTCCAGCGCCACAGGGGAGGGGGGGTGGTGCGTGAGGTGGAGGTGGGGCTTGAGGTGGTGTCGAGATGGAGAGGTGGTATGCCGCCTACGTTTTCGCGGGTATCGTTGTGCGTTTTAGAGGAGGGGGAAAGAAACTTGGCGAGAGAGAAACAGGGTGCGAGGGAAGAAACAGAACAGAACAGAAAATGAGTGAGAGAGCGAATGGCACCGATTCTCTCGAGTTCGCGTTCGCTAGGATGGATGCCGGAAGAGGAAAGACGATCTGGATGATTTAATGGACGGGTAGGGTAGATGCTGGATTGGTGGATGGATGGATGGATGGGATGGATGAATGGGTTTATAAGCGGGGAGGGGGAGGGAACAGAGGAAGGAAAAAGATAAGCAAACAATCCTGGAGTTTGTATGAAGTAGTGAAGCGGCTTTGGCTTGGGTTGGGTTGCGACCGGTTTTTGAGTGAGGTTGGGTCTGATTTTCGAGTTTTGGTTTCCATCCAGGTCGAGTTAGGTTAATCACCTTACCTACACAGCTACACTCGCAGCGTCGTCGTCGGTGTGACGGATTGCTGCCTGGCTTGATTGGGGGTGGAGGGTAAAAAGGGAGGAGTCTGAGATTTAATTTAGGCTAGGTTTGAGCGAGGTTTATTAGGTAGGACTTGTTCTTTGTTGGCTTGTATCTGTAGGTCGGGTCAGGGGGGTTCTCTGTCAGCGGGAAACATCGGGTGTGGTAGCCCGGACGGGGAGTCTATAAGAGAGCGTTGATTTCGAGGGGGGGCCGTTTCCTTTGGCTGGCCTTTGCGTTTCTAGTGTTTAAAGTGGTGTCCTAGGATTGTGTGTCTCGGAATTGGGCTAGCTACTTGTTATGCTTAGCTTGTTTCAATTCATGGTGAGTGTACTTTAGATGGGTCGGGGGTTGAGAAGGGAGCAGGAGGAGTAGGCTGGGATAAGGAGAGGGCTTGGATAGAGGAGTGATGGCATACCTAACAAGGCTTGATATCTTTCCCCATATTGCTGTTGTATTAGTAGTATTCGCAATCTACTGGGGAAGTTGACAGCCTCATCCTGGATTGTCATGTCTGTACCTCTAAACTTGGGCGTCTACAGCATTTGAAGGCCCTGAAGAGAAACCAGAGATGAAGCGGAGAGCCATTTCATTCATTATGTATCTCATCCATCACCAGCATCGCTGCTGCAAATCTGAGTTGGGTATCATTTCCACCGGGCATCATCCCGCCGTGCCAGACCGTTCACTTCGAATCAGGACCCGCCCCCTCCCCTCTCTGCAAATCCGCCCGCAGTGCCTTCAGCTCGGCAAGCAGCTCGTCCTGAAACACATCATACCTCTCCATATACAGCCGCCTCAGCTCAAACGCAACCTCAATGGCAATCAGTATAATAATAATCCACTCAAGCCGCGTGCTGTGCTTCTCGCTCGACATCTTCTCACTAATGTCGAGCACGCCCTGGGCGACGTTGACGACCTCCTGGGCGTACGTCATCTTGTCGTTGAGCGTCTTGATGCGCACGCCGACGTCGAGGGCCTTGCCGATCTTGGCGTAGTACGTCTCGAGCTTCTCCTCGGTGTCCCAGAAGATGTCGGGCAGCGCGTCCGTCAGGTCGTTGTAGTGGTTCAGCTGGCTGCGCAGGTTGAGCAGCTCGCCGGCTTTTTGGAGGATCATGCCCCGCGAGAGGGGGGCGCGCAGGCCTTGGGAGAGGCGGTCGGGGATGTTGCGCGTGCTTTCGAGGTAGCGGGTGAGGGAGCTCTCGAGCACGGCGAGCTTGGTGCTGCGCGCCAGGCCGGAGGAGAAGGCGATCTTGGCGAGGGTCGTGTCGAGCCGGTCGCCGGCTTCGACTTCGCGGCGGGTGCCGAGGACGACTACGTCGCCGCTCACGCGGCTCTGCTCCTGCTCCGGGTCGACCAGGAACTCGAGGTCTTCCTCCTCCTTGTCCTCGATGAAGGGCATCTCGGCCGCGGGGAGGAGGTGCTTGGTGGCGAGGGTGTTGACCACGTCGGCGGGCAGCGCCCAGGTGACGACGGTGCCGGAGGGGAAGACAAAAATGTCGCCGTTGTTGAGTGCGCGGGCGTGGACCACCTCGTGCGACTCGAAACCCGTGCCGTCGGGGTCGAGGGAGAAGCCGTGGTTCTTGAGTATTTCCTCGACCTTGTCCATGTCGAACGACTCGGCGACGCACACGGCACTGATGGTCGAGCTGCCATCTGGGCCGGTCGGGGTTTCGGCGGCGGGCGACGGCTGCTTCACGGGGGCGCCTTTCTGGGCGACGATGGCGACGCGGTGGAGCGAGTTCTTGAGCGGCGGCTTGCGCTTCTTCTGCCCCGACTGGTTGGCGGTGCTGCTGGCCTTGGTGTCCTCGGCCCTCGCGGCCACGGGTGATCGTTGCGGTTCGCTCCCATCCTGCTGCAAGAGAACGTTGGATGTGAAGAAGTTGCGTCGACGGGGAATGGAGGGCGTCGGGGTGCGGTGGAAGTGCCGCTGGCTCAGGAAGGGCCGGGCGGTCGGAGAGAGGGCGGACGATGCACCGAGACTGCGCGCAACGGGCCCGAGATTCGGCAGATACGGCCTCATGGTGGCGCCATTGAAGGGTGACTGACTTGAAGTCAATCAGTAGACACTGCCGTGCCGTAGGAGGCAAATCTGTCAAGTGCAATTGCTTGGGCGAGTTGTTGAAGGAAGATTGTCAAACCTGGAAAGTCCAAGGTTGAAGAAAAGTTGGGTTGAACTGCTGTGGCAGTGTTCCCGGCAGGCAATCGGGCTTGGCATCGCTGTGATGGGAGTCCCCATTTCGGCAATAAAACTCTGGACAAGTTCCACTTCCCATCAACCACCACGGGGCAGCTTCCAACTCCAAGCTCCCACTCGATGCATGACCCAGACAAACTGGCCAGCAGCCTAACCTAACATTGCCGCCATGGACTCAGACATCCGCGTCGAGGACTACCTCGACGACAAGCTCCAATCCCCCACCGACTTCGAACACCTCGACACGCTCCTCAACAGCATCGAATACCAGCGCAGCCAACTCCAATCCCAACTCGACCACGCGACGCGCGAGCTCGACGAAGCCCGCCGCTCCTCCGCCGACCGCAGCGCCGCCCTCATGGCCCAAATCGACGAGTTCCAATCCCTCCAAAAATCCATCGACGTCCGCCTGCAAATCATCGCCGAGTCCGACGCCCCCGACGACGCCATCCGCCGCCTGGAACCGCCCATGCGCCAGCTGCGGAAAGTCGACCTTGCGTATCGCTACCTGCTGCTGCTACAGGACGTGGAAGACCTCCGCCGCGCCGCGCGCGCGCACCTGCCGCATGACCCGAAAGCAGCGCTGGAGCCGTATACACGGCTCAAGCAGCTGGCGCTAAGGTTGAAGGAGCTGCAGAAGCAGGCTGATGGCGCCGCGGTGCACCTTGTCACGCACGTCGAGGCGGCGGCGGAGAAGCAGTGGGATGAGATGAAGAGGACGATGTGGGAGGAGCTGGAGGCGGTGCTGGCCAAGCGCGGGTGGCCTGGCAATGTCGAGCCGGAGGCGGAGGTGGATGAGGAGTGGCTGCAGTGTTTTGAGAAGCTGGTGGATTTGCAGGCGCCTGAGGTGCTGTACTCGCCGGGGACAGTTAGTCTGCTGCCGGTGGATGTGATGGCGCAGATCTTTGTCAAGGAGTTTCGGTTTCACTTTCTCAGTGACAAACCGACGAGCAGTCCGCAGGTTATTACTGCGCACTGTTTTCCGTGGTTTTTGGCTCTGATTGAGAAGTGGGAGGATTTTTTCAGGGATAACTTTGGGCCGGTTCTGGCTGCCAAGTTTGGGGAGACGCCTGTGGCGCACAAGATGGTGTACATGGACCCCGTCTGCGCCTTTATTACATCTATGCTGCCCGTCATGAGGGAGAAGATTGCGGTCACGCTTGAAGAGACGTCCGGAGACGCCGTCTTTCTCAGCAGCCTGCTCTCCCAGCTCATGACCTTTGACGAGCGGCTCCGGTCCGGGTTTGCCTACGACGACGGCGACACGGAGGAAGGCTGGGGCGGCTTGACATCCGAAGTACTCGCCAAACACTTCCGGCCATGGCTGGAAGCCGAAAAGAAATTCGCGCTGGAGCGCTACCAGACCATCATGTCAGCCCCCGACGCGCGGAGCATCGACTACGATTTCGCCACGGCCGGCAAGACAAAACCCACCTTCGCAGCCGTGCGCGTGACCGACCTGCTGCGCTCCGTCACGACGCAGTACGAGCGCGTGCGCCGATTTTCTCATAAACTGCGCTTCCTCATCGACATCCAGCTGACCATCCTGGACGAGTACCACGACCACCTGCGGGGCACGCTCGAGGCGTACCTGAGCATCACGTCGACGGTGGGGAGGGCGTTTGGCGTGACCAAGGAGCAGCTGGCTGCGCTTGAGGGGACGGGTGCGCTGGAGACGCTGTGTAAGGTGTATGGGAGTGCTGACCATATTGTTAATACGTTGAGGGACTGGAGTAATGAGGAGGTAAAGTCGCCCAACTTCCTGGCGTGAAACGGATGCTGACCTCGCCAGTTCTTCGTCACCCTCTGGGAGCAGCTGCAAGCACGCGCCAAAGCCACCGAGGACCAGAGCAACCTTGCCGGCGGCATGAGCTACGACCACGTGCGGGACCGGACCTCGGCGGCCGTGGGCAAAGAAGAGGACGGCGGCGTGCTGTTTGACGAGACCATTGCCGCGTACAGCCAACGACGGAAGCGGGCGCAGGAGTTTCTGTCCGAGGCGCTGATTGAGTCACACCGCAAGGCTTTCAAGGCGTACCTGCACCGGCCGCAGTGGAGTACCATTGCAGAGGAGGCCCCGGGTGATTTGGCTGTCACTGCTGAACTAGACGAGCCATTAAGGGTGAGTCAACCTCTATCTTCTACCTGAAAGTACCTGCTGACTGACAGCACCAGATCCTGAAACGCGACCTAGACTTCCTCCAACGCGCCCTCGGCACCGCCCCGTTCCGCCGCGTCTGGCGCGAGGCGTTAGAAAAGCTCAATAACACGCTATGGAGCGACGTCCTCATGAGCCACCGGTTCACGGCGTCGGGCGCCGCCCAGTTCGCGCGCGACGTGCACGCCATCGCGGCGCTCGTCGAGCGGTACATCCCCGACGGGTCCAGCGCGCTCGGCAGTTTGAGTGATGCCCTTCGCCTGCTCAACCTGCCTTTAGAGGCAGCAGAAGGCGGGATGTCGCTGAAGCGGGCGACGGATATGGTGTTTACGGATAATGCGGAGGCGAAGAAGGTCCTGGAGGAGCTGGAAGCGGATTCGTTGACGCCTGCGAATGCGAGGCAGATATTGCAGCGCAGGGTTGAGAACGCTGAGTAGCGGTATATACAGGATATGACTAGGATCTCTCGAAATGGATATCATCTGAGCCCGCCGTTGGCTCTGTCCTTCTATCGCAACGCCGGTTGAAGACGCCGACTCCCCAGACCCGTTGAGCTCCGTCGTACGCCACCACATCCCAAGCGGCTTCTGTTCTATCCACCCCCGGAACCCATCGACACCACAATCCCCAACCTCCTTATCACCGTCATTTCATCAGCTCTCCTTCCCCCTAGTTAATAGCCCTCATCGTCATCTCCACAACCGCAAACGTCCCCGCGCTCACAGGCATAGCCCTCAGCAGCGTCGGCCCAATCCCCTTCCAGAACCCCCTGGCCCCCTCCGCCCGCCACGTCTGCGCAAAACAATCCCTCATACTCTTATACCTCTGCCCGTCCCCAAACCCATCCGTCTGCATCTTGCTCTTGACCACATCGAACGGGTAACTCCCCAGCCACAGCGCTTCCCCAGCCAACCCGCCGTACAGCGCCACCTTCCAGCTGGCGATCTGCTTGCGGTCGACCCCGTTGCGCGCCGCGTCCGAGTTCATCAGCCATTCAAACGTCAAAAACCACACGCCGTAGGCCTGCGCTTCGCGCAGGAGGGTCACGGCCGTGCCGCGGTAGAGACCCTTTCCGACGCCTCCTCCTGGTTGAGAGCAGAGCTTGCGCACGCAGTCCCAAGGCCCGGAGTACAGCCTCCCCGCGCCGTGGGGTTGCGTCTGCAGGCGGATGCGCACGTGCTCGATGGGCGAGGAGAGGGCCGTGTTGGCGATTCCGGCGAACGCGCCGGCAGCGTAGTACTCGCCGTATGCTAGCGTGGCGGTCTTGTTGTTGTTGGTGGTGGTGCGCTTGCGGTCTTCGAGCCACCGGCGAGCGGCGTGGAAGGCGCCGAATTGGATGGAGACGCACGCGCCGATTCCCAATAGGGGGGTGAGGGTGCCCTTGTAGAAGGCGAGGGCGCCTTCGTTCTTGTAGATGGATGTTGCGGCGGCGAGGGCGGAGGGGTAGGCTTGGCTGGTTTGGAGGCGGACTTTGACTATGTCGAAGGGCTGGCCTGAATTCGCGCTTTTGTCAGTACCTTTCTTTGTATCTGAAGATGGGATAGGAGGGGGCGAGAATACCGATCAGCACCTGGGCGACGCCGCCTGCTGCGCCCGAGAACAGGTCCTTTGCGGTCTGCGCGGCCGAGGACGAGCCCCCGTGGGCTTCAACGTCGGCTGCCGAGTCGGCCATGCTGTCTGTTGGCTGCTTTCTTCTATCTGACTGATGATCGGGGTGCTCTCAGGTGCTGCTGCGCCCTCGTCTTCGGCTTGTTGGGGATCCCAAAGAAATTGGGAGTCAGAAAGATACGCGCAGAGAGTTAAAACAGATTGCCCGACAGCTGGCCGGCTCACAGGCTCCCACGTTGACCGTCGTGTGTCGTCGTCCCGGTGTCGGCTCCCAGGTCGGCGGTTATCCAGGGTTTATAATCCTACCGCGGGTCGGCGGGGTGTGGGGCTGCTACTGCCCTATGTATACTGCAGGCCGGCAGGGTTCTCGATCGCCGGGGTCGATGGCGTGCTTGCCGGTGATGCCTAATTGCATATCCCATTATCCAAGTTCGTTCCGGCTTCAAGGCCACACAAGCCCTGCTTTGTCGCTGGGATGAGTGTTGAAGGGTGTTGATTGATGCTCAGAGAATTTGGATGGAGGTTTTGTCTAATCTGTTTGGGGCCTACAGAAAAGAAGGGAGGATCTGGCGTTACTGCTGGATGCCTGCGTAGATCCCGTCCCATTTTCATGGCGATGGCCCATCTTGATTGGGAACTCCCACGTTGGCCCTATGCAGCAGGAGACGGCGTACCTTCACCTTCACCGTCCCATCCAGCCGTGATTTGCTAGTCAACTGCAAAACCGCCTCAGAACTCGACCTCCTTATATTACCCTCCACCTCTACACCCTCGTAACAAAACTCCTCCCCTCCCCCTTCGCCCTCACCATCCCCTCCGCCTCAATCTGAATAGCCTCCTTCAGCTTCCCCACCACCTCCGGCTGCCCCCCAAACGCCCTCTCCAGCATCTCATCCACCTCCCTCTCCACCTTGCCCACATTTCTCCCTCCCAACTTACTATTCCCCCCTCTGGCCTCATTCAACACCGCCGCCCACCTTCTCGTAAACGCGACAATACTCTGCCTCAACAACCCATCCAGCTGCTCACCCGCATCATCCGGGCCCTGCCCAGCACCTGGCGCAGGAGTCCCTCCACCACTACCACCACCTCCACCAGTGGCTGGTGTACCGGCTGGCGTACCCGTCCCACTCCTGGCAGAAGCCCATAACCCCGACCCAGGAATGGAGGGGATATACGCGCCCAGACTACTCCCGAAACTACTCAACAACCCGCCAATCAGACCCTGCGGGCGGAGGATGGTGTCCCAGATGACAGCAAAGTGCTGCATGTTGCTTGCCAGGATGGTGGAGGCGGTGCCAGTTTGGCCGGCGGCGCGGAGGTCGCCTATCTCGAGGGTCATGAGCTGGTTCTTGAGGATGAGCAGGTTCTTGATGGTGAAGAGGTCCGGGTCGGTGCCGCCGCCGCTGCCGGGGGGTGGTTTGGCGGTGCTGGTGGTGGAGCGGATGCGGGCCTCGGCGCGCTGGATGGTGGCGATGGATTCTTTGATTAGTTTGTAGATTACGGGACTGCTGCGTTGCTGTGTGATTATAATACTGCATTAGAATCGTGAGATTGGAAGGAAGGATAGTGGTGGGAGAGACATACACATCTCTCCTTGGGCATAGACTGGTCAAACAACACCAGCAACTCCAACGCCCTCTTAACAGGCGGAAAGGCATTCGACGCGACATCGCCGTTAGTAACAGGCCCGATCTTGAGCGTCTCAGGCGGCACGACAGCTTTGGTAATCGACTTGGCAATCTCTGCCTCAAAGAAGCCGTCCGTAAAAGCCCACAGGTGCTCGGCAAGCAACCGCGCCGCCAGCTCGCGGCAGCGCCCCACGAACGGCGGCGTCTCGTCCTCGTCGTACTCGGGCAGCAGGTACTCGTGCGTGATCCAGCCGACCAGGTTGCAGATGGTCTGCAGGTCGCTGGTCTGCAGGACCGACTGCAGGTTGGCCGCGATGGGCGCCACGTTGGCGCCCGTGAGCACGGTGCGCTGTGTCTTGAGGGCGGCGAAGGCGGACTTGGGGTCGGTCGAGTAGTGCGCGTCGATGGAGAAGATGCTCCGGAACAGGGTGGCTTCGTTGTCGGAGCGCTCGAAGGACTGCTTGACGAAGTTTCGGCAGGCTGTTTCGATCGAGTCTTTGGCTTCGGCCTTGAAGACGTCCAGGTCGTGCTGCATAATGGGTTTGAGGTCGCGCTCCCTGGCGGCCCAGTACGAGTGGAAGAGGTTGTTGGCTGTGTTGGCGTAGATGTCGGCGGTGAGAGACGAGGCTGGCTGGCCGTCCTGATCGTAGGCGTTCCGCACGACGGTCTGCAGGTTCGGAATCAGCGAGTACGACTCAAGCACCATCTCCTCGAAGCGGCCGTAGGCGAGGGCGTGGCGGGCCGACTCGGACTGCGTGGCCGCGACCTGGCCGGATATTTCGGCGGACACCTTGTTCAGGTGGTTGACGAAGCCGACCTCGAGCAGGTGCAGTGCTTTGGTTAGTAGAGACTGGTAGCGCGCAAGGTATGATTCTGCGTCGCGGTATGTAGACTGTGTGTGTCAGTAAAGAGCCCCAAACAATATCAGGCGAAGAAACCTACATTTCTGGTCATAAACTCTATGCAAGAGTCCAGGGTCGACAAGATCTCGGCAAAGCTGCCCCCCTCCACCAGGCGACCAGCGCCAGGGGCATTGAGGCGACGCGTGGCCGAGTCGAGGTAGGTGTAGTACTGGAGATCCGTTCCGACCGACTGGGCCAGTGCTTCTAAGCGTTGCTTCTCCGTCAGTAGGCCGTCGCACTGGGCCTGGAAGGAGCTGGTCTGCTCGTCGACGGCGCGGAAGGATTGGCAGAGCGACTCGAGGGTCTTGAGGGCGGTGTTGGCGTCGGCGATGAGGGTGCCGAGATGGCGCTCGGTCATGGCCAGTTCGTCATGGTAGAGCCTTAGTGCTGTTAGCATGTTGAAGTGTTCGGTGGTGCCAGAATATTGTTTCCACGAACAAGAATTCCTGCTGGCTGGCCCGGAGCAGCTCTTTGTCGAACGTGTCGTCGAGGCGGTCCTCCTCGACTGGCAAGCTCGCCGTCACCGACTCGGGCACGGCCAGTGCCTCCCATCTGCGGGTGGCCGGCCTCCTCTTCCGTTTCTTATTTGGGTCATGGCCGGACAGCTGGGCCTTCACGATGTCGTAGAAGTCCGAGTAGGATTTCGCCCTTCGCGACAGGGTCGGCTCTGGAGGCGAATTGGCATCTTCTTGGTCTTCGACAATGGCTGGAAGGGGTTCTACGACGTCGGCGTCGTCTGTGGTCTGCGAAACGGGTCAGCTCAGCAGTGCCCTTGCCGCTCGGACGTGGGGGCAATGGAGTTGGGAGACGCACGTTGGGTTGCTGCAACAGCGACTGCTTGCGCCGATGGCCGGTACTCTGTGTCGTTGAAACCCTCTGGCTGTGCTGAAGCTCTGGTACGAAGCTGTACCAAGAAGAGTCTTCGTACATTGTTTTGGCCGGGTGTCGGGCAGGTTAGACTGCCGAATCGCAGCTGTTGAAGGACCCGGCCACGGCCTGCGGACCGGGCTCCTTCTGAACACGGAGCCGTCCGCTTCGGCAGTGGGGCGATTCGCGGGCGAGTGGAGCCGAGCCAGGCTGCAGGTGCACGGACCCGGTAAGACGGGACGCCAAGCTTTTCCGATGGGGCCATCTTTTCAAGCTCCCAAGATCCAGAAGCTGAGCTTGAAGCTGTGAGAGGAGATGCCTGCAGCAGCTCACACGCCCAAGTGACCTCACAATTTCGAGCCGCTTTGAAACCGGAGACGGCTTCGACAACATCTCGGATTGAGCAGGCAATGGGAACGAGATAAGCATGGCCTCGCCTCTCCTGTCGCGGGCTGCTCTCCGGCGCCCTTTACAACTCAACACTCTCAGGCACTCCCTCATATCTACACCCTCGCAATGGGTCCGCTACAGCTCGTCCGGCCCGGCACCGAGGCCCGGCCGGCGCGCACTCGGTCTGCTGACCGTCATGGTTGCATCCGGCGCCGGCGTCGTCTGGGCGCTCCCCCGCCTGTTCCCGGACTCGCAGCTCTTTGGGCCCCCACACCCCGAGAAGGCCGACATCGTCTTTGAGAAGCCCCGGAAAAAGGCTAGGTCGAAGGAGGAAGGTCGCGACCTGGTGAGCTCGCAACATGTGCAGGTCAAGAATAGCTGGGAGCACCCTGGCGTCTACGCCTGGGGCTCCAACACGGGCAAGGTGGTGGCCCCCGACTCGAATGAGACCGTCATCAAGACACCCCGGCGGATTCCCTACTTTGACGGTCAGATCCTGCGCGATCTGAAGCTGGACCGCAACTTTGGCGTTGCCGTTACCGAGGATGGGGATCTCGTGCAGTGGGGCGCCGCCTTTTCCAAGGATGACACCTCCCCTACCGTGACCCTGAAGGGCAAGGACATCTCCAAGATCGCCATCTCGCGGGACCGCATCATCGCGCTCTCGTCCAACGGATCCGTCTACTCCATCCCCGTCGCCAAGGCCGACCAGGCGCTGGGCGAGAAGCAGGAACCTCCCAAGTCATCCTGGCTCCCGTTTTGGTCCCCGGAGACCTCATCCACCAACTACCGCTCTCTCAAGCCCGAGAACCTGGGCTGGGGCGAGAAGGTCATCGACGTCAAGAGCGGGCTGGAGCACTGCCTTCTTCTGACCTCCAAGGGCCGCGTCTTCTCCGCCGCCTCCAGCTCCGAGGAGTTCCCCTCCAAGGGCCAGCTCGGCATCCCCGGTCTGACCTGGCACACGCGACCCGCCGGCCCCTACGACCAACCGCACGAGGTCAAAGCCCTCGACGGCCGCAACATCAAGTCCATCGCCACCGGCGACTTCCACTCCCTCGCCCTCGACAGCCAGGGCACCCTCTTCGCCTTCGGCGACAACACCACCGGCCAGCTCGGCCTCGAGACCGACCCCGGCGCCAGCACCGTCGACACCCCCTCCCCGCTCCCCATCCACAAACTCTACACCGGCACCAACCTCCTCCCCAAAGTCACCTCCATCGCCGCCGGCGGCATGAACTCCTTCTTC
This sequence comes from Chaetomiaceae sp. PF1801, assembly GCA_023628475.1. Taxonomy (NCBI): domain Eukaryota; kingdom Fungi; phylum Ascomycota; class Sordariomycetes; order Sordariales; family Chaetomiaceae; species Chaetomiaceae sp. PF1801. The sequence continues at coordinate 484,624 of JAMAKQ010000004.1, forward strand.
ACCGTCGACGCGACCGCCACCCACAGCCAGATCCCCAGCGAACTCGGCCGCACCACCGCCGACACATGGGTCTGCGGCTCCGGCATCCACGGCACGCTCGGCACCGGCAAGTGGACGCACGTCTCACCCACCCCGACCAAAATCAAGGCCCTATCCAACCTCTTTGAATACGACGAGTCCACAAACAGCATCACACCCATCCGCCTGGCCCGGTTACTCGTCGGCGGCACCCACGCCTGCGCCGTCCTCGACAACCTCACCCACCTCACCGCCTCTCCCTCCTCAAAGGAATCAGAGACAGACACAAACTTCGGCAACGACGTCCTCTGGTGGGGCGGGAACGAGCACTACCAGCTGGGGACCGGCAAGCGGAATAATGTCAACCAGCCCGTGTACATTGCGCCGCTGGATGGCGGGCGGGCGGACGAGGAGATGGGGCGGAAGGGGGAGGCGCAGAGGTTGCAGATTACGCCTAGGTCGACTGTGAAGATTGGTGAAGACGGAAATAAGGGGAGGAGGGTGAGTGTGGAGCAGAGGGTTGAGTTGGGGAGGTTTGTTTCGGGGGTTTATTCTGGGGTTTGAGCACCTTTGGGGTACGAGGGAAGAGCTTTCAAAAGTATGGTGTCCCTTGAGCAATGGTATTGATGATGATGATGATGGGTGTGGACGGCGTATGGGTTGAGTTGGCTGTACAACAACAATGTAGTTTTTGAGGGTTCTTTGGCTCGGGTGCCCATGTATAACATCTCGTGTATGTAGGATAGGGGGTGGGGAGGGGGCCCGCTGGCTCATACCACTCAATTCAGTTTGTTTTACTTGTAGGAACGCGGGAAATAAAAATTCCACATCTCGTTTGCTACTATCACCAGCCTACGGGAACTTAAATTAATCGAACTTGCTATCTCGGGCTAATTCCTTGATCGACCAAGAAAAGAGAAGATCAAAATTCAGCGAAATCCCGAGGAATGAGATGGCAGGAACCCTAAGGAACCTCTGAAAGAGAGTGTTTTGGGAGGGGGGCCTGGGGTTAAAAACGCACACATGCACCCGCACACTTGCACCTCGTGCCTCAGGGTGTCTTCCCAGATTCTCCTCCCTGCATCAAGTCTTCTTGGTATACAAGCACAGCATCTGGTACGTCAAAAACTCCTGGTCGTACCGCTGCGGGAAGATGTCAAACAGCCTCCTGTGATAGCCACACTCGGCGTCATACGGCGAAAACATCCTCAACAACTCCAGATACTCCGGATAGTACCCAGCCAGCCGCCAGTCAATGACCCCCACGACCCCGACCCCAGGCCGCACCAGGATGTTGTTGGCATGCAGATCCCCGTGCGTCAGCACAATCTCGTGGTCCGCCCGCAGCTGCGAGCGGATCATGTCGCCAATGATGGACACGCCGCCCAGATCTTCCAGCAAGAACTCGTTGTACGCGGCTTCATCGGGAAACGGTCCGCCCTCATTGTGGTAAAACTTGCGCGTGTCGACGACCGGGCGTCCACCAAAATGGCAGACGGAGCCGTCAGGGCTCTTGATGGCGCGCAGCTGGCTGATGTAGTCCCTCATCTGCCGCACCACGAGCGCCTTATCCTCGGCCGAGAGCGCGGTATCCCACGCCTCCCGCAACCTCTCACCATCAATAAAGTCCATCGTAAGATGGTTATCCCCGACATCATACACGCGCGGCACAGGGATGGAGGTGTGCTCCGCCACGAAGCGCATGGCCTCGGCCTCCGAGACGAGCAGGCTGCCGTGGCGGTGGAACTTGGTCACTTTTGTGCCGCTGGCGTGCTTGATGACGCGCCGGTGCTGCCGCTTGTGGATGAATGAGCCGCCGGCGTCGAGCAGCTCCCGCGCCAGCGGCGGCGTGGGCCATCGTCCCGGTGGAGGTGGCGAGTCGGGGAGAGTTTGGCCGCGCTCGCGGAGCTTCTCGCGGATGCGCCGCCGGTAGCTGCGCGTGCTTGCGCGGGGGTCTTCGCTGTCGCTGTTGTGCCAGGCTTCGTCTGGGGTTGGATGGGAGGAGGCTCCAGGGGAAGGTGGCTGGTCGTCTGCCGCTCTCTCGGGAACGTGTTCGCTGCTGGACATATCGTCTTGGCTCTTCTTTGCTTTTGGGAGCAGCAAGTCGGGTTGATGAAGAGGAGAGGAAATCGAAAAGAGGAGAAGCTTCATTGGGTGCGGTGGCGGGACCGCTGAGGCAGGCAGCCGAGCCAGCCAACCAACAGGACCCAACAGGGGAACCAGATCTCGATCCCCATCGCGACGATCCGTTCGCTCCTCTTTTGCTAGGCACTGGGCTGAGCGACCTGGTGGAGTTCAACCCCCTAAGCCGCCAGACATGCCAAAACGACGACTCCAATCGTAAAAGGCATCATTGTCGATCGTGCGACTCCTGAGATACCGATTGTAACATGGCCTTCAGGTTATTTGGCTCTTGTGAACATGTTGAGCAGCTCGGTCCATTCAACCTGACACTAAGCTGTAGGCCTAATATCTCAATAATGCTTGCAGTGGCATCGGAGGCAGCGAAGAACACGTTCGCCTGGCCAGATAACGCACTGGAACTCTGCTGAGCAATTTGAATTCCTGCACTGCCGTGTCCTCGACAAAATCCCTACGCATTCTTGTAGACGGTCGAGTTCGTCCTCCAGCCTCTCCTCCCGCTCCTTGGTGCGGCGTAGTTGATGCTGGGTCTCCTCAAGCTCCCTCTCAAATGCATGGTTTTTCCGGATGCTGAGTTGGAGAAGGTCGATCGCAAACTCCGACATGACAGGGAGGCTCCTAAATTCCTCCATGCCCAAGAGATGAGAGATATTCGGGGTAGCAGCCTCGGCCAAGATCTCGAGCACTTCCTTGTCTCCCGTTGACTCGGCCGCTTCGTTGATTGCGGTTGGCAGGCTTTCAATCCAAGACAGGTCGTCCTTGTTGTGATCCTGGTGGAGCTGCTTGATCTTGCTGTTAGCCAAGGATACCAGCCCGGAGATTTGGTAATAATCGCCAATGGAGTTGACACGAATGTGTTCGAGGAGGATACGGGTGGCCGCGTTGGACTCAGGCACCTGGTAATAGTCGCCGAAGGTATTGACCCGGATGTTCTTGGAGAGGACATCCTCCGGGTTGGATCCCGACGCTGGCGATGTCAAGGGAAGGCTTCCGTTTCCATCCCCATCGTCCGCGGCAGGGTTCCCATGGTTACCGTCTTCGCCGTCCGGAGCATCATAGGCCCCGGTGTACAGGAACTGGACCATCCTCTTCACAGTGCCAGGGCGGAACTTGTCCATCTCGATACGGTTGGTCTCTGTCTCCTAATAACCGCTTAACACACTGAGCCTTCCATCAAGTGAGAGGTCATACCTTGAATCCGTCTTGCAGGGCTGCCTTGATAGGAGCCGATTGCGTGCAGACGATTGCTTTATGAACCCTGAATTCCTCTCCACAGCAGACGAAGGTGGCGTCGCTGAACTCGCGAGAGGTCAGCAGCTGGCCCAGAAACGAGCGCGAGGATCCGGTCGACATTGCAAATGCTGTCTTCAGAGGACGATTTGAACGTAGCGTATTATTGTTCGTTCATCGAAAGGAACTGACACTGGTGCTGCATTTGAAGTCTAGACAGGATTCGACATCAGGAGGGGAATATCGTCAATGCTTCGTCAAGCCTGACGTCAACTTCTCAACTTGGCGATGCTCGAGCACAACCACCACTTTGCTCGCAGGGAAGTACCCCTTGTGTTCTTGAAACTGTACTATAGGTTATGAGGAACGGAAGTCACACGCTCTAGATAGGTACCGTATCCGATCTGCGGACAAGTGAACTCCCGCGGGCTGAGCATCGCTGGTCTTTCGTTGTGCGCCCAGACACGGAGGCAGCAACGACTCGAAAGTTCTGCTCATAGGTGACAACCTGGGAAAATGGGCAAACTGTGCGCGGGGTTCCGAAGTAACGTTATTGCTCGATACTGTAATAAGAGCGCATTGCTGACGGATAGGTGCCGGGAACTGATCTGGTCTCCCAACATGGAGTTGTCGGATTTGCGAGAATCCAGTCGAAGTTGTTTATTGCCATTAAGGTTGATCGGGGTGGGGCAAATAGCACAGGGGTCGTTGCCCCTGCAATGCACCTTGACTACTCCGTTTGTTAGTGAATTACAGAAAAAGATCTCGATGAGTGAGGAAGAAGGAAAGCAAAGCAAGCGAGAAGTAAACAAATAGAAAGGAAAAGGGAGAACCTCGCAATCTAGAGCTATGTTGGGGACTCAGTTAACCACTTGTGCAGTACTTTATTGTTTGCTACCTCTTACCCTCTGTCTATAACTGTAGCCTGCAGCCGAGGTCCGTTACATAAGGTACTTTCAAGTCTCGCGCTAACAAGCCTGCTACAGCGGGCTGGACTTTCAAAGTCCGCAGTCGCAGTGGATTCTCGGCGACCTGTTTGTCATGATGCCACTGCCCGGGTTTGGTAACTATCGACCATTCAAAAGACTGACAGGGCCGTCCTCATCTCGTCTTTGATCCTTTTCGGTGATCCTACGAGTGTACAATACCTGGCTTCTCCCCTGGCCAGCTCCGCCACGATCGAATCCCCGAGCCGCTCGTCCGATCTCCCAGTCAAAAGCAGACCGAACCTAAATTGCTACTCCGTACCCCTGAATGGTCGAGCGCAGCGCTTCCAGTTCTTCTTCTGTGGCTTCCCCGATCTGATCGCCCCAAAGATCGACATTCCCGCACTTTGGTCGTGCATCTGCATCCCGCACGTGCCCCCAGACCATTCTCCCGTTTCCGGCTGCATTCGAGACGCCTCCCTTGTCGCTGACGCATAATTCCTTTGTCCTCCATTGTCGTGGCCCTCGAACAAAGAACCTGTCCGTCAAACTTTCTCGCGAGCCAACATTACACCATTCTCCTCCTGCCACCGAAGTCCTCACTCCTGCGACCGACAACATCGACCTTCCGACGTCACTACGTCGCTGATTCTGGCATGGCCCATCTTCCACGATTTCACCGGCGCAAAAAGGATGTCGCCCCGCCGACCCTGATCACAAGCGACCTCCCGGGCAAGTCGGCGCCTGCCCAGGGCGATGCGCGGTCCAGCTCGCCTGCTCGCTCGTTGCAGAAGAAGCTCAGTCCCTTCAGGGTGTTTCACCGCTCATCGGGCAAGAGAGCGCGCGACTCGCCGCCGGCTTCCCTCCCGCATTCCCCAGCGGCAGCGCCAGTCCCGGCTGGGGATTGCCCCGATGGCCGCCCGGTGTCGCCCCTGTCGCTGAAGACGGATCCCGCTGGCGATGACGGACAGAGGAGAACAAAACCGCCAAAGATGCCGGCCTTTCTGAACCAAAGCCAAGAAGGTGAGTCTCCTCTGATCCCTGCCTACCTCTGTCGCCCGACTAACACAGCAGCCGCAGAGATCGAAAACAAATTCGCCGAGCTCGTATGGCTCGAGCGCAACCGCCTCATGCAGTCGGTCACCAACCCGTCGCCCGACTTCCGCTGGGCGCGCGTGAAGGGCCCGCATCTCAAGGTCCTCGACCGCTACCTGAACGTGCAGCCGTGGCACAACAATCGGATCAAGCTACAAGTCCCCGACGGACACGTCGACTACATCAACGCCTCGCCCATCGTCCTGCCGCCCTTCCCACACCCCTCGGCCGACGGCGGCGCTACGCGAGAACCGGACCGGTACATCGCCATGCAAGGGCCCAAGCAGGCCTCCACGGACCACACCTGGCGCATGGTGGTGGAGCAGCTCGAGAGCCCGGGCATCATCGTCATGCTGACCGAGACGCACGAGGGCCACATGGAGAAGTGCTTCCCCTACTTCCCGCGCAGCAGAGACGACCCGCCGATCGAGGTCAACGAGCGCGACGAGTTCGGCGACGGTTTCCGCGCGACGGTGCGCTGCGAGGGAATGGAGGAGACACCCGCCGGCGACGCGATCGAGCTGCGCAAGCTTGTCATCCGCGTCCACTCCCGCCCGAGGGCGGGGACGACCATCCAGCCTGTCGCGACCTCTTCTGTACTTGATCCGGATGCGACGGATGACACTGACCCCGACAGTGTCATGACATCCCCCCGTTCCCCTTCCACCACCACCACAACTACAACCAGCACCAACCCCCCACCACCATCAGACGCCCAACAAGGACAAGAAGGGCAAGAAGAAGAAGAAAAAATAATCTACCACTTCCTCTACAAGAAATGGCCCGACTTCGGCGTCCCGCTCCTCTCCGACCTCGACTCCTTTTTCACTCTGATGCGTCTGTCTCGAGAAAAGAATGCGCGCCCGTCCAACCCCCGCATCGTACACTGCAGTGCAGGCGTCGGGAGGAGCGGGACGTTCATCGCGCTGGAGCATCTCATGCGGGAGATGGAGAGGGGTGTGTTTGAGGGGTGGGATGAGAGGGTTGCTTCTTCGGTCTCGTCGTCTGGGGAGGGTAAAAGTGATGAGAATGGTGATGGGGAGAGGGGTGATAACGGGAGGGAGAGTGGGAGTGGGAGTGAAGAGGAGGAGGAGGAGGATGAGAGTTTGGAGCATGGGGATGATCCCGTGTTTGAGACGGTCAACCAGCTAAGGGAACAGAGGAGGACTATGGTGCAGGCCGAGTCGCAGTATGTGTTTCTTTATCAGGTGTTGAGGAAGCTTTGGGAGGAGAGGTATGGTGGTGGTGATGACCGAGGGGAGGGGGGAGGGGATGATGTCGGGGAACCGGCGGCTAAGAGGTTGGAGGTGGATCATTCTGGTTAGTGAGAGTGGGTTCTTGTGTGGTGTGCTTGATGGTTTGAATGGCTGTGGCTGCGCTTTTGGGCCTTTTCCTTACACGTTTTGGGTTTTGGTGATGGGAATAGCATGCATAGGGGTTATTCGGAGGGGGCATTGGGCACGGCACTCAAGGGTTCATGGATGGGATGGGTACGGATGGGATGGGCGATTCGGTGCATAGAGGTTGGGGTTTAGATGGGTTTTTCTGCCAGTCCGTCGTCTTCAACGGCCATGTATGTGGGAGTTTACCATTTGTAACAGCATTATTTGCATTGGCGGCGTCTCAACTCGCTGCTACGAAACTACTCGTGTGTTTAAGACGGAGCATCTCGGGTTCTCCGGTTTCGAGAACATGATTTCCGTGCCAGTAGCAGGCCAAGTGTTTTTGCTGCTGAGTCTGTATACGTCGAGGGCTTTCCTCGACAGGCCTGGGGGAGAGCTACCTCGAGCATTCACCCTTGACCATCCAAACCGTCGGGAAACCCTAACGGAGAATCCGTCCGGACCGACCACCTCACTTCATCTTAGGGCCCATCCGCCTACACCAAGTAGATCGCCTACCTTAGCTCGAGCTTCAGGTAGCTACCCAGCGTTTGCTGCGCCAAGTATTCCACTGACGCGGCAGCCTGCATCTCAAATGTAGGACATGTGCTCGTGTCATTCCCATGTCATATGCAGCCAGCCGAGTAACACGGGTGATGATGATGCGGCCTTCCTATCTCAACGGGTCCGCTCCGTCCACAGCCACGGGTACTTGCCTTGGCTTTCTTTCTCTCCGTCCCTTCCCGGGCTGCTCGACTCATCAGCTGAAGCACTGGATTGGACAGGACTCACGGCTTCGCCAGACAACCACCCTGAATATTCGACTCCAAAACGAGTATCCTTGTCTTCACTCCGAGACGTCGCCCCCAATCCAGATTCGCCAAATCCACATGTGAATCAATCAAACCACCCAGCATCCTCCTCCTCCACCCAGCATCCTCACCAACCGCCCATACCCGGTCCTCGTTGTGCCTATACTGGGGCGGGAAGAACCATTCTGGTATGTGCTCGTAGAGGAGGGGGTTTAGGGGGGGTTGATGTGCCTCTAGAGGGAGGGATAGTGGTTTCGAGCTGGGACAGGATATTGGCGATGGTTGAGCTGAGACTAGAAGGATGGCGATGGGCGAAAGGGAATCCAAGCTGGGGGTTTGGGGGCTCGCCTTCGTAGGGGGTCGCCTGGGGAGTTGGTTCGGTAGGGAATTCGTAGCGCTGGAGGAGATTGGTTGAAGTTTTTCAAGTAGCTGCCATGGGTGTCTGGCGGGACGGATTTGGCGATGAGAGTATTGTGAAGCTCGGCGCAGAGAGTGGGTGGTGTACTCGTCAAGAGACGTAAGTGGTTGCTCTGGTTTGGGAGAGGCGGACATGATGGCTGCAGCTGTATCGTGTGGACTACATTAGCTGGTTGACTGCTTGGACGAATAAGAGGATACGGTATCTGAATCTGTGGTTCTCGTCAGCCACAACGCTTGGGTTGTACAGTACCAGGTAGGTATTCCCCATGTCCATCAGAGCAATCTATCTCTGATAAATATAGCTCAGTCGGTTACACGAAACGTGGACACGGCTCGTGTCTTACCCGTCGTAGCTGGTATCAACCCCAGATTTTCTTCCGGATAAATCAAGGGTGTCTCTCACGGTGACCTGGACTCGACTCAAGCAGAGATCATGACGCGTTTCTGACGATGAACATTCCCAACGCAACTCTCGATTCCAACTCACCCAACATCGGCATCACATGTCACCAGCGACGGTGGAGACAAGCCATGTAACGATAGGTACTCCGTCGAAACGGTCGCTAAGGCAACGCAAAACGAGGCGAGCGAGACGAGGCGATCGGCACTCCCGGCGGGGACACGGGAAGGTGGGCGTCGGCCGGTAGTGGGCAGAAGGTGTATCGGGCCGTTGCGGCTAAAATTGGCGGTCAATGATTGGGGCGTTTCGCTGTCGGTGTTTGACCTTTGGGGGTCTTGGGTGTCTGTTGATGCCAGATGGCCACCATGTAACGGCGTGTCACAGAAGCTTGATTGGGCCAAAGTTGGATTCGGACGGGAATGGGACTTTCCCAATTGCCTGTCCACAATCCCGTCGACCGCCGGAGTGGCCGGGAAAGTGGATAGAGCCGACGAGGCAATTTCGACGATCATAAGGTCTGGAGTCTGGACCAGACCCTCGAGGTTCGCAAGCATGGGTCGCCGGTGGGGTTTCTGTGCTTGTCGGGAGTGGGAAAACGGGCGGTTATTATCCGTATTAACGTTACAGACCTGGAGTTGTGCGTGGGTGAAGAGCAACTCTTGATAGTTATCCGTACTGACCCGCCCAATGGTCGATTGCTTCTGGGGATCCGTACAGTCGCGAAGAGACGCAAGCCTCGTCAAGGAGCCGTCACACTCGGTGCGTCGTTCTCCGCAAGGTCAGGTTGGAACTTCATCAGGATCAACGGATGACCCTCGACTTGCACCCGATTCGGCGACTGCCATGTTGGCTCGCGAGAGCAAGGCTGCCACGGCCGGGGTGCCGTGGGGCGACACGCTGATTCCACGTGGGGACCCGGCGATGGCTGCCGCCAAATGGGGCCCGGAGATGAGAGGTTTCAGTTTGCAGCGACATGTGACAGCCAAAGTGTAACTACCTATCTGGTATTAATGCTGTACTATACTTACATGTAATACGATACAAAACAGACAAGGAGGGTCTGCCTCAACTCTCAACCTCCCAAACCATTTGCATGGGAACACCGGCGATGAAAGATACGCATCACCGGAATAAACTTCTATTCCCTTAAATTCCAAGAAAACGACGAATCTATCCCTCTTCTACACCAACGTCAGCGTAACCTCCTCCCCCCTCCAGCCCTCAGAAGGCTCCCACCATTTCGCAGGCGTTATATCCCCGTCTTCCTCTCTCCTCCCAATAAGCACCCCCAATCTCTCATAGACATTCCTTACCTTGTCTCGACAGCGCAGCGCGAGCGAGTAGTACTCGTTGCCTTCTTGCAGCACCCTCAGGCAATGAACCGCGGTATCGTCCCCCAGCACGTCTTCATCCTCACAATCCGAGAAATACCACATCTTTTTCCCCTCGGGATTTTTGCGAAGTTCTCCCAGTCTCGCCGTCACCAGTGTCCCTCGCACAGTGACCTCGTTAGGTCGCCGGTCTCCGTCCCGAACGAGGTTCACAAACGTCCCCCCCGGAAGCGGAACCTTCGGCAGCGGGTAAGGGTAATTGACACTCCCCGGCCAACACACATTATACGGCACCGACGCCCAGCTCCACGTCGGGAAGAGATGCTCTGGTGTGCTCCATACCGGCCTAAGTCTCGTCATCGACGGCTCGACCGTCCTCAACCTTGACCTTTTAGCTTTGAGGCCAGGCATCCAAAGCAAATCCAGCACAAACGTATCCACCCACAACCCAGCCAAATTCTCACTCTTCCTCAACGGGCGCATGTACTGCACGATCCCGTCCACCGCAGCCAGTTTATCCGTCTGAAAGGACAGCGACGCGGCAGAGTAGCTGTTGATGAGGGTATACCACAGCCGTGCGAGCTCGTCTCGCGTGGGCGGTGTTGTTGCCGCCGTCGGCTCCAACAGCTTGCAATATTCCCAGGGCATTTCAGACGCCGGTCCGCCCCGGCATTGACAAGTTTGCTGCTGGCGGCAGCGCCAGACCAGCTCGGTGTCGGTGAAGAGGAGGGTGCGCGGGGAGAGAAAGTATTCTTGGGCGACCCAGCCGCGTTTCATGAGGGGCCAGTGGGATTGGAGGTGTTTGGGGGATTTGCGGGCAAAGATTTGGTAGGCGGGGTGTTTGTAAGTTGGGCCGGCGGCGGCGCCGGGAATGCTGATGTCGGTGGTTTTGATGTCGAAGAGGAGGCCGCGGCTGCGAGGGTGAGGTGTGAGTTGCGGTAGACGTCGCACATGCGGCTGATTTCGCGTTCCCAGTCCTGGTCGGAGAGGGATCGGTCTTGGTCGCCGTCCGGTTGGATGATGCAGAGTGAGTCGATCCAGACGTATTGGATTGACATCTTTCTGGTGAATGTGACGGCGTCTTGAAAGGTCTGGGGAAGCGAGTGGAAAGAGATACCCTCCTTGTATGCTTCGAGGGTGCGCGCGGTGAGTTTGGTGGGCATGAGATCAGGATTGCCCCAGCAGTGACTGAGCGTCAAGTATTTTCCACGCAAGCCGTTGGTTTCCAGGACTCTGACCGGGTCATCATGCGCAGAGTTTATGCCTACGTCGAGGACTCTGGTCGGCAGCGGGGAGGGATCCGGACCAGCGGTGCATTTTGCATGATTGGCGACACAACGCTCCAACTTGTCGGCAACCCAGGCGCAGCTTTCCTCAGACGCAGTATGCGGTGGGATGGGGTATTCCTCCAGAAAGAATGGCCAGGGACAAGGGGCGTTGTGGTGTCGAAACAGCTCTATCGGAATCTTGGCTGTATCTTCACCTTCAGGATCCCAGAGATACAGAGAAGTGCAAGGTCGATGCCGAGGGGACCAGGCCTCGGAATAGGCGCTTCCCACATACCAACCGAAGTGCGTTTTCTCGGGCTTTTCGACGGGATACGTGCTCTGAATGGCCTTGGCCAGGATCTCGCAGGTCTTGCAGCCTTTGGCGGCGGATTCGAACAGCAGAGAGCAGGGTAACGAGTGGTCGACGTGTTTGCGAGCCTCTAGAGTTTCCCTGTCAAAACTGAAGCAGACGGTGCACAGTTGGGTGTCTGGGGCCGCCAGGGTTGGGTCCGGATCCACTGTCATGTTGGAGGACAAACTGAAGCAAAGATGGAGCTACCACATAGTTGATGGTGATGGTGGTAATCCAGAGAGCATCATGTACGAAGTTTGGACTGCTGCCTTGGGTGAGGGAGGCAACTTGTTGCTTCTTGGTAGGATTTGGTAAAGTACCTTTAGGGTTACCTCCCTCATGTCAGCTACCGTACGGTATATTACAGACCCAATGCCCCACATCCTCCCGAGTCTCCGCTGCCACTGCTTCCATCTGCGCAACGGTCGGATGTGCCGGGGTGGCCAGATTAGGCAAAGGCCTAGGGCAGGCTAGCGCGGGAACCCACCGAAACCCACCATGTTGGCCCTGCTTCGGGTGCTTCTGGAAGCTTTCTTAAGAGGACCCATCAGCCCTGCATCATCTGGGCCTCGCTTCCCGGTTCTGAGAGATCTGGCCCCTCTTGCCCGTCGCCTGCCTCTGGCTGTTTTTTTGTGTACTTTCTAAATATTCAACATCTCGAGTCTCGACGTTGCTGGCCTTTCATTGCCAATCCTCGCCCTCGGCTCCTCCATAATAGGTACGGCGGCACAACCTGGAAACGCCTCGATTGTTCGGATTGGTCTTTGTCGAAAGTCAGCCGCTTTCGCCCGCTCCATTCACAGCACACGTTCTCCGAGCGCGGGGTTGGTCGAGCCGCGGAAGGCGTTTGCCATGGCTTCGCGATAACTCGCTCCCGAGGTTGGCGAATCCTCATCCGATTACCGAGCTTCTCACCAAAGAACCGACACTGCCACGCGCCGCTTCTCATTGCTCGTCATCTTCATCTTGGGCAGGCAGAGGCGTGGCTCAGGGAACCTGCACATCCGAGACAGCGCGCCCGTCATTTTCGCATCAACACCTCACTCAGGAGACGCCGAGCGTCCCGACCACTCATTGACGGTCATACCGATACCCGACGGCCAGGACGCCCCTCTGAAGACGGCACACACGCCAGATAAAGCAACGCGCCTTGGTCGTGTTTGCTTCTCGAACGCTCCCTACTGTGGCTCGCCGTCTTAGGACGTTGCGCAAAACGGCGCCCACCATCTCCGACGCCTTCGATCTCATTTATTCCATCCCGGAGCTGTCGCAAACCGACAAGACAGCACCTGGTCATTCCACGCCGTTTGCAGCCATCCTTTTCATACACGGCCCAGCGCATGTTTGCCTTACACCCGCACACTACACGCCCTTGTCCATCGCCAGTCAGAAAAGCAATGTCGAGTCGAGAGGATACGCCGTGAGCCCTCCCTCCAGCATGACGTCGATTGTGAGTCCGGCTCTCTGTCCCCTTCCCCGAGCCCCCGCCCTCGATGCACTCCAAACCTGCAGAGGGCACATGCGACGGCCAACGAGCAGGACACTCCGGCTTGCTGGCCCTTGTCGCACAAGACCAATGTAACCCCAACATCTCTCACCGCCTCGTTCCTCGACGTTCGACTGCAGGCAGGTGAGCGCGACACGCGCAAGGCTGCCTGCCGTGACACCCCCACGTTGGCGCAGCTGAGGCCGGCATTGCCCAGCGGCCCAGTGATCTGGGCGCCGACATTTCCCACGTGCTGCCGTCCCGGAACAACGGATTGGGCTGCTGGGTTTACTTCTTTATGTCCATACATGCCATGTGTTGTCAAAGGCCTATGCCCATTCCGTCGCATCGCGCCCTTGCTACCTTGCTCCCTTCATCCCATTGTCTCAGGCCTTCGTGATGGACCACTCTCCCTTGCCGCGAATACAACACCACTCCTGTCTCTTATCTGAAATATCGAACCAAATACGAAGCGCGACCATGAGGCTAATCTGTCCCTTCCAGCTCTGTTTGGCCCACTACTGTGACCTTCACGGGCCGACGCCCCTGATGGTCACCGAGGGCCTTCCGGTTCCCTGCAGCATCTGCGCCGACGAGGCGCCTGGGCCCGACAAGCCTCCAGATAGGGCGCCGACCTCAGGCGAGCCAGCACACGCCGCCAACATCACAGAAGCCCTCCGGCGCATCAACCTGAACCCGCCGCAGAGGAGCTCGTCTGTACCCATTACCGAACAAGAGGCACAGGCCCACCGCGCTTCACTCCGGCATGCAGCCCAAACCGCTGGCGCTCCAGCCGGCTCCGCTATCGAGACGCCTCCACAGAGCCCCCGGACGGCTTCCGGGCTCGGGTCGCAGCAACACCAGCCACGGCAGGACTCGGGCTTTCGCAGGACCTACGACGAATATGTCACCAGGCGCGCCGGCCCGTGCGATAACTGCGCGCTTACCCTGCCAAAGCGCCAGGAAAGCAGCCGAGACGCAGGCATTGGACCACGGCCGGATCGTGGCCCGACCCTGCGAACACGAGCACCATGCGCGCGAGTCTTCACTGCCGGCCTAGACACCACTTCTTCGCCTCCAGCATCCGAATCCTCATCCTCCGTCCCATCCGAGGATGAATCAACCGGCAAACCCCACCCCTCCCACCACCGGCGCACAGGCACCGGCCTCTCCTCAACCTCGCGCTCAACCGCCAGCTCCGGCAGCGCCAACCCCAACACCCACATGCACTACCTCGACTACACCTCCACCCACGAGCCCCTCGCCCCATCCTCCTTCTCCCTCGTCCGCGCCTCCTGCCTGCGCACTTTATCTCTAGAAACCCTCCCCCGCACGCCCGCCACAACCCCCCCTTCTGCTACTACCGCCGCAGCAGCAATGCCCACACCAACCGCCTCCCCGCTAAACACCCTAACCAGCCCGGCCTACGTAACAACCCACAGCATCGGCTCCGCCGCCTCAGGCGGGTCCATCTTCTTCGGGGATAAAAAAGTAGGCTACACCACCGCGTATATCTTTCGCGTGCCGGACGTGCATGCAAGAGGGCATAAGAGGGTGTATGCTTTCTTGGCGTTGAGTACGCATCCCGAGTCGACGGCTGTCAAGACGTTTACTTTTTTGTCGGCCGCGTTTCGGGATATGGCGGGGTGGATTTTGGAGTTGGCGGAGGCGGAGGCGGAGAGGGCGCAGGCTGAGGCGGGGGCAAGTGGTTCGGGGTCAGGTGGTTCAGGGACGGGGTCCGGGACGGGGTCGTCGGCGAGTAGTCCTGTTGGTGGTCCTCCTCCTTCGAGTTCTGGGCCGTCGGCCGGGGGGTATGGGAGTTATCACTCGGAGCCGGCTGCGCCGGTGCCGGCGGGCGTGGCGTCGGGGGGGAGTGGGAGTGGGAGTGGGAGTGGGGGAAGTAGTTTCCTGATGGGGGGGATGGGTGGGTTGTCGAGGAGGATGGGGGGTGGGTTTGGCGGGTCGGGTGTTGCGCTCAAGCAGCGCGGGTTGGCGGAGTTGGTGGGGTTGCCGGACTTTTTTATTGAGCTGCATGCCAAGTTTGTGAGGCTGTTGTTGGAGATTGGGGTTATGGTTGGGTCGTGAGACGGCGAGATGCCGGGATTCGGTCGACCGATCTTGGGGTTTCACCGGGACAATTTTGCGACAACCTCAGCAGAAGGAGCCGACAGCAGCACCCGTCTGCCTGTAACAACAGTACCGAGGCCGACTTGCGACGCCGTCGAGGAGCGAGGTTTCGACACAACACCACATGCGCCAGCCAGCTGGGACCATTGACTCGCCCACATCAGGATACCCTCCCCCGAAGCAGGGGTGATAATGGGTAATGGGTAATGAATAATGACCGACCCCTCGCTGCCACCCACCCAGCTTCAACCAGGACCGGCGCCCATCTGAAATTGTACAACAACACCGACAACGAAACCAACAACAACCTCCAACTCAACCCGTTGCGCCGAAACGCAGTCAAAGGGAGGTCATACAATATTCAACACTTCAACACGGGATCTACACGGATGGAAAGGATGAAAAGGCACGCGAACAACGACGGGAGTGGGAATAATAGATGGCTTGGCGTAATGGACGGGAAGGGCGGAAGAAGTATGCATTGCCTGCATTGAATTGGACGTATTAGCATGGGAGGATATACCCAGTCTTTCATGTTCCTTCCACGGGGGAGGGAGCGCTCGGAAGACGAGGACGATGGGATGAGGAGGTGTTTTCTGGATACGGTTTCCAGAAGCGAGACGGATGGGGCATGGCTATTGGAGCTGGGTTGGATATTTCAACAGCGAGCCAGCCTGGGCGTCAGCGAGCCAGCGAGCGAGTTTACGTTTTTGTATATTATTATCATGTCAGCGATCATCAGCCTTGCGCTGTTGACAGCATACGATGTTAGACTTGGGAAGAGGAAAGGGGGGAACAGGGATTGGAACGGCCGGCTGGGATTGGATAGTTAGTCCTCTTGTTGTGTAGGATAGAGATACATAGATGGATGGGCTGGATGGGATGGCATTGGAATAGGGTCAATGAGAGCTGGCTTCTCTTGTTACACGACACCTCCAGGTTGCCTCTTGATTGTGGTTCATCTTGGTTGTTTATGTAGGCAAGGCATGATCAGGGTTTGTTTGTTTTTTTGGAAAGGCTGTAACAGTGACTTGGCTCGCAATCTCAACGCCCTCGAAGGAACCAGGAATTTATACGGCAAGCTGTTCGTTCTATGGAGCTACCGCGACCATCATACACAGCCCATCCAACGCTCCCCACCACTTTTGCCCACCCCATCTCCCCTCCACCGACAAGACCCCCCTCCTCTATTTGTAGAAATCAAACTTGTTCTCATCAGTCGTCCCCTTGACCTGGCTGCTGTAGGCGTCCTCGAGGTCGGCCTGGATGATGTTGTACCTGTTCTTGCGCACGGCGCGCAGGCCGGCCTCCTGCATGATGGCGGCGATGACGGCGCCGCTGAGCGGGTCGTTGCGCACAATCAGACTGTCAAGGTCGACCTCGGGTGCCAGGCTCATCTTGCTGGCAATCGTAGTAAAGATGAGGCGGCGCTCGCGGCGGTCGCGCAGCGAGGGGAACTCGATCTTGCGGTCGAGACGGCCGGGACGGAGCAAAGCCGGGTCGAGGGTATCCGCGCGGTTGGTGGCCATGATGACTTTGACGTTGGACGTCTGGTCGAAGCCGTCCATCTGGTTGAGCAGCTCGAGCAGGATGCGCTGGACTTCGCGGTCGGCGCCCGTCTGCGCGTCGAAGCGCTTGGTCGCGATGGCGTCGATCTCGTCGATGAAGATGATGGCGGGCGCGTTCTCGCGCGCCATGCGGAACACGTCGCGCACCATGCGCGGGCCCTCACCGAGGTATTTCTGCACGAATTCCGAGCCGACCACGCGGATGAAGTTGGCGGTTGTCGAGTTGGCCACCGCCTTGACCAGCATCGTCTTGCCCGTTCCGGGTGGGCCGTACAGGAGCACGCCGCGCGGGGGGTCAATGCCAATCTGCTTGTAGAGGTCGAAGTGTGTCAGGGGCAGCTCGACGGCCTCGCGGATTTCTTGCTTCTGCATGTCGAGGCCGCCGACGTCGGCATATGTCACGTCGGGCTTCTCGTCGGCGCCGAGCATGGCAATGGAGGAGTCGGCCTCGGGCGGGAGGATGTCGACCAGAGCATTGGAGTGGCGATGCAGGGCAACCGAAGACGAGGGCTTGAGGAGCTCGCGGTCGAGCGTCGACAGAATGCGGACGACGTAGTTAGACCCGGTGCTAGACTGGACGATGCCGGTGCTAAGCCATGTTAGCGACCTCCCCAAAACCTGTGAGATGGACGGGCACTGACTTCTGGTCAATGGCCTCCATAAACTGGCCAATGACCAGCGGAACACTCTGAATGCGCTTGATCTCCTCTTGTGCCCGGACCAGCTCCCGCTTCAAGCTCCGCTGCTCGTCCTTGATGTACTCCTCCTGCAGCTGGATGTACTCGAGCTGCCGTTGCAGCCGCTTCAGGGTCGCGTACTCATCGCCGCCTTCTGTTGGTACGCCCTCAAAGTTCTCGATGCTGGGGATGGTCGAGGGCACGGTCTTCTTGACTGGCTGGACGTCGTTGGCGGCCTTCTCGACGAGGACGTCACCCATTTTGGCGGCTGGCTCTGTTTGGATCGGGACAGATTACGAGACGGATAGGACACTTTGGGCAAGATGCGGGATTATCGGCGTCGACGAGGGCGGTGTTGGTGATGGGTGGGTGTTTGCACTCGCAGATTCGTCGGTTGGTGATGTTGATTGCTGGTTTCCAGGTTGCTTCGGCGATGTTCTCTGGCTGCAGTTGCTTTCGCCTCGTGGCGCGTGCAGCCCAGGCTCGGTCTTGGCAGCAACGTCGTCAGTGGGAGCCTGAGGCTGACCCACACCACAGCAGTTGGTTCGGTCTTGGCAGCCTTGTCAGGTGAGCCGGGCGAGAGTGGCCCGTGCTTGCAGAAATCCACTTCCCCCACTCAATGCAGGGGTCCTGGTCATGATTCACACCTGGACCTGCAACTCCCCGACCAGGCTGGTTTCACCGACAGCAAGGACTCGAAACCTGAGGATTCGAGGTGCGAAAGCCACGGTTGTCCAAGCTGTCATACCTTGGGATCTGTCGTATTTCGAGTGTATTGAACAACAGAGTCTTGCAGGTGGTAGAAGATGCCGTCATGAGGTGACGCTATCCAGTGCAAGACTCACATGTGCTCCACTTCCATCCGTTATCCGACCTTGATGGCCAGCCATGTCATTCATGATTGCCGGACCCTGCCGCGTCCTCCCGTGGCAGGCTTCGAAACATTGCTACAAGCCGTTTCCGCAAAGTGATTCGAAAACGGCTTCGACATTGACCAGTTCATGATGAATATTTCCATCATAATAACGTTGGGCTCTTTCGCACACTGCCCACCACGCAGCCACGCAGCAGCGGCCGCCAACCGGCATCCGCAGCATGCGCAAGGGTCCAGAGACAAAGCCGGCCGGCAGGTGCCATGTGGTGGTGGTTGATGCAATTGGCTCCAACGCCGAACGGGCCCCAACGGCTGGGTGCCTTGTCGCTCCCTCACCACACCTAGACCGTCTTAGTCACTCGATAGCTGCCGGCCGGGGGTTGCTGGCTGCCTTTCCTCTCCACCTGCCTCTCCTTCCCTTCTCCTTCCCATCCTCCTCTCCTCTTAAATATCTACCCGACTGCTGCTCTTACGGCCCAAGTTATACCGTCCGCCGCATCTTGAGCCTCAATCCTCCCGACCTCATTTAATGGTCCCCCCCTCCCCGGCCGCTCTGCACGTCTCTTCGGCAACAGCAGCAGCACTTTCGAGACATCCTATCGCCCACCGCCACTCGTCATAGTGAAGCTTGTCCGACACGTACAAGTTGATACCACCCACCTTCCGCATTACCAGCAGTCATCGCCAATGGAGAACACTCCCGTGTCCATCACTATTCCCGAGCAGCGCCATCGGGCCGTCCAGGCCGAGGCCGGATCCTCGCCGTCGTCCTACTCGAGCTCCCCGAGCTCGCCGTCACCGTCACCAAAGTCGCCGTCCCAGGTAGCGCAGAAACAGAAGCTCCTGCACGCGAGGCGACCGAGTCTGTTGAGTGAGTTGGCCCTCGTCAACCCGCCTTTGACTCAGCTAACGCTTTCTCTCCAGGCTCGGCCTTCAACCAGCAGGAATGTACGACCATCAAGATCGGTGACGACCCAGAGGGGCCCATTCGGCTGGTAAGACCCCTCCCCGTGGCAGCGACGTGACGTTGTGCCGCCCCCGTACGCCGCACCACCACTTGCTAACACAGGTACCACCAGGTCACATACCTCGAATCGGGCCAGGGCTTCCTCTGGAACCCCGAGATCTTTGTCCCCTCCTTCTGCGACTTCGAGTACGTGCCACTCGAGCAGCGCCGCGACCCGGTGCACGAGATCCACCTGAGCGACGAGGAGATTAAGAAGATGCTCCCGCAATAGACGCACGAGTCGAGCGATATACAAGGCGACGAGGATGTACATCAGGCCGTTATGCCTCGAGCTCCCTCCTATGTCTATCCCTCCCCAGGGATCCGGTCGCTGCGTCGGAAACGCTGGCGTTAGGAGCTGGTTGCCGTTCCGTCATGCGTTTCAGGCATCTCGGACGACCTGTCCCCAGAACGACAAGCGTACTTGCGGGACCTATCGAGACGCTTCCTCCCAGCAGCCCAGGACGGCCATTATTTTGCGACAGGCGCAGGACCTTTCTACCACGCACGAGCATCGGAGTTTGAGTTATTATTTGTGAGCAAGGGAAACGGTACATCATTGATATTACAGGGGTGTTGTTGGATTCTGGGCATGCCCATCTCTTCTCTCGTGGTTTAGTCTGCACCCTCCTGGGACAGCATGCCATTTCCCCGAGTCTGTGGGCTCATGGCTGGTATGGGCGGCGTTTGGGGATCATGTACGGTTATGGGGCTCTGCTTTCTTAGGTACCTTGTTGAGACCAGATTTTGTTCAATGAATCATCACGATGTCTTCCCGAGGAGAGGTGTGGTACCAAGGTACCAACCAGCCTGCTGGCAGACTTTTACCATTCAGACCCTCCCGGCTTTTAAGCAGTGGGCTCTTCACTTCTCGTCTCATCCACTCCTTCCGCCAGTGTGCATCGTCCACTCCCTCTGGTGCATACTTGCGGCCTGCCGAAGAACGAAAGGCAGGCTACGGTATGCACCACGGATACAGGGACAGCAGATTAGGCCGTAGTATGTAAGAGGACTTTTACATCTACATATGGCATTCCATGGATAGGCGGCACAGACTTCACCATTATGGCACCCAACTTAAGTTCTGTTGCTCACCATGTTGGTGTAAGTGCTGGGACGGAGCTCAACAAACGGCGAGGCTGGGCGAATGCGGGGCGCCCCGCAGGCCGGAAACGGAGTCCCACCGTGTTAATCAAGCTAGCCGTGTCTGGTTAGTTCAATAGCTTGCCGAGCTGCACGCTTCGGCTATCCGTAATTCCGTATCGATGAAGTTCGCGACTTGGTGTTTGGTGACGGATGCTGGCGTCGGATGCAAACAATCAGAAAAGCCTTGCTTGGATTTGTTTGCAACTTGACAACTACCGACCGCAGGCCAACGACAAAGCTGAGCATAATAAAGTGCTTCCGTCTCTATCAGGAGAACCACTCGAGAGACCAGTCAAACCTCCACCATCCACCCTCTTCTGCAACAACAACAACAATCACAACAACATGGACGCCACAGCGCACCGGCGCATCGAGCTACAGTCGCCCGAGGACCTGACCTACCTCATCGACAATGTCCGCCGCGCCGCAGCAGACAGCATTAACGCAGCCTTCCCACCGGTGGACAACGGCCTCGACGGGCAAGAAGACGAGCTGCGCAACCGCATCGAGCAGCTCGTCAACGACGTGCGTCTTTCCCCCCTCCTCCCATCTATCCCTCCCCCTCCTACCACTACCACCGCTAACACCCACATGTTGATGCGGACGATAGTACATCCTCAAAACATTCACCCTCGCCGCCCCCAACCTGACAATCAACGGCCTGCCCTTGTCCAACCCCTCCTCCCTCTTAACACCCTCCACCCCATCATCCAAAAACAACGAACCCCAAGTCCACTACGAATACGAACCCTTCGACCCGCGCAAGCGCGACCGCATCGAGCAGCTCATCTCCGAGGAAGAAGACCTGCTGCGGTCCATCGCCCAGCTGAAACGGCGGGTCCCGGCAGCGACTGCGACTCGGTGGTCGGATGCGACAAAGGCTGGTATTGACGCTGATGAGGAACTGCTCAAAATTGTGTGTGAAAAGGTTGCGGAGGAGGGGAGTGTGAGTGGGAAGAAGGCTTTGGAGGGCATGGCCGGGTTGGAGAGGCAGGATGTTGTGGAGGGACGGTGGAATGATGCGGTCGAGGGGTTGGGGAGGTTGAAGAGGGATATGCCGGCTGCGGTGGCCAAGATGGAGAGGGCGAGGGTTGCGGCGGGGTATGTGAGTGGTGGGAAGTGATTGATTTAGGTTTGGAGTTGGGTTGGGATAGGGTAAGGCGTGGCGTTTTGGCGTATGAGAATGCAGGTTAACGGATGCGGACTGATAAGGCACCAAGCATGCGACGAGTCTATTGTGTATCCATGCCATGATCAAGATATTACGACGATGTTCACAAACGCGTCTCGCGTAACCAGGTCCACCCGAAGAAAGTGCAAAGACATGGCTTCCTCCATCCGCATGTACAGCGCCGACACCGAACAAGCGTTCCTCAAGACCCCAATGCTTACTCCCCGGTCCAACTCACGCCTCCAACCGCGACTTACGCAGCAGCCGGGGCGGCATTGACAGCGTCGGCATCAGCAGCCACAGGCGCAGCAGCCTCGCCCTGGGCCCCCTTCTCAACCGTTGAGGGAGCCGCCTGGACGGCGCTGTGCTCCTTCTTCTTCTCCCACTTGGCGGGCTTGGCCCACTCGGGCTCACGCCAGGGGCCCATATCGCTGAGCTCGCAGCCGCCGGGGCACTCGCACTTGCCGCCAAACTGCTTGGGCAGGTTCTCGGCGGGCACCTGGGCGAGCAGCTCCTTCTGGTAGCCGCTGCCGAGCACGTGGATCTTCTGCACAGTCACCGGGTCCAGCCAGCCCTTGACGACGCTCCAGACGGTGCTGAACCCCCAGGGCGCGTTGATCAGGTACAGCCGGCCGAGGCGCTCCGGGTAGTAGTTCTGGCTCATGGCGCTCGCCTGCTTGACATACCCATAAACCTGGGGCGCCTTGGTCAGCCCCACGCCCTTGAGGTCCATGATGGTGCAGCACGTCTCGAGCAGCGTGCCCGCCTTGCGGCTGCACGCCGGCAGCCGCGGGTCCGCCACGCGCTCGTACTCGACCGCCAGGTTCGTCAGCATCCGCTCCGCCGTCGTGATCTTGTACATGGCGTTGAGGTCGATCCCGCCGAGCTGCTCGATGTAGACGGGGCGGCCGTCCTGGAAGAGGGTTAGCTGTCAACGTGTGCTCCGACAGATGGTGGGGAAGATTGGTTCAGCCGCACCTTGTCGGTCTTGTGGTAGTACTGGGGATAGTACTTGAAGACCTCCTCCTTCTCGGGGTACTCCCACGTCGGCAGCGTCTCGTCGAGCTTGATCTCTTTCCGCCAGTTCTCGCAGTCGATGAACCTGGCAGCAGTCAGCATCGCAACGGCGACGACATCTTCGCGCGACTGTCTTACATCTTCTTGGAAGCCTCGACATCAAACTTGCGGGCGCGCAGGAAGCGCAGCTGCCAGTCTGTCAGCACCTGATCTAACCGTGCCCTATCTTTCCAGTCGTACCAGTGTGAGGGTGTCGAGGCGCTCCGTGTAGCCCTCAGACTCGAGCAGCAGCCGCAGCTGGTGCACCTGGGCCTGCTGTTGCGGCGTCAGGTACCCCGGGTGCCCGTTCTGGGGGATAGGGGCCGTCGTCGGGTAGTCATAGTCATCGTACTTGGGGTCGAGCTCCAGCGGAGCGGGCGCGGGCGGGGCGGCCATCGTGTCTATTTATTTCGGTGGAAGAAGACGGGGCGGTGTGGGAGTGTTGTTGACTTGGGTCTGAATTCGGAGAGGGAGTCGAGGGGAAAAGATGCCGTGTGGCTACAGGCGGGACCCGCAGGGACTAGTAGGGTGTGGATACAAGAGACGGAGACACCAGCAACGGATTTGTGGCAAGAAAAGCCAAAGCAGAAAAGGCGGGTTGCGGGATGCTTTTGAGGGCGTCCGGTGTTGACGAAGCGCCTGAAATGGTCAAGGGATCCCGCGTTGTTGAATTTTCGTCATGGGTGTCCGGGAGACGACCGCCTCGAGGCGTTGTTGAATGTGCGGTCAACCAGCTCTCCACTCAGCAGCGTCAGCCCCGCACTTGGCTAGACCCTCGCGCTCCCCACCGCATCGAGAGTCAGGGCCCCTTTTTGGAGATGACCCCTGAAACCACGGCTGGCCAACATGCAGTTGACCCTGTGAGTTTGAAGTCATAAAGAACCGTCGCGCGGAAGCAGTTGGCCCTAGTCCTCGCTCCCCAGCTTACTCTCACTAACACGGCGGGTTGGAAACCGGGGCACAGCAACATTGGACCGACTCTGCCGCCCTCAGAAATTCGTCCAACGGCACACCTGCAGTCTTCCAAAACCGCCAGTGGCTACTTCTTTTTGATGTGTATTATGCAGCCATCCCTGTTTCTGTCATGTGGCTGTAGACGTGGTGCTGTGAACATCAACAGCATGGGCCGCTGCTGGGTCCGGTCTGGGGGGGGGGGGGGGGGGGGGGGGGGGGGGGGGGGGGGGGGGGGGGGGGGGGGGCGGGGGGGGGGGGGGGGGGGGGGGGGGGGGGCGGGGAA
>JAMAKQ010000004.1:508355-671018 GCA_023628475.1 Chaetomiaceae sp. PF1801
ATCTTAAAAACTATGGGTGGGGGGGGGGATCACTCCCCACCCCCCCCCCCCCCCCCCCAAAGGGCTTTCTCCGTCCAAGAAACCAAGACCACGCTTCGGGGCGTCAGCACGCGATGCTCTTGAACAGTGGGCCACAACAAGCGGTGCCGTGACAGTGTTCGTTCGCTCGGGGAGCGTCTTCCCAGTTAGCACACGATGATGGCGTGGGGGGACACCAACCGAGCATCCGGGCTGGCTGGCTGGTGTTTCAGCGTTTTGATGGATCTCTATCATCAGCTCCCCGAACCGGCCTCAACACTCTTCCCTTTCCCTTTCTCCTCCTCCTCCTTCTCTTTCCGCTTTTGCACCACATCCCAGTTGTACACTCGCGCGACCGCCACCTCCATGGTCTGTCCGGGGTTAGCAAGGCTCCCAGTCCAGATAAAAGGGGGCCGCATTACCGTGATCTGCTCCCGCAGGAAATCCAGATCCTCCTCACAATTTGACAAGCTCTGCTTGGCAGCCTGTAGCTTCGAGTCGAGGAGCGCCTCGGCCTCATCGATCGGGTACGACAGCATAACGTTGGCCTTCCATATGTTAGCCCTCAGCTCCACGTCACCGATCGAGATGAATAGTGTCCTACCCCAAGCCACAGGTACACCTCGTCGGTGGGCGGTATCTCGGCCTTTGCGTACAGTGTGTCGTTCAGCTCGAAGGTGGTCTCGATCGGATCCGAGTCAGGCTGCGCATTCAGGTCCCGTCAGCACCCTGCCTCCACCCCCGACAGAATCGTCCCTGGCCCTACCGTCCGCAATTTCAGAAACCGCACTGTATCCAACGTCTTGCTGATATCCGGCAGCTTGTCCTTCAACCCGGCAACCCTCCGCTGCAAATTCTGCTCCATAAACTGGTATTTCCTAGGTTCGCGCAGCCCAAGCATCAGCCGGATGCCATCCCCTCAATCTTTGTGTTGGGCTTGGCCGGGGAGGAAGCTCACGCAATCATCTCCTGAAACCGCCGTAGCGTCGGCTCGACGTCGGCGCGTGACGAGACATAGTCCTCGACTCTATCGACGAACGGCGCATACGGAATGCCGCGGGGGTTGGAGGGGGTGGCGTCGCTGGGTTGTCCAAAAGTTAGCTATGCCGTTCGCAATCGGACGGGGGGTGGGAAACTCGAGAGTCTCTACCTCGCCGCTGCTTCCTTGTCTTTGCTTGCCATTGTGAAGAGCTTCCTCACATGTTGTGGCGGGAGAATAGCACCAGCAACTTCAACCCGGGTCAACCAACGTGACGTCGGGTTTGGTCAGATCGAATGCCTGCAAGACATGGCCCGAAAAATCATGGCGGGGCTGTTTAACCCGCAAGGTGAGCCCATCTCGGTGAGCGAGATCAAGACGTGGGGCGGCATGGGCTGAGCTGGCCCGTGCTTCTTCCCCATCAGCCACTTAAGGTACCTACCTATCTTAAGAAATATGTACATGCCCGGCTTCGACTCGCTTTTGGGTTCTAGATTCCTGGGATTTCAACAGCTTGAGCTTCCTTGGAGGAAACTTGATTCGGCGAGAAAGAAGACAGGGCGGCTCAAGCCCCAATACCTCAAATCAGGCTGGCGGACAGGTCGCTGCCGGGAGTCAGGCAGCTCAATCGGAGTCACGAGTGTCCCGTCAAGGGTGGAGTCGAGCTGGTACCGATAGGTACTTGGGCGGTTCAGACGGGACGGCTTGTGGGATGTCTTGTGTCACTTGTCGTAGACTCGCAGCGATGACTCTGGCAGCAGTTAATTCCAAGCATCCTCTCCTAAATAATAATACCATTGTCTCTCTAGGTTCAAGACTGTTGGATGCTGCTTGTGGTTGCCGGTGAGCGTTTCCAGGTAATTGTTATGATCGGACCCCTGTCGAAGCCGTGACTGCGAACGGCGCCAAGCAGCACGATGATGCAGCCGAGCCCAGGTAACCAAGCTTGCCCCGGCCCTACGTAATCCGACGCAGGAACGCCTTACACCTGACCTCCTGTCGCCTCCGCATCCGATCCGCGCTGAGCCGCTCCCCCAACCTCTCTCTCCTCATCAACAACAAAGCCTTCCAGCATCGCCATCACCGTCGTTTCTCGTCGCTATCATCTGCGTCGGCGAGGGAGTTGATCGCTGCTGTTATTGACTTGCGCTGCCACATTCATTCTCTTTCCCTTCCCTTCCTTTTCCGCCGATCGACAGCAACAGTCGCCCACCATGAAGGGTGCTCTGTTGACCGCAGCGGTGCTGCTCGGCTCCGCCCAGGGCGCCGTCCACAAGATGAAGCTGCAGAAGGTCCCGCTGTCTGAGCAGCTTGTACGTGATGCCCCCATCTCCGTCGCCTCCGACGGCTACTGACCCTCGTCACTTGCAGGAGTCCGTTCCCATCAACACCCAGCTCGAGCAGCTCGGCCAGAAGTACATGGGCAACCGCCCGCGCCAGTCCCATGCCGACGCCGTCTTCAACGGCATGGTTGCCGAGGTCAAGGGCAACCACCCGGTCCCCATTTCCAACTTCATGAACGCTCAGTGTATGTGCATCGTGTGGCGATGACCAGACGGCAAGCTGACACCACCTAGACTTCTCCGAGATCACCATCGGAACGCCCCCTCAGTCCTTCAAGGTGGTGCTGGACACCGGCAGCTCCAACCTGTGGGTTCCGTCCGTCGAGTGCGGCTCGATCGCGTGCTACCTGCACTCCAAGTACGACTCGTCGGCTTCGTCTACATACAAGGCCAACGGGTCTTCGTTCGACATCCGCTACGGCTCGGGCAGCCTGAGTGGCTTCGTGTCGCAGGACACGGTCAGCATCGGCGACCTCACGATCAAGGGCCAGGACTTCGCCGAGGCCACTAGCGAGCCCGGCCTCGCCTTCGCCTTTGGCCGCTTCGACGGCATCCTGGGCCTTGGCTACGACACCATCTCGGTCAACCACATCGTGCCTCCCTTCTACAAGATGGTCGAGCAGAAGCTCATCGACGAGCCCGTGTTCGCATTCTACCTTGCCGACACCGAGGGCGAGTCCGAGGTCGTCTTCGGCGGCGTCGACCAGTCCAAGTACAAGGGCAAGATCACGACCATCCCGCTGCGGCGCAAGGCCTACTGGGAGGTCGACTTTGACGCCATCTCGTACGGCGACGACACGGCCGAGCTCGAGAGCACGGGCGTCATCCTGGACACGGGCACCTCGCTCATCGCCCTGCCCAGCCAGCTGGCCGAGATGCTCAACGCCCAGATCGGCGCCAAGAAGAACTATGCCGGCCAGTACGCCATCGACTGCAACAAGCGCGACTCGCTCAAGGACGTCACGTTCAACCTGGCCGGCTACAACTTCACCCTCGGCCCCTACGACTACGTCCTCGAGGTCAGCGGTAGCTGCATCTCGACCTTTATGGGTATGGACTTCCCTGCCCCGACTGGCCCGCTGGCCATTCTCGGTGATGCCTTCCTGCGGAGGTATTACTCTATTTATGACCTCGGTGCCAACACCGTGGGTCTGGCCGAGGCCAAGTAATTAGTTGGTGAAGGGTTGGATGGGATGACTGAAACACGATGGAGTTTGGGATTGGGCCTGGCACTGTAGTTGTATCTATGCGTTTGATTTGGTTTCCTTGAATATCCGTAGCACTGTTAGTGAGAATGCATCATCAATACGAATCGCTGAAGTTTATACGTGACCTTGTGCGTCTTGGGCTCCAGGAGCGAATGCCTTGGTCATTGTACGCAACAAAGTTGTTCAGCACCAGAGCCATGTAATGTTGGAGGCAAGACAGGCAATGATATTGTGCATAGGGTATCTATCCCTTTCTGACTTTCCCATCCCTTGACGTTCCGAGCGCATGTGCGAATGCACTCACTCCATGCTCTATGAATGCACTGTACAAAATACCCAAACCCTCACCTTCCCGCTCCATCACCTCTCTCTCCCGTCGCCCTACCCACTTATCTACGAAATACTTCATCCCGTCTGTCCGCTCCTAGCAGGACAACTCCCTAGTGAGGTACTGAAGGGATCGTCGTGTAAGTAGTTACGGCAGGAAACGCTCACTTCTTAAACGTCGCCGTGCGCCCCGACCGCTCGTAGTTCATCTTGCGCGCCCCCTGCGGCGCGTCCCCGGCCTTTTTGGCGTAGGGGTCAAACGGCACCGCCTTTTTACCCTTGCCGCGCTTGCCTTTGCCCTTGCCGCCGCTGTCAGTTCCGTTGGCCTGTTGGTCTCGGGCGGAGCGGAGGACAGATGCGGCTTTGGTGTAGTCGAATGGTTGGTCCTGGTCTTGCTCTTGGTCTTGTTCGTCTTGTTGTTGGGCGTTGCTAGGCGGAGAGGCGGAGGTGGAGGGGGTGGTTGCGGAGGAAGACTGTTGTTGTTGTTGTTGCTGCTGCGCCTGACGCCGCTGCTGTTCTTTCCTCTTCTCCACCCGCGCCCGCTTGGCTTCGGCGAACAACTCCTTGGCCGCCTGTTCGTCGCCCTGCTCGCGGAGCTTTTGGGCCTCGCGCTTGACGCGCTTGAATTCCTCGCGCGCGGCCTTCCTGTCTTCCTTTGTTTCGGCCTTTCTGGCTTTTTTCCTCTCCCTTCTTCTCTGGTTCTTGGTCTTGGTGAGGAGTGCTGCGGCATCTTCGCCTTCTGCTGCGGCCTCGGCTTCGACTTCGCTCTCGCCCTCGCTGCCCTCCGCTTCCTGGACGTCGGACGTGTCGGGCTGGTCGGCTGCCGAGCTCTCGTCCATCTCGGCGTCGGACTCGGATTCCTCCCCTTCGGAAGCGGCGGGTTCGATGTCCGCCTCGCCGGCTTTGCGTTTCCGTCCGGCCTTGAGCGTGAATCCCTCGTCCTCCACCACGGCCACAGTTTCAGGCTCTTCCTTACGGGTAGGCGCCTGCTCCACGGGCTCCGGCAGCTCTTCCTGGAAGGCGCTGAGGTCGAGGGTGTAGAGCGGGATCATCTCCTGGTAGTCCATTGGGCGCGCCTTAGACGTCCCGTCCAGCGTCGAGTTGAGCGCCACATCTCCCCACAGCTGGGAGCGGGTGCTCTTCAGCTCCTCAATAGGGAGCTGTTCCACCTTCACCTTGGCGGGGACCTTTGCCTGGTTATTCGCAACCGGAACTGTGCCTGTAGTCGACTGCCGGAAAAACTCCAACATCGTGGGACCATTCGCACCCCTCGCTCGGGCCTCCTGAACCACCCCAAACAGCTCGTTGAGACGCGTCTTCAGCCCCCGGGCGTTGGACTCCAGCAAACTCCACAGGGCCTTCATGTCGCTCGGCATGATGCGCGCAATGTCGCTGAGCACTTGCTGGTTCATGATGAACGCGGGGCTCTCGTCCTCACGGCGCGCGACGTCGTCCCGCCACTTGTGCACGGCCTTGTACACGGCGAACTGCTCACCGTTGTACAGCGCCGGCGACTTGAGCAGGTAGTTGTACCACCCGCGGTTGCCCGCGCCGGTCTCCGAGTCGCAGAAGGGGTGTTCGTACCGCTGAAGCGAGACTTCCTTGGACTTTTGTAGGACGCGGTCGATGGGGTTCCCGTCGGGGTTGTCCTGAATGGAAAGTGCGGCCAGCTCGTTCCGCAGCATGTCGTAGATGTAGAGGAGGTAGTGTGTGTCGGAGCGGGCATAGTAGAACATCTCGTCCGGGAGGGGTCTTCAAACAGGTTAGCTAGGCACTGACGAGGGATTGTATCGAGCCTACCGTATCCGCCAGTCGGCGAGTTGGTACTTCTTGTCTGCGTCAAAGTCGACGAACTTCTTCAGCAGAAACGCCAGGCTTTTCCCTGCATAGCCGAGGGTGTCACACGCATAGAAGGTGTCGAACAGACCCACGACATACAACCCAAGATCCCGTTGCAGCCAGATGGTATCCATGAAAGCACCGTGAAGCACCTGGGCCGGTCAGCAACACGCAGCAGACGGAAAAGTTGCAACTCCCTCACCTTTACGATCTTGGGGTCCGCAAACACTTCGTTGAGAACCTCAAGCTTATGCCTCCACGGCACGAGGGTGTCGACTATCCAGTCCTGCTCCCTTGTGCTGATCTGCATCAGCGACAGCAGGCCGGGGTATGACCTGAAATCGTGGTGCTCCAGATCGACGGCAATCTCGGTGGCCTTCTTGAGCTCCTCCAACATCTCCAGGACGCCCTCGTATGTGTCAACCCAAATAGCCTTCGTCTTCTCCATTGGGAGGTACTTGATGGGTTCGTGTGTCTGGAAGACCTGCTCGGGGTACCGC
Organism: Chaetomiaceae sp. PF1801; assembly: GCA_023628475.1. Classification (NCBI taxonomy): domain Eukaryota; kingdom Fungi; phylum Ascomycota; class Sordariomycetes; order Sordariales; family Chaetomiaceae; species Chaetomiaceae sp. PF1801. The sequence continues at coordinate 514,570 of JAMAKQ010000004.1, forward strand.
ATGTTTGTAATCTCGTCCTCGTATGGATGTTTGTATCTGCACTCCAGTCAGCAAAATGGCCGGTCTTCACCAGAACGAAATGTGCGTACTGAGTCCGGCCTTCGCCGTCGGTAAAGGTCGTCAGGCTCGCCTCGAGCGGCGTTTGGGCATGCGGCTTGGTTGTCAACAGTGGCTTCCATGGCCCCGACTCGAAGTTGTCCGTTCTCCTCTCGAAAGCATTTTGAGGCTTGAGAATGTTGGCGTTTTTCAGCGAGCGATCGAGTCTCTCGAAGGCCGGCTTGGACCGTTTGACATCCCGGCCCTGGGACACAATCAGTAAACGGGGGGTAGAACTCGGACTCGGCACAGGCATACGGTTTCGGCAGTCGGCGCGTCCTTCCTCTTGATCAGGCCAGTGTACTCGTCCAGGCACGTGTCCGACTTCTCGAGGAGGGTGTCGATGACATCGACAATGCCCTTCCACTGGATCTCCACGTCGTCCACATCCTCCAGGTGGGTTTCCCTCTGGGCGGTAAACTGTCCTGCCGACTTCAAGACGCCACTAGCAAGCTTGAGCAGGCGGTCGGTGTTCTGGTCGAGGCGAGTCGCAACCGTGGGATGCACTGTCCGCTGGAATTGGAGATCTTCGTTGGCAAGCGTGTTGACGGCGCGTGTTACCGAGACGAGCGCGGCTTGGACGGAGTCCCGCAATGGCTTGAATTCCTGTGACGAGTCCATGATGATGGCGATGCGCGGGTATCTGATCTTGCGCAGGCAGCAGATCAGGCGAGAGCGCATGCCTGGGGTTCGAGGTCCGTTGACAGTTTCCAAGAAGGGAATCCGCGATCTTGAACTTTTTAGAAGCTGGCCCGCTTTGGCTTGGCCTGCATTGGGCGTGTTGCTGCTGCGCGCCAATCAGGCTGCAGCTGCCGATAAGATAAGACTTGTTGCCTAGCCCCAACCTTACCAGGAACCACTTCCCATCGTGTGACTTCTGCTCCCTAGCCTCCCTTCCAGCATCATTGAGATTTGAATATTTGGGGTCGTCATCAGAAGCAAGCAGCGCAGAGTGCGGCTTGTTCGCGAGACCGGCTTTATTTCAGCCAACCCCAAATAACACCATGTCACAATCACTTGCGCCAGAGTGTAATGAGATCAAGGAGTGAGCGGGCCCTTTCTCACCATCGCTGCTGACCTGTGAGACTGACATGGCATGGTGCAGGCGCTACGATACGTGTTTTCTGAAATGGTATAGCGAAAGTGAGTCGAACTACGCCATCATTTCCCGAGTCAAGTACTTACACCTTGGTCAGAATATCTTCGCGGAATCGGCACGACAGACAACAACGAATGCGCTGGGTTGTTCAAGGAGTACAGCACATGTTTACAGGTAAGGCGCAGGGCGAGACGTCCATGCCATGGCAGTGCTGATGAGGCCGGGTTCATAGGGAGCGTTGAAGGAGCGGGGAATAGACAAGATGCTCGAGGAGGCCCGCGAAGATAACAGGGAAAACGACGCGACGCTGATGGGGAAAAAGAAGTGTAAGTGGCCGACATCATCCCAGATTGCGGTAGAATTAACCGTCTGTCTTCACAGAGCATTATTAGGGTGACATCAAGTCATCCTCTTGTATAATCAGCTGTAACAACTAACAAATCACTTGTACTATCTCATCCATCTCGATCTCTCTCCTCTCATGCCCGACAGCACGAAACTTCCGGTCTTCATCGACTATATTTCGCAACGCCCCTCCGTCACCCTGCAAGAGATCAACATTGTCTTCCTGCCTCCATTCCTCTCTCCGTGGTCCGAAACTTCCCAAGTCCGGTTCCGACTCCCAAAGATCCTCCTGCGGCAAACGCTCCCTGGCTTTGTGTTAGTAACACACTTCCACACCGGGAAAAAGGCCACCGCCAGCGACAAGCGACGGTCATTGCTACGCGCAGTGAACGAGCAATCACATGCGCATGGATACCTCACCCCTTCTGCGTGTCATGGCAACATTAGTCTTCAGGTTTAGATCGGCAAGCCCACCTCAGGTGTCAGCTCCTCGGGCTCAAGTGTTCCAGCCCGTCCAGTCGTTCCCCGAGGAGTTTGCTGAGCGCCTCGAGCACGAGGCCGTCAACTACGAAGGTCTCAGCAAAGTCCAGTCCTAGACAGGGCTGGGGCAAGAGACGCGGCGCCAGGATGAGACGGTGTGGACGGCTGGGTGGAATCTCAGCCGCAGTGTCGGTTCGATCGTATCTTGGTAGCTAGTAGCTATCTGGCAGCAGATCTTCATGACGCCGAGAGCAGCCCGAAAAAAATGGTGAGCCGGTGACGCCGAAAGAACGGATACTACCTTGTTGGTGGAAGAAGAGAACATACCAGGTTAGTGCTTACTCGGATCTAAAGCTGAGGATGTGACGTCACGAGGGAGCAGTGTCGGCCAGAGATGGCATCCTCTTCGTTCCGGCGATAACTCACCAGAGGTTTATACACCGAGTTACTGCGGGGTTGTCTCGGTGTTTGTCGAACTGGTAGTTGCCTCGCCAGCTCTGCCTACCACTACCCCGGAGATACTGCAACGGAGATAGTGTAGTGCTTTGAGTTTCGGGATGTGGTCACTGGTCGGTCTTGGCTCTCTCAGTAAGCCGTGCCTCATCTGATTGGAGCAGTCTCAGCGGCCTTTATGCATGGACGTTTCTCTGGTGTTTCTGACCGTCCGTGTCTTTCGGAGTTAAACAGGTGAAGTCGTGAGAAGTGCATCGGGCCATCGGCGATTGGCTTTACTCGTCGTGGGTATAAGTCGAGGCCTGCCCGGATGAGACTCAACTTTCAACCAACATCTCATCAGTCAGACCTGTCAAGATACTCAAATATTATTCCAGTATTTTTACACAACCCCTAAAAATGCCCATCAACGTCCTGCCGCCGGCGCCGCCCGCCCAGAGCCCCCTGGCCCGCTACCGCCTCCTCTCTCCCACCGCCTCGGTCCGCGTGAGCCCGCTATGTCTCGGCGGCATGTCTCTGGGCGATGCCTGGAAAGACTACAGTGAGCAGCGCTTCTTTCTTTTCTTCACTTGTTCTGTCTGCTAACCCCCCTCCAGTGGGCTCCTGCGACGAAAAGACGACCGAGGAGATCCTCGACTACTTCTTCGAGCAGGGCGGCAACTTCATCGACACGTCCAACAACTACCAGTTCGAGGAGTCCGAGAAGCGCATCGGCGCCTGGATGAAGAAGCGCAACAACCGCGACCAGATGGTGATTGCGACAAAGTACACGACCAACTACCAGGCCGTCGACGGCCAGCCGCCCAAGGCGCACATCCTCGTCAACTTCAACGGCAACGGCTCCAAGAGCATGCGCGTCTCGGTCGAGGCCAGCCTCAGGAAGCTGCAGACGGACTACATTGATCTGGTATGTCCCCCTCCTGGCAGCCTCCAATCCAATTCTGAAGTCTGACGTTTGCTGTTCCCAGCTCTACGTCCACTGGTGGGATTTCTCAGCCTCCATCCCCGAGCTGATGCAATCCCTCAACCACCTCGTCGCCTCGGGCAAGGTCCTCTTCCTCGGCGTCTCCGACACGCCCGCCTGGGTGGTCAGCAAAGCCAACGAGTACGCGCGCGCGCACGGCCTCCGGCAATTCTCCATCTACCAAGGCCGGTGGTCGGCCGCCGACCGCGACTTTGAGCGCGACATCATCCCCATGTGTCGCGTCGAGGGCATGGCGCTGGCCCCCTGGGGCGCCCTGGGCGGCGGCAAGTTCAAGACGGAGGAGCAGCGGCAGGCCGCCAAGAAGGAAGGGCGCGCCGTCGAGGCATCGCCCAAGGAGATCGAGGTTAGCAAGGCGCTGGAGGCTGTGGCTAAGCGCAGGAACACGCTCGTCACTAGCGTCGCGCTGGCGTATGTGTGTGCCAAGGTGCCCTATGTGTTTCCCATTGTTGGGTGCCGGACGGTTGAGCATCTGAAGGGGAACATCGAGGCGTTGAAGGTGAAGCTTTCGGAGGAGGATATCGAGGAGATTGAGAGTGCCGCGCCGTTTGATATTGGGTTTCCGATGAACTTTGCCTATTGGGGCAACAAGATCCCAGAGACGCCGGGCGCGGTTCGGCATCTGGTCATGGGCGGCACGCTGGATCATGTCCCGGAGCCGAAGCCGTTTGCCAGGGAGTAGGGTTGACGGAGTGGAATGCGGTTGAATCTGGTGTGGATGGAATGGGAAGGGAACTATAAGATCGCAGCTTGGTTAGATACAGCATTGTGGAATGAATCCAGTTTGGATTAGACTTACCGTATAATTTATAGTGAGACAACCAGCCCCTGAGTTCTTGCGATTCGTCGCACAGGCAGACTCACCCAGACACTCTGAGTTCTCGGTCCGAGCCGAGATCGTCACGTCCAGTCTCGAGGCCGGCGAAGAACGGTGACAGCACCTTCTTTCCGCACAGAGAGAAGGGAAATATCGGCGCTCTCCAGCCAGGACACAGACATGGGATGGCTGGCAGAATCCAGTGACAGGTTTCCGCTGCCGGCTGCTCTCAACGACTTGCGGGAGTTAATGTCCAATCAAAATCAGCATAGGAAATCAAACCACTGCTGGTATTGGCTCTCCAAATGTGTGTCGTCTTTGACGACTCGCAACTGGAACGAGTCGGTCGCCAATCCGAGTCGTGCTCATCCTGGGCTTCGCGGCCGGGCCCCTCTGAAGGTGATGTAACATGGTCGAGCTTCATTTTTCATTGCCAATTGTTGATCCGTCTAGTGTCAAACCACAGGCTGAAGAGTTGGCACCTGGTGCAAGACCCATTGGCAGTTCAAGTTTCGAAACAGGAGCCTGGCGCTGGGCAGTGGGGATGGTGACTTTGGTGAGAAGTGTTGGCGATGGACAAAGCGATAAGTTCTCCAAGCGTCCAATGAGTGTTCCCACTGCACATAGCAGGTCGCCGCGTTTGGAATTGATTGATTCCGTCAGGAGCTGGGACGGGTGAATCGTGATAGATGCAAGAGGCGATTGAGATTGAGCGGTTCCCGTCCAACAGGGCTAGCCAAGATATCGACTCAATCCCAGTTTCCTCGGACAGAAAGAAAAGAAACGCTGAAATGAGGTAGGTCGGGTGATGATCCAAAAACGAAAAGTGAAATTGTTATGGTGGTTGCCTCTTGAAAGAAAAGAAACCAAATCGAGGCCATAAGGAAGGGTTAGGGTCATTCTGGGTGCTCCAGCCGCCAAAAGCTTGATTTGGCGCAAGAGTGGGGCTGATGGGTTCGGCAGAGGAATCGCGGCAAGGAACACCAATTCCAGGCTTGTTGGACCTCAGTTGCAGCTTCCCCCTGAAATCCACGACAGGCAGGTGCCTCCTCATTCCGGGTTCAACTTCTTGCACTCGTCCATTCCTCCCTCTCAACTTTCTCGGCTGCCGCCCGCGAGTTTCGAGCCGCCGTCCTCAGCTCGCCCTGCATCGCTCTCCGGAATGCCCAGGCCGTAGCGCTGCCCGATTCTATGCACCCCTTCTCCATCCTGACTCTTGGCATCTTCGTCGCCGGCTACATCACCGCTCGATGGGACCTCGTCACCCGCCTCTATGAGCTCGCCATCTTTGCCTGGAACTACGGAGTGGTTGTAAGCAGACATCGCTCCCTCTCGTCTTCTACATGACTGCGCGATAAGCGAGACAATCCGAGAAACCAGCTTCTGACCAACCCCGTCTTATACACTCCAGACTCGCGCCGCCAAGGGCTTCGCCGTCCTCAGCCTCGTCTTCCTCCTCATCTTCCTGCCCGTGGAGCGGCTTGCGACCCACGAGGCGAACTTGGTACGAAGCCATGCCGCACTTGGTCCTCCGAAGCTCGAACCCGTGCTGATCATTCCAACCCTCCCAGCATCCTCGCTCGACCGCATCCGGCATATCGGCCAGAGAACAACTGAGACGCCGCGGCTCCTTCTAGGTGGTTTGGCCGGGCATTCCCGCTGTCTGACATGCCAGAGCATGATGGCTTGATGCGCGTATTCTGGCCCGCAGACCTGCCGCGGTCAGACCTGCGGGGTGTGGTCGTGGGGTGGAGGAACTCGGCGCTGGATGTGTTTGTCTTGGCCATCCTGGAGGAGGTGGAGGTATGTAGAAGTCAGGACTGCGATACCCGGCTGGAGGAGGCTGACGTTTTGCTAGGCGCGCAATGTCGAATTCGCCCTCAAGATGGGCACGCTCCTCCGCAACGCTCCCCACCCCATAAGCCGCATCTACGAGCTGTGCGGCCAGTCGTCGATCCACGTCCTCGGCGTTTCCAACACGCCCGAGACCGTCGAAGTCGATCCGTCCTGGATTCGTGTTACGATAGGCCCAGGTCGCCGGCCCCCTTCCGTCACATGCTCCCGAGCTTCGAGCATCCAGCTCATCCTCTTCGAAAGACCTCATCCAGGACGGATGCAATACATCTCGTTGAACCCAATTGCGCTGGCCCTGGGCGACAAGCATGACGGCTTCAAGCAGGAGGTACCCGACGGGAACGAGGACGAGGACGAGATGGAGGAGCGCAAGAAGCAGGAGCAAAGGATGCGGCTGGTCGAGAAGCTGAAGCAGCACTCCATCTTCAAGCGCGTTCCGTCGGCCAAGGAAAAGGCGCTCGCCAAGATTGTGAACCAGATCAACTGCGCGTGGGAGCTCGAGAAGCTACTCCAAAAGAACGTCTCTCGGATCGGCACGCGCCCTAAGCGGACCCTCAGTGTCTCGGAGAGGGTTGTGGAGTCGGCAACGACCGCCCGGGACATGATGCTGGTGTGGTTGTGGGACATGTTCACCATCTACGTCTGGCCTGTGATCAAGCGCATTTTCGTGATTGGGCTGATGGCGCACCGGATCGCCGCCGAGGTCCTCCTGCGCATCCTGGAGTGGCGGGCACGGCCGAGATACGCGGCCCTGAAAGACATCTCGGCCACGGCCCAGCAGGTCGAAATCCGGCTCCAGCAGTTCTGCTACTGGCCGATGCAGTATGTCACGCTGCGGCTGCGCAAGAACGACTGGGAGAGTGTGACGACGAGTCACCCCGACTACATCCGCTTCTACAACAGCCTCTGGCTGGTGGCTAACGATGTCATCATTGGCATCGCGCTCGGGTCCTACATCATCGACAACTCGGCCTGGGTCGCCCAGGAGATCAGCCAGCTTCTGAGCCAGTACACGGTCGACGCGCTGCAGAGCAGCATCTCGTGGCTTATGGGATGGCCTGCGGGGTTGAAGCTGAACAATGAGCTAGGGGCGTTTCTTGGGGACTTGTTCTTGTGGGTCATTGACTATTGGTCAAGTACGTCTCTCTCCGCGTGTCGGATGTGGACAGTTCGCTGACACGAAGCAGGCTGCATCGAGGCCCTCCGCCCGTTCCTCCCGCGCATCATCTGGTTCATCGGCTTTTCGAGCTTTGCCGGGGCAAGCATGCCGATCGCGCTGTTCTCGGACCTCCTCTCGATCCTGACGCTGCACATCTACTCGTTCTACCTGGCGTCGGCCCGCATCTACCACTGGCAGCTCAACATACTCATCTCGCTGTTCCATCTCTTCCGGGGCAAGAAGCACAACGTGCTCAGGAACCGTATCGACTCGTGCGACTACGACCTCGACCAGCTCCTCGTGGGGACCATCCTCTTTACGCTTCTCTTCTTCCTCCTCCCGACGGTGGTGGTGTTTTATCTGAATTTTGCCATTGCGCGGATGGCCATTATTTCGCTAAAAGCCGTCTTCGACACGATGCTTTCTTGCTTGAACCACTTTCCGCTTTTTGCGCTCATGCTTCGGGTCAAGGACCCCGGGAGGCTCCCAGGTATGTTGCCAGAAGGAAGGTTGTTGAGTGCTGTCTGACATGGAGATAGGCGGTATTCGTTTTGAGCTTCGAGATACCCAAGACTTTAGACATTCTGTTAATGACGCGACCCAACAACAACTTCCCTCTACTTCTGTGATATACCTCAAGGTGAGCTGCCCTCCGCTCCACCCAATCCTCACACCTTCATTTCTGACAAAAGCGTACAATGCAGTTGGTCCCCCTCAAATTCAAGGCCATGTTCCACCAGTACTTCCAGATGGGCCACCGCATCCGCAAGCACTACCTCTCGCCGCGCGTGCTGCTGTGCCTGCTAACGGGCAAGTTTGTGCCGCCGCTGAACAGAAAGAACCTGTACAGTCTGCAGTACAGCATGCTGCCCGCGCGCAGGGCGGGCGTCGTGGAGATGTGGAATGCGGTCAACTCGCTGCCGGCGTCGTCCCCCAGGAGAAGGGCGGTGGTCCCGTTTCAGGTGCCAGTTTTGGCGGCGGGGAATGGGAGGAAGGCGAATGGGAACTTGGGAGGGGGGAGGGTGAGGGGGGGTGGTTATAATGGGTAGTGCTTTTGCTGGATGTAAGGGTGTATATATCGTTTTTGGGGGGGCAATATATGGGTTAGTACATCCACATCCTCCTGGTCAACGGTTGGGGATGCCGGAAGGGATGGTGCAGTGGTGCTGTGCCGGTTCCGATGCCCAGGGTCCAGGAACCTCAGGGGATCATCGTCTGCACTGTCACCTGAGACCTTGGCCATGGTGAGGGGACTCATGCATCCTGTGCATTCGGATGCAGACTCTTAAGTCCCTTCCAGTGCCGATATTCCCTTGCCCTCGACCGAACGGCTGCTCGGCAAGGGCTCTTCACCAGTATCAGCCGTGAGATTGGAGAAACTACCTCTTTCCCCAGTTCGGATGGACGCGCAACGACGTCATCGGTGAGCAGCCTCGTCGATCACTCTTATTAGGGGTCCCATTCAGGGGGTCGCAACTCCATGCAGATGCGGGGGATTGCATGTGAACCTGGAAAGGAGCATGCCGGCTTCTGACTTCCATGTTCTGACCCTGACTAGATGCATTGGTTGGTTTTGCAAATCTTACACGTGTAGACAGCTCTTTTTGTTGGCCGGAGGTTTAGGTGAAGTGCAACAAATGCAGGTGGTTGAAGATGGGGTTTGGATTCAGGGGTCGAGACTAGAGTGGGTGCCTCCCAGCCTCCGTAGAAACTTCCTCACACCACACCGGCAAACAGACATCAAAGCCCAAGCCCCAGCAATAGGGAAACATCATCCCAACTTCATGTCATCCCAAGTTGCCCTCACCGCATCTCTGGGAAACTAGTGCCTGAACTAAACCTACCCTAAAGAGAGATCTGGACCCGGCGGTCTTGAGCATTCGGACCCCACCATCCATGAACTTTCCCAGTTCACCTGCAGCACCCGCACGTTCACCTTGCATCGATAGTTACACCACCTTGGCGTGGAGTTGATGCATCCAGGTCATTGCGGTACTCTGATACGATACCCTACTGTTTGTTGTTGGATGTCGTCACAGTCACCAAACATAACCTGGAACCCCATCTTCAGCAGCCTGAGCTCAAAGGTTCTCTGATTCTGCAAGACCCTCCTAAAACCGACTGAGTGCTCGGTCTGGACCTGGCGTGCTCTGCTGCCACAGACGTTGGGTTCATATAAATCAGAAGATCACCTGTGGTCGTTCTTCGTCCTATATCTTGCACTCTTTTACCACGATCATCAAGGCGCCCGATTTCTTTCTCGCCTTTCATCCCTTTCTGCAGCTCGAACCGCTACTAGTATAGAACAACGATCAGCTTCAGCATCCTGAAGCATTTCTATCGGGAACCTTGACCAATCGATAATTCTCCCTTCACCGACCTCAACCACCAATACCTCCTCCTTCATCGATCAATCACACAAGATGGGCACCATGGATCCAAAGGAGAAGTTCTACCGCCAGTTCCAGAACGCGGCATCGGGTAAGTCATTCACTTTCTGCTGACCGATTTACACTCAAAGCTAACACCCGATTCACAGACATCCAGCAGCAGATCGACCTGCTGCCCAGCAAGTCCACCGTCGGCGGCGAGCTCATGTACGCCATCGAGGACATCCTGGGCCGCATCTCGCGCCTCTCCAACGAGGTCGCCGATGCCGCTGATTTTGTCCCAGCCTACGACCACCGCGCATATTCGGAGGTTGTCAAGTCCCTTCGTGACCAGGTCACCGAGGCCCAGGATAAGCTTAAGCCCAAGTCACGCTTCCAGTTCAAGCAGCGCGGTCCTGCCAGCTCAGCCGCGGCCAAGCCAGACACCCGGCGTCTGAACCCAGCGGTCGATAATAACAACCACCCTCGTGTTGATGCATCCCCCAAGCCGACCGAGGCCGGCTCTCTTCCCGGAAGTAACACCACCGCCACCAGCAACAGCAACACCGAGACCACCGCCTCTGACGGCAAACCAACCTCCACCCTCCGCGACCTCACCCTCACCGACCACAGCCGCGTACACATCACCCTTCCCGCCACCGCTTCACGCGCCGTCTCAGGCTGGACACTGACCAATTTCGACCGGTGCGTCGTCGACATCTCGGCGCCAACCACGGCCGCCATCACGGGCAACCATGACAACGGCTCCCCCTTCGCAAGCCTGACAATCAAGGACGTCGCTGGCAGCGTCATCGTGGCGGGTCACGTCGACGGTCCTGTGCATGTTACGGCGGTCCGGGATAGTGTGGTGGTTGTCGCTGCAAGGCAGGTACGGATTCATGACTGTGAGAATGTCGTGTTTTATTTGCATTGTGTGAGTCGGCCGATTGTGGAGGATTGTAAGGGGGTGCGGTTTGCGAAGGCGCCTGGGTGCTATGTAAGTTCCCCTTCGTCTCTCTCTTTGTGTAGCTAATAGGGAAGAAGAGTGCTAACTGTTGGTTGATTGTAGTTGAATGACAAGCAAAAGGGCGAGACCAACCTTTTCGACCAGGTTGACGACTTCAAGTGGCTGAAGGCCACTCCGTCGCCCAACTGGAGCGTGCTGCCTGAGGAGGAGGTGGTTCCGGAGGGTGTGTGGATGAAGACGCTTGTTGGCGGTCCGGGTGCGGTCATCGAGGATACGCTTCGCACCCTGGGGGCTGTGAAGAGAGATTGAGACCGGGGATTTGCAGGAAGCTGAGATGCTGGGCTTGTCAGTACGCAGGACTCCTGCCGAGACACTGCTCGCCCCTCCCCCTTCGAATTAGTGTATCCTGAAGCCTTTGATGGCTCAATGAATTCAACGATGATTGTTCCAACTCTTGCTGGTGCTGCTTGTTTGCCGAAGTGATGCGTAACACTGCTGCCAGGTCATCATTTCCCGTGCCATCACCGCCCTCGTACTTCATGGCAGGGAACCAAGCATTTCTGAGATTCACCATCCCGGCCGTGCTCCTGTCTCAAACTGTCCCGGTAAAGCAGCATTATCCCCCAACTCCCAGTGACTCCCGAAAGACCAAGCGCAATGGTATCAAGCCCACCCTCTATCAAACCCATCCCAAACTCCAATCCGCAAACCAAATCTCCCTCCTCTCCCTCCACATATTAATAACCGATTCACTCAACCATCCGATCCCCCTCCCCCTCCCCACACCGCCGCACAAAAACAAGCCCATCCTCCTGCGTCCTCCCCAGCCTCGCCGCCTGCGCTTGCCTCCGCTCCTCCAGCGCCCTCAGCTCGGCCTCCTGCGCCGCAATCGACCGGTGTGTGTCGCCCAGCGTGCGCACCGCCTGCCGCGCGCGCTGCAGCTTGTGCTTGAGGCTGTCTGTTGCGGCGGGGAGGTCTTTTACCGAGAGGAGGGTGCCTTCGGGGCGGGTGGTTGTTGTTGTGGTTATGCTGGTGTTGAGGTTGTTGGGGTTGGTGGAGGGTAGAGGGGTGGTGCCTGTTACGCCGGCTGCGGCGGGGGTTGTGCCTTGGGGTTGGCTTCCCGCGGGTGCGGATGTTGGGCCGGCGGTGGTGGTGGTGCCTGGGGCGGCGGCGCGGAGGCGGGTGATGATGGAAGTTAGCTCGGTGAGCCCGTCGACGCTGTCTGGGGAGAGGCCTGGTGGGAGGTGGGTTGCCATTGTCGCGGACTCAGTTGCCCGGAAAATGTGTGTCTTTCCGGAGTAAGAGGGAAGAGCCCAGGTGAGACGGGTGCCAATCGCAGGTCTGAAAGGTGTGCGTGGGTGGGTTCGCCGATAAGGTTGGATGTCGGTTTGAAGATGCGCCTCGATTGGGACTTTGACAGGTGGGACCGGAAGCTGGGCTGCCGGGATCGCTGCGCTAGCGTTCCGCTAAGCTGTTTCGGGGCGCCTACGTCAGGTGGGGTGTTTCGCAGAAACGACAGGAACAGGCGACGACCCCGCCATCCTCAACGAAGTTCCGATCAACGGGAGGTGTTCCAACTTTTTTTCCCGCAGATTGTTCCCTCAATTGATTTCCCTAGACGCGCTGCTTTGTCTTCATTGTCTACGCCTTGTATACCCGAAGACCATAGACAGACACAAATCCAATTCGTCGACGCCATGGCTCCCGACCACAAGGCTTGCCTGAGTACGTCCCGCCGCCCCGACTATGCGCTAGTCGCCTGCTACGTCCTGATATACCTCGAGCTGGGATGGCTGATCATGGTGTTGTTGCGGTCGTCTAGTCGTGATTGACGGCTGGGGCATCCCGTCCGAGGAGTCGCCCAAGAATGGCGACGCCATTGCCGCCGCCAACACCCCCGTCATGGACGAGCTCTCCAAGAGCGCGACCGGCTTCACCGAGCTTGAGGCCTCTTCTCTCGCCGTCGGTCTCCCCGAGGGCCTGATGGGCAACTCCGAGGTCGGGCACCTCAACATTGGCGCCGGCCGCGTCGTCTGGCAGGACGTCGTGCGCATCGACCAGGCCGTGAAGAAGAACGAGATCGGCAGCAACGATGTGATTAAGAAGGTTCTCGAGGCGGCCAAGAACAGCAACGGGCGCCTCCACCTCTGCGGTCTGGTGTCCCACGGCGGTGTGGTCAGTATTCAGCTTCTCGCATTCTCAAAGGCAGATGCTGACCTTCCCAGCACTCCAAGCAAACACACCTGTATGCCCTCCTCAGGGCCGCCAAGGAGGCCGGCGTGCCCAAGGTCTTCATCCACTTCTTCGGCGATGGCCGTGACACGGACCCCAAGTCCGGTGCCGGGTACATGGAGGAGCTGCTGTCCACGATCAAGGAGATTGGCGTTGGCCAGATCGCCACCGTCGTCGGCCGCTACTACGCCATGGACCGCGACAAGAGGTGGGAGCGGAACGAGATCGCCATGAGGGGCATGATCCTTGGAGAGGGCGAGCAGAGCGACGACCCCGTCAAGACGGTCAAGGAGCGGTACGAGAAGGGCGAGAACGACGAGTTCCTCAAGCCCATCATCGTCGGTGGCGACGAGGGTCGTATTAAGGGTGCGCATTCCCTTGTGTTCTTATCTGAGAGCCGAGCACTAACTCCTTGCAGACGGTGACAATGTCTTCTTTTTCAACTACCGGTCTGATCGTGTCCGGCAAATCACCCAGCTGCTGGGCGATGTCGACCGGTCGCCGCGCCCCGACTTCCCCTACCCCAAGATCAACCTGGTCACCATGACCCAGTACAAGGCCGACTACCCGTTCGAGGTAGCCTTCAAGCCCCAGCACATGGGCAACGTGCTCGCCGAGTGGCTCGGCAAGCAGGGCGTCGAGCAGGTCCATGTCGCCGAGACGGAGAAGTACGCCCACGTCACCTTCTTCTTCAACGGCGGTGTCGAGAAGGTCTTCCCTCTCGAGACGCGCGACGAGTCGCAGGATCTCGTCCCCTCCAACAAGAGCGTCCCGACGTACGACAAGGCTCCCGAGATGAGCGCCGACGGCGTCGCCAACCAGGTCTGCAAGCGCATGGCGGAGCAGAAGTTCCCCTTCGTCATGAACAACTTTGCCCCGCCGGACATGGTCGGCCACACGGGCGTGTACGAGGCCGCCATCATCGGCTGCGAGGCCACGGACAAGGCCATCGGCAAGATCTACGAGGGCTGCAAGAAGTCCGGGTACATCCTCTTCATCACGGCCGACCACGGCAACGCCGAGGAGATGAAGTTCCCCGACGGCTCGCCCAAGACGTCGCACACCACCAACAAGGTCCCCTTCATCATGGCCAACGCGCCCGAGGGCTGGAGCCTGAAGAAGGAGGGCGGCGTTCTGGGCGATGTCGCGCCCACTGTGCTTGAGGCCATGGGGCTGCCTATTCCTTCCGAGATGACGGGTTCGAGCTTGTTGGTTAAGGCGTGAGTGTGGGGTATTGTGATTGCGTGAGATGATGTTTTCATGAGATACAGGGACATGAGCAGGCGATATAGAGGATAGATTTGCTGAATGGAATGCTGTTTGAGGTCTATCACATGGTTCATCTTGCGTCTACCTGAGTCTTGATGCCAGACTTGCCTTAACGTTGGGAATAGGGAGAGTTTCATACACTGATCAAGCCCAGAACAACCCGAAAACAACTTAGGGGTAGCACATCTGCTGCCATCGTATATGGCCCATGTTGCACTCCAGTCGCAGTCGTTCCCAGTTCCCACGGTCAATCACAGCATCTCAAGGCAGTGAGTTGCCATGATTCAAAGAAGGAAAAAAAGGAAAGAAAAAGGAAAAAAAGATAAAGAAAGAAAGAAAGAAGGAGAAAAAATGAAACAAGGAAAAAGGGATAAAGAAGAAAGAAAGATAAAAAACGGAAGAAAGAGGAAAGGAAATCCTATATCTACCTACCTCGCCTGTATTCGACTCCAGGAACCAGTTGTCAAGAGGTATCATGCGTATTACCTGTGTATTTCGACACGCGGAGAAGCGGACAGCCGTGAGAGAAGCAATCCAAGGTTGCCGTGAGCAGTGTGCTTCCGACGGCACTACGCAACCTTCTTACAGAGTTCCTCGATGGTGTCGAGCAGCAATTCCGGACTGAACGACTCAACTACCTTAGCCCTCGAGCTGCAAGTTTAGGTACCTGGCTGAAGTCTGTCGGTTGAAGCACTGTCTTTTCTGCTGCAGTCCAACTCCTCTGGCTAGACACGGCGTCTGGCTGACCGGCTTTGAGTTTCTAGAGAACTGTACCTTACCGATACCTACTTAAGTGAATGACATGCAGCGATGGGCCAAACTTCCTCAAAACCCTTACCAGGACGAACGTTCCAGGTTGCTAAAAACACTCTGAGAGGACCGAGTTGCCCGGCTGAATGGCTCTTTCCTTATCTCTTTTTTCTTTTCTTCCTTTTTGCTGTGAACATCTCGGCCCAACGTGTTGCCCTGATCTCACTCAATGAGAGAGATAAGCTGGCTATGGACAGGGCAAGTATTGGGGACATGGTGAGAAAGATGACGGGAATTCTGCCGCAAGGGATTCCGTATTTCCGGTTCGGTTGACCACCTCTGTGCCTGCAAGCCCCCGGCTCTAACCAGGCAAGGCTGCTGTCCTGAGAAAACAGTCGACCAGCTTACGCCCCGTGTTATTTTGCCTTAAAACCCTGAGAACAAGAGGAACTAACAGTTCATGTGCAGACGACGAAATGGTTAGCATCCCGAGGGAAGAGCAAGTGAAGCGGACGTGAGACGGTCACGCGACCAACTCGACGACCACTCAGGTTCTCGAGAGGAGGGAGACTTGGCCAAACAATAAACTGCGATTCGAATCCGTGAAGGGCTCAGCTCGACGCCAAACAACCTTGCGACAATACAACGGTGCGAAGAGTCTGAAAACCGGTCAGCCACTCATGCTGTGCCTTCCAGTTCGGGGTGGTTGTCTCGGCTGGTGGCACACCACGCAGACCGATGCCTCTTTCCCCGCACTTTGCGCATCCAAATCGGGCACCTGACGCACCCAAGAGTGCGCCTCCTTCCCTCTGCATGAGGGGAAGTTCCAAAAGGGAAGCAGCGGCCCGGGGAAGGAGGTGACCCCAAGTGTGCAACGACCCGAGAGAGGAAGGGCGCACAAATAAGAGGGCTGCCCCGGCAATTCCTCGACTTCACCAGCCTCCTCCTCTTCCCCTCACATTTCCCAACTTAATCGACGAAAACCGTCAACGACGAAGACGACAACAACAACACCAACAAATCATCGAAGCACCAATATCGCGAATGTCAACATCGGGATGTCGCTTGCATCTTGGCCGCCCCTGGTTAACGGGGAAACGCTAGCTTGTCGTTCGAAGTGGACTCCTCGGTGGAGCAATCGATCGCGGACCACAATTCCGTGCGAGACTCCCGTGTCAAAGTGGAGAATAAGGTACGGTGAGCGCGAAACACCAGGTTTGTGAATTTCGATTCTCTTCAGCAGCGTGTTTGGTTTCATGGCAATTGCGTTTTCTTTCCGTTGTTTTCAGTGTTCTTCCGTCTGGCAAGCATCAATCCCACTGTCACGCATCACGGGCACGACCTGGGCGCGATCAAGTGATTGCGAGGGCTCTCAAAGAGCGTCAATCTTGCTTCTGGCGGCAGGAGACATCCTGAGAGACAAAAATGAAATTTTGTGATGGTGTTCTCCCCAGCGAGCCAGGAAAGAAGAATCGCCGTGGGGTAATGTACAGGTGACGCCGGCAGTGCCGGCGACAAGACGGTCGGATCGCCCTGAGAGTTCTCCCCGATCTAGGTCTATATGGCCCCGTCTATGGTGATGCGATTCTCCGCCATTATCCCATGCACACTCCCCCCAGTCCTGTCAGCCCATGCAGCGCGATATCGCTGCAGAAGACTCTGGACTTCTCGTACACGCCCCGTCCATCGCGTCCCCTTGTCCCCAATATGTACAGGCGTTCGGTCACTCCCTGCGAGGCACCGACGCCAATCCCGTCCGAGGCCGGATGAGATGCGTTTAGGTCTGGTGGCCGGTTAGGACTCGGATTCCGACTCGATCGAGACATCGCCGCGCTACGGTGAATACTTACGAACTTGGCCATGAGGGCAACCATCAGGTCGAAAAGACCGATGGCCTCGACGAAAGCGAAACCCAGAATGGCGTACGAGAAGAGCTGGCCACGGAGGGCAGGGTTGCGGGCAACGCCGTTCAGGAGGGCAGCGAAGACGAGACCGATACCGATACCGGCACCAGTGAGACCAATGGCGGCAGAGCCCATACCAATGTTCTTGGAGACCTCGACCATGGCCTGGGCGATCTCAGACGAGTAGGCGCGGCGCTGGACGGCGAAAGCCTGGCGGGTGGTGGCGCTGAGGATGGGCGACATCTGCTGGCGCTTGACGGCCTGAAGGGGCGAGGCCTTGCTGGCGGCTGCAAACCATGCGAAAAATTTTCCCGTTAGATCGACGGTCCGGATTGCGACGGCATCACGATCGCGGTTGCGGCGGCAGCACCACGCTCGACAGACTCACCAGTCATGGTCCGCTTGCTGGTGTTGGCAAGCGTGACGCGGGCAGCCGGGCGGGCGGCCTTGGTGGCCATCTGAGAGGCCAGTCTCGAGGCGAGGACACGGGTGGAGGCCATTGTGACTGATGGGAAGAGTATGCAAAGGACTGCAAAGACGGGTCGGGGAGGGATGACGAGATGATACTCTTGGAGATTGAGGCAGAGGCGATGGCTCAACTGAGTGGGAGAGGGAAAAAGAGGAGGATGGGAAGGGCGAAAAGGAAGAACAGGTGGTCAGCTGGGGAAGCGGAACCTCGGGCTGGTCGGGGCAACGGGCTTGAGCAGCGGAATCGAGCGATCTGAATGGTCAATTCGAGGCCTGCTTGGGAGGAAAACTCCACTTGGAGCTCGATTGTGGGTCGGGTCTCCGAGCTTGGAAGACAGTGAGAATTCAAGGGAAAATTTTGCTGCGGCACATTTGGGAAATGGTCGGGCAATCTCGGACGCGGCGCGCACACAAAAACCGTGGTCGACCGCCCTCCCGGGGCTGAGCCGCTTCCCTGGGCCAACATCATCACCAAAAACCAACACTATCACAATTCCTCCCGGTGGACACGATCAATGGCCCCAGCAACAAACGGTGGAAGCTATCAAAGTTTAGCGCTTGCTGAAAGCTGCTGGAGCTTGGGATCTGACAGGCGAACGGAGCTCCGGCCTGGTTGGTGTTGGCCAAAAATTTTCAGCCCGAGTTTGATGTCTCAGGCAATGAGGCTCCTGTTCATCAACCGGGGACCCTGGAAAGCCCCCACGGCGCCCCCACTTGGAAGCGAAATGGACGCTTTCAAGTCGCCAGATGCGCGGCAGAGACTCCATAAAATATCCACCGCTGCAATCAGGGGCTTGATCATGACGACAGGATGAGAAAAATGCCTCTCACTCCGTTCTGGCGGTGCCGACGAAACTGACGGTGAGACGCAGACTGGTCGCTCTGGAAACGGTGACAACTAGACGTTCGCCGAATTTCATCAACAGCAAATGGCTGGGGTACGAACTGCGACTTTTCAGGGGCAAAGCGATGATTGCTTTTTCTGACTCATGACAGCTGACAGCTCGTTCGGGACCCGAGAACCGCGTTTGCAGATGTTACACAGCAGCTTTGCGCAGCTTTGCCGGCGCCGATGCGAGGGCGGGTCGGGTCTCGCGATGAGTTCTGTGATTGGCTGTGACTCGGTATCTCCGGGTGCCCGGAAACTGAGGCTGCAACGGAGCTGGGCATTAGCCACAGGCGGCGTCATTGCTGTGGCTTCTAAACTCCAAGGAGACTCCCGATTCCAAAATGCTTGCTGGTCTATTAAGACGGCTTACAGCTCTTGAAGAGTCCTGTAGAGTGAGGTGAGGGCTTTTGAGTCGAGATCTGATGCGGGTTTTAGGGGCTTCTGAGTTCCTGATGAGATCTCGGTTTGAAGTTGCGTCAAGACGCCGTGTGGGAACATTGAACGTTGGAGCCCTGAGATACAAAGGGGCGGTTTGAGACAACGCTGAGAATGAAGGCTGGCTTGACTTGGGTTACTGGAGGTCCCTATACCGCTTGGAGGTCGCCTAGACATCAACTCTTTGGCAGTCAACAAAGGGGCTGGCTAACGGGAGTCGAACATAGAATGGGGGAGCTGGCCTCATACATATCGGAAGGGTCTCTGTCCTGCCTATCAGTGTCTTTTCTTGCCGTTGACACTCCGGACACTCAAGGATACGGGAAGTCTAGGTATTCTAAACCGTAACCCTATGACAGAACTTCACTTCCCGCTATCGACATGGTAGACCCAATTCATGTTAATTTCACAAGCAAGCAAGCACAGAGAAACATATGGTTTAAATTCTCACTTGTTGGGTATAATATCCAGCCGCACCATGTCCGTTTCAAGTTCTACTTGAACCGTCTCGAACATACCACGCCCAGCACAGAACGCCAGACTCCATCGCCCCATCAATGACCCCCGAATGTCCCAGTTAGATGACCCAATCCCCTAAAAACGCTCAATGCCAAATGTGATGGAATGCGCCGAGGTAATTGAGTGAAAACCGAATCAAACCTCCTCCTCTTCTTCCGCAGCCTTACTACCACCCTTGACAGCATACCCCTCGACAAACCCGTCCGGATCACACGCCCTCTCCAAGCTGATCTTGTTGGCAGCGACCCACGCGCGGACAGCAGCCTGCGAGATGCGGACCCGGGGTACCATCTTCTCTGGCGCCGGCGATCCGTTGGTCTCCTCTGCTGCCGCTGCCGGTGGTGTCTCTGTTGAATCATTCTGCCCTTTCCGAGGTGGCGGACCGACCCCAGCATCCTCCGCCACGCCCATCTCCCTCAGCACGAGCAGGCAGTCCTCGGGCGCGATCCACGTCGCTTTGCTGCACGTTTCAATATCAACAACCATTTCCTTTTCGTTCTCCTTTTCGTCTTTTCCTTGTGATGATTGCAGAGTCAACAACCACCGTGCAATCTCCCCCGCCCAAAAGCGCTTGTACCCCCTCTTCCCCAGATCCGAGATGGGCTTCTCGGGCCCGCCCAACAAACCCTCGCGGCGCGAGATCTCGTAGGACACGCCCATGAGCAGCGAGCCGAGGCCCTTGCGCTGCCAGGGCGGGAAGACGAGGATGCAGGCGAGGTTGTTGTTGTCCCAGGACATTTTCTCTTTGGAGAAGAAGCCTACTATTTGGCTGCGCGGTTGTTCTGTAATGAAGTCGGTTGTGGGTTCGGTTGTTGTTGGTGGTGGTTTTGAGTGAGAGGGCGGGGTGTAGACGAGGAGAAAGTAGTTGAAGCCGGTTACGTCGAAGAAGACGGATTTGTTGTCGAGGAAGAGCTTGGCGAAAAGGGAGAGGTTTTGGCAGAAGAGCTGGGAAAAATAAGTCAGCATGGGTTCTCTCGTGTGTGTGTCTGGGATTGATTGAAAGACTTACCACGTCCTTCTCGCCGTCAACCTCCCAGACACTCCATTCACCTTCGTCCCGCACAACCTCCTCGACCATCTTCTGCCCAAAACCACCGCGCTTTCCCCGCCCCTGCTTCGATGGCGGGCCAACCGGCACAAGCACCGTCCGCTGCCCCTTGGGGTGCGTGTAGATCTTCCTGCCCGGAACGATCCCGCGCCGCTCGCACCACCGGACATGCTCCCACCATGTGACCAGCTCCTTGGAGTACTTGAAGCAGCACGGACACACGTACAGCCTGTCCAGCATGGGCGGGTGGTTGTCGCGGTCTCGCCGGCCGTGTGCCTTGCCCCCGTTGCTGTCGCCTTTGGCCGAATGGTGATGGTGGGATGCGGTCCCGTGGCCGTTGGTTTTCGCGCCTCTGTCGCTCTTAGTGCTGCTGCCTGACGCGTCACCTAGAATCTCCTTGCCGTAGTATGACGCGTACCAGGCGCGGAAGCAGATGTCGCCCAGCACGACCTTGTCGATGTTGCGGTCCGACTTCGCGGTGCTGTCGGTGTCCCTCATCGCGCCGTCCGACGTTCCGTTCGCGTTGAGTTTTGGATTCGAACTGGGCTGCACCACCGATGTCGTCATAATAATCGGCTTGTTGCGCCCCAGCGAGACGGATTGGTGGGGGATGAATGGTTCTGTAGCTGTCGAGGATCGTTTCCCAGGTCTCGCGGTCGTCCGCTGCGTGTCGGGTATGGATATCGGGGCGGTTTGAACGGGAGGAGGGATGCTTGCTGGTTGCGCGTGGTGGGTGTTGGAGTGGGAAGGACGAGAAGGGCGTGGTGCAGCTGCTGGCGGTTCCAGGCTGGCTTTATGGCGGGTCAGGCGCGTCGTCGGTGCCGTCATAATTGCGAGATGCTCTGCATGTTTTGCATGCACGGGCATGTTTTCCTTGCCACGCGGGGAGCGGGAGAGCTGCGCGCTCCCGATAAGCTGGCCATCTGCGTCGGGGCGACGGCGGCGTCGTCGTGGCTCCGGGTTCTCGGGTGCAGGGAGTGGGGGAACCAAGCTCTGGCGCGTCGCTCGTCGCGAAACTGCTGGGGAGGGAACGGGAGCGGTGGTCGTTGAAGCTGCGGGAGGGTCCAATTCCCCGTCAGGGCGTTTCCGTTTGAGGCGCGCCGGCATCTGTGCTCTCGATGCGGATCTTGTGCGATGTGGTGGTTGCTGTCCCACAAGTCGAGATTCGAGAACGAGATGCCGGAGCTAACACGCCATGTGCTGCAGCGATCTGCGGGGGAGCTTGGGGTCGCATGCCAAGAGCCATCCATGTTTGGACTAGCGCAGATACACCCCTGTCCAGGCGATGGATTCGGGCCTGAGAAAAGCGGGCCGAGTCAACAAGTTCGAACTTCGAAGCATTCCCGTTTTGAGATTCTGGTCCAAGCCAAAGAGTCGACCGCGACATCGAGACTCGACCCGAATCTGCTGCGATGAGTGGCTGCTATGTCCAATGCTGAGCGCGGGGATCAATGTCTTGAGACAGGCCGGGGGATACCGAGCACTCGCTCATCTGGTTCGTTGCGCATTTCTCTTCGACAACTTGCATTTTTCTTCTCCATTCTGCGCCCTGCGTTGCGCTGGCTGCTAACTCGGCTCTCCCCAGCGGCTCAACCGCTACGCCGCGGCCGCGATCCGATGGCACTCGACCGATGACAATGGCGCCTACCCGGCCCCCGAGACCCGGCCTCACCAGCCCGAGCAGCCGTTCGAAAGCGACCCATTTGCGGCTATCGTCAACGCAGCGCTAGAGGACGCAAAGGCCAAGCAGGCGCTGAAGGATGAAATCCCTGACTGGGGCTTGGAACCGACAGGGCGCAGGCACGGCAGTGGGGAGGCGGAGGACGAGTTCAGCAAACTGCTCGAGGCAGGAGAGCAGGCTCGGAAAGCCCACTGGAACAGGTTCAACCACCAACCGCCACCGGGCGTCTTTGAGGCCGTGGGCGGGAACCGGCGCCGTGACCCATTCGAAGACGACTTTGTGCCGGCCGAGATGTTCGTCGACCCCAGAGCCCCAAAGTCGAAACCGCGAGGATACAGAGATGAAGAAATCGTGCTCCCTCGCCTGGAGCTTCCGACGGACCCCGCCAAGTTGAAAGCGCTGCCGACCGGCTTCCACGAAATGACGGACACCGAGCAGCAGGAGGAGCTATGGATCGTGCATGAGGAGGGGCGCCTCGGGACGGAGTGGATGCTCCCCGATCCCGACAAACACAGGCCCTACGTCAACGACTACCCTCCGTACTCGCCCACCAAGGTCCTGGGCATGTTGCACCGCTGGCGCAACCGGCAGTGGACGCCGCAGCAATGGCGACTTGCGCGCGCCATAGCCGGCAACAGGAGTCAGCGCCTCCAGGTGATCACGGCGCAGGCCTTCCTCCGCCGGCACGTCATGCTGGCGCGTCGTCGCGGCGTCGAGCTCAAGATGGAGCGGTATTTGGGAGGTACGGAGGAGTGGAAGGCGAGGCTGGCCGAGGTCGAGAGCCAGCTTGGTGTCACCGAGGCCGACATCAAGCAGTGGCTCTGGATCCTCTCTCCCCTGAGCGGGGACGTCAAGTTCCAGAGATTCTTCAACAGCAAGTGCCGCAAGCCCTTTTTTCTGCTGCAGATCCTTCTCGCCAAGGACAAGAAGATTCACGAGCCGGCCACGTTCCTGAGCCTGCTGCAGTACATGCGGGAGAACTACGTTCTGGCCGACCGGCCGAAGGACGAGCTGGAGCACCCCGCCTACCAGGGCCAGGGGCGCGCCGTGTCGTGGTGGCACTACATCACCTTTCTCTACCGCCTCGTGTGGCATTGTCGGGAGGGCTGGCCCGCGGCAATGCCGCTACTTGCGCGCCTCACGGCCGAGTACATCGGCACCATGCGCCTCGACAGCAACGCCCGGGCCATGACGGGGTACCAGGCGAGATCGCTCGTCCTGAACAAGGCGCTGTGGTACTTTTCCTGGCCCGCGCGCATCCGCCCGTTAGACCACATGGAGCACAACTGGGCGGCGCAACGGCACTTGCTGCGCCTTGCCGCCACCGCCGAGCCGCCGCTTGTCATTGACCAGAACGGGTACCGCGCCGTCAGGCAGGTCCTGACCGCCCTGAGCAAGAGCAAAGGCGAGGCCAAGAACGCCGACCGCGCCGCCAAGACGTGGCCGCCGTACCGGCGGACGGTGGACGGCATCGACGAGCGCCGCGATCCCGAGGACGATCTCAGCAGGAGCTCCAAGGCGGGCCTGCTCGTCCGCGCTGCGGGCTACAACGACGACGTTGTCGACCAGGCCCTCAATGCCCTGAGCGGGTCGACGTTCGGGCTGGCGCCCACGATCCAGACGAGGTCGCTGGCTCCGTTCTTCTACTCGGGCGCAAAAGCCAGCCAGAATATTTATGCTGAATGGGCTGCGCAGGTGAAGGCGACGAGGAATGCCAGGGAGGCCTGGATGGTGTTTGAAAACCCCCCGGAGCACGGGCTCAAGCCGACCGCCAAGGTGTACGCCGAGATGTTTGAGAAGCTGTTTGCGCGTCCAGCCACAAACTCGCCCGTCATCCGACCGGGAGATGTCAAAGAGGTGTTCCCCGTGTACGACGGCAATCTGAGCGAGTTTGAGATTGCCCGGCTCACGCCGCCGAGCCCGGACGAGCTGTACGACCACATGCTGCTTCATCATAACATTAAGCCGGTTGGACACTGCCTCGAGGTCCTCGTCCGCAACGCGCCCTCCAAAACTGCGGCGCTGCGGTACCTGAGCGACAGCCCCTACAAGCCGTTCATCGGAGCGCTCAGAATGCCCGTGTCCAGGATGGACCCCGATAGCCTGAGGACACTGTCCGGCATGCCCTTCCGCATCTTCAACGCGTGGATCGCCCTGCTCTGCCGCCTCCACACGCGAGCCCCCCGGCAGCAGGGCATCTTCACCGAGACAATACAGCCGCCCCGGAATGGAGCCTCCTCCGGCGCCATCGTCGCCACCAGCGAACGCGAACAACAAGAGTACCGCTCCCGCCAAGTCTCCAAGGGCGGCTCCATCCAGGAAGCGATCGAAGTCGCGACTCTCTTCCACCGGTACAACCCGCGAGCAGGCAACCACGACCGCCGCCCCTGGCACACCATCATGCAGGCCCTGGCCGGGCGCAAGCTCCTGCACAGCCGGCTCGGCGCCGAGTTCAACGTGCTCGAGACGCTGACGACGTTTCTGAAGGTGTTTGAGCGCACGACGGCGTCCAAGGGCGTGGATCCTGTCTCGTTTGAAGCGCTGTGCGTCATGGTGCGCAAGGCGCTCAAGTTGACGACTTTTCAGGTCAATGAGGACGGGAGAATGGTGGTCCGGCCGCATATTGCTAGCACGCGGGTGATTGAGACGTTTATTTTGAAGGCGCATCGGTATATGAAGAAGACGTTTGAGGCTATTACGGCGCCGGTGCCGGAGTTTTTGGAAGACCCTGAAGAAGACAACCATCAAGAAAACGACATGATACCACCCCCCGAGGCGGAAGAGGAGGACCTCGAAGAGGAAGAAGGAGAGGATTCCGACGACGGCGTCACCCCCGAAATGCTGCGCTACAACGTCGTCGGCCGCCCCGTGCACAAGTACATGATGGCGCTGGCGTGCTGCGGCGACCACCGCGAGATGGTGCGCGTCGTCGACTGGCTGCTGGACGGCTGGGACCAGGAATACATCCGCGAGGAGGCCAAGTCGTCGTACCACATCGACTACCACTACACGATGCGCACGCTGGCGTATTTTGTCGAGATGGGGGAGCAGCTTGTTGAAGCGCGTGAGATGGACAGGTTGGAGAGGAGGCTGGAGGAGATGCGCTTCAGGAAGGGGTGTACCTGGTTCTGGCCTAATAAAGGGGATGGTGTCCAGGGTAAGGGGGCGGCGCTGCCCGAGTTGGAGACGGATTTGGTGTTGATTGAGAGGTGGGCGAGGTTGAGGCAGATGGTGAATTTTGGGCAGGAAAGCACGGCGGCGCCCGCGTCGTTGGAGGAGGTGGAGGGGACGTTGCCTGTGCAATTTGTGGAGGAGCTGGAGGCGCAAGGTGTGATGTAGAAGAACTAAAACATGTATGTACATACATTTATCCTCCACAAAAATTGTATACCTTAGAGTTTTCCCTTTCTCGGGTGAGTTCCGTCGAGTTTATGTACTTATCCATTCTCGACGGCTTGCTTGTGGTTTGTTTACTTCCCCTTTCTCGAGTGTCCTCAACTTGCGCTTCCTGGAAAACAATGGCCTCCGCTAACTCGAAGGAACTGTCCTGGAAACCGTTTTGGTCGCTGTTTTAATCTGATCTTTCCCTCTCCACCACTCCCTCGGTGAAATCTCCGTCGTCGACTGTCTTCTTTGTTCACCGTCCATCCTGCACTTTCTTCTAATACCATTGGTCAATTCCGCTTTCTTTGACCCATTTCCAGCCCCCCTGCCACGGCGCGTCCAAAACGCGCTCCCCGTTGCGGAAGTCTTTCTTTCATGCCCTGCGTTGGAATGTCCGAAAGCCGATTGCAGCGATTGAATAGGCTCTGTGGCGGCTATTCTATCCATTGTTGTCGCCTTTTCTGGACAACTTTGATGCTGGCTGGGAAGTTGGAAACGGTGGATTCTCTACTACACAACACATTTTTTGTTGATATTTTCATCTTCACCTTCCTATTCTTCTTATTCTTCTTATTGGCATCTCACCCGCCAATTCTCGGTTGAACAATAATACCAACATTACCAGCCAGCACCATGCTGATTCCGATATAATTTTATTTCCAGTATCCTCAGGTCTGCAAACAGATGCGCTCCTCTCGGCAGCTCGTTTGGTTCCAGTTCTCGCCTTCCTCCTTCACGGTCTCGACCTGCGCTCATCATGGCCAGTCTGACGCTCCAAACGGAGAACAAGATTTCCAGCGGTTCGTTTTTCAGTTGGCAAGACTCCATGACCCTGGTTCAACAGCTAACGCTTCTTAGCACCGATGGGGCTCTTGGGCAGTGTTGCGGATGCGCTGGAGGTCTTCCTCGATGACGAGAAAGTGCAGGAGGAGTTTCCTCCGAGTCCGCGCAATCTCTCGCAGGAGCTTCCGCAAGACGTCGATGCTCCGCCTTTTATCGTGCCCACATTACAAGGGGTCAATGAGCAAGTTGCAGTGGTCAATGGGGACGCCGATGTCTCGGAAGTCAATGGGAACCACCAATGGCCGCAGGCCCCGGAGCCTCCGAGGCCCGCCTCGCCAGCCTCGTCGACTTCACCCACACTCGCCTCTTCCGACAGTGCGCGCAGCTTCGAGGTCGAGCGCAGCCGGAACGTCTATGTCGAGCTGCCGCGGTCGACGCTTGTCCGCCCCAAGTCGCAGTACGAGGGATTCGTCCCGCCATTACCGCCCAGCAAAGAGAGGGAGGCGATCGCTTCGTTAATGGAGGCCCTCGAAGCCCAAGGGAGTCAGACAAACGAGGACTTTATCGAGTTCGAGCTCGACCAATTCTGCTTCTACCACGACTCGTCATTGTACCCTCTCGAAATGACGCCGCTGCAGCACCTGGCGGCCAAGCGGGGGCATGGCCGGTTTTACTTTGACGGGATACTCAGTGTCGGCGATGTCAAGCACTACGTGCAGCAGATTGAGGTCTCGGAGCTGCCCATCGGCAACTACGGCATTTTGCACGCGACAGTCGATGGCCAGATCTGGGTTCGCTCACGGCGGAACTTGTCCAAGGAAATCTACTACCGCCTGAAGAAGCCCCGGGTCGAGTACGAGCGGTTTTACGAGCCCTTTGTGTGGCTGGCGGATCTGGCGAAGCACGTCGTGGACTACTCGGCCGCCATGATCGAGGAGAAGCGCCAGGTCGACATCATCTGTTTCAGGTCGCATTTCGCGCAGTGGCTGGCCGACACCCACGGCCACTCGGCCGAGTTCTGGGCCTGGCGGCGGGACCATCCCAGCGACGACTTCCGGACCTCGGTCGCCTCCAACATCGACTTCTTCTGGAAGGAGGTGAACGGCGTTTTGGGAGCGGGGAAAGCGATGCGCTTGCAGCTCTTCCGGCAGACCATCTACTTCAGCCAGTTCAAGGCACAAACGGCCCACCCCGCGCTTCCCATGATTTTCCAGGTCAGAGAGGAGCGTGGAGAGGTGCGCAGAGAGGAGGCGCCACCCACCATCGTGACGCCCTACATCAAGGACTGTTTCGGGCACATGATCATCGGCAAGATGCTGCATGCCATTGGGAATCCCACAGACCAGCACGCATCGCAATCCCGGACCAGGGAAGTGGTTGTCCCGCCAATACCGGCCTCATTGTACAAGCGCGGAGACCGCAAGAGCGAGCGCTGCTTCCTCCCCCTCGAGGTGCTGGACCAGATCAAACCAGGCGACACCATCTCAACCCCCCGCGACGAAGAAGTCACCGGCACAAAATGGCGCCGGATGGCCGCCAAGGGTGCAGTCGAGGACTACAGATGGTTCGGTCTCGTCCAGAAAGTCCACGTCACCGAGTCCGGCAAACGCAGCTTCGACGTAACCTGGTTCTACCGCCCCGTCGAAACGCCCTGCTGCATGATGAAATACCCGTGGCCAAACGAACTCTTCTTATCAGACCACTGCACCTG
The DNA here is from genome assembly GCA_023628475.1 of Chaetomiaceae sp. PF1801. Lineage (NCBI taxonomy): Eukaryota > Fungi > Ascomycota > Sordariomycetes > Sordariales > Chaetomiaceae > Chaetomiaceae sp. PF1801. The sequence continues at coordinate 542,264 of JAMAKQ010000004.1, forward strand.
CCTCGAAGACAACCGCGTCGAGGAACACCAGGTCCTCGCCGTGCACGACATCGACTGGTTCGGCAGCCCGGACCGCTTCCGGGCTGAGTTCTTTGTGCGGCAGACATACATCGTCGAGACGCGGCGGTGGGTGACGCTGCAGGAGTCGCACCTAACCTGCGCCCACGGCAGGGAGAAGCTTGGGTTCCGGACCGGCGACACGGTGCTGGCGGCCGTGACGGTGGCGAATGAGCCGTCGTTTGCCGAGGTGTGCGAGGTGGTCAAGATCTTTAGGCAGGGCGAGACCATGTTCGTGCGGCTGCGGTGTTTGCTGCGGAGGAGGAGGGTTGATGCCGGGGCGGTGGGGGTTAAGCCGAATGAGTTGGTGTATACTGATCGGATGGTGGTGGTTAAGCCGGATCGGGTGATTGGGAAGTGTGGTGTGCGGTTTTTTAGGGCGGGGGAGCGGATTCCTACGCCGTATGATCGAGGGGGAACGGGGAATTTGTTTTTCATCACCCACCGGCTGGAGAACCAGGACGAAGAGACTCCGAGGTGTGTCCCGTTCGACGGCGACTTCCCCGCTTTCCTGCGGCAGGGGTTCGACCCGGCGCGCGACAACACGTTCCGGAAGCTCAGGGGCATGGACTTGTTCTGCGGCAGCGGCAACTTTGGCCGGGGCCTGGAGGAGGGCGGCCCGGTCGAGATGCACTGGGCCAACGACATCTGGGACCGGGCCATCCACACCTACATGGCCAACAGCCCTGATCCCGCATCTACCAAGCCGTTTCTGGGCTCGGTGGACGATCTCTTGAGGCTGGCCCTCGAGGGGAAGTTCGCCGACAATGTCCCGCAGCCGGGCGAGGTTGAGTTCATCTCGGCTGGCAGTCCATGCCCGGGGTTCTCTCTTCTCACCCAGGACAAGACTACGCTCGCGCAGATCAAGAACCAGTCCTTGGTTGCATCGTTTGCCTCGTTTGTCGACTTCTATCGCCCCAAATACGGCATCCTGGAGAACGTCTCCACCATCGTCCAGTCCCGCCGCAACCGCTCCGAGGACGTCCTCTCTCAGCTCTTCTGCGCCATCGTCGGCATGGGCTACCAAGCCCAGCTCATCCTCGGCGACGCCTGGTCGCACGGCGCCCCGCAAGGCCGCAACCGCGTGTTCCTCTACTTCGCCGCACCCGGCTACCGGCTCCCCAACGCCCCTCTCCTCTCCCACTCCCACTACAAGAGCGTCCAAAACCGCGGCCGAGGAGAGATGTGCAACGGCGAGGCCTTCGTCTCCCGCTCTTTCCAGCCGACTCCCCTCAAATACGTCAGCGCCGCCGAAGGAACTGCCGACCTCCCCCCCATCGGCGACGGCAAAGCCGAACCCGCCATCGCCACCTTCCCCGACCACCGCGCCGTCCCGGGCATCACCCCCGAACGGCGCCGGCAAATCGCCGCGATCCCCACCCAACCATACGGCATGTCCTTCGCCAAAGCCTGGCGCGGCGGCAAGGGCGTCATGACGCCCGCGCAGAGGGGCCTCTTCCCGGAGAACGGCCTCCGGGTGACGGCGCCGTCGTCACTGGGATGGGGCCGCGTGAGACCGGGCGGCGTCTTTGGGACGGTCACGACGACGTGTCACCCGACGGACGCCAAGACGGGGACGGTGCTGCATTGGCGGGAGAACAGGCCGCTGACGGTCATGGAGATAAGGAGGGCGCAGGGGTTTCCGGATGAGGAGGTCCTGTTGGGGTCGGTCAGGGACCAGTGGAAGTTGGTGGGGAATAGTGTGGCGCGGCAGATGGCGTTGGCGTTGGGGTTGAAGTTTCGGGAGGCGTGGGTTGGGGGGAGCAGGGAGGGGTCGGTTCTTGGGGGTGGTGATGGGGTTGAGAGTAGTCGGGGGGTGAGTGTTGTGACGGCTGGGGTGGGGAGGGAGGAGAGTGTGCAGGTGGTGGCAGGGGAGGCGGTTAATGGCCAGAACCGGGGTGGATCGCCTGAGGTGATTGACCTCACGTCGGAACCGGACGTGGAGGACGTCCATCACCATCGGAGCAGTATCCCGGAAGTTGTCGACCTCACGTCACCGTTGGGGTCACCATCAACGAGACCAGGCTCTGAGGCTGGAAGTACGCGCAAGCGATCGCTCTCTCAGTCGTCGGGTGCGGAGGAGATGCGGTCACCGAAGGTCGTCCGGCTGGACAGTCCGGAGCCGAGCCCGGAATGGGAGTCGGCGGCTGGTGGATTCCGGATGCCGATGCCGACGGAGCCCGGATACAACACAGCACCAGGCCCACAGCAAGCCGGAGCTGTGCCGGTGAGGAACGGGGTGACGGTGGTACGGCTGTGGAGCCCAGAAGAATAGGTGGCAATGGGCTGCGCCGTGGCGGACGCCGTTGAAGAGAGGGGCTTGCATTCAGGGTATGGTTGATCATGGTTGATACCGGTTAGAGCTGCATACATTCGGGAGAATACCTATAGGAGTAGGAGCATCAGAGGTGCATTGCATGAGGTGAAATGCATTCGGTACAGAGTATCTGCAGCATTTGGAGCAAATAGAGGCTTGATGACCCCAATCACTTCAAAACAACCGTTTATGTGTAAGATGGCCCGAGATTTACCGGGGACTGACGTTTCCAGCTCTTGAGCTTCAGGTTTGTGGTGGAGTGCAGATGCAGGGAGAGAAGTTCAATGAAGCTTCCGAGTCCTCTGCGGTCCAGGCTGCAGCTGGTCCATGCTTCTTGCCCGTTTCAGAGCTGTCGGCAAGTGGGGCACTGAGCGATTGGCCAGCGGTTCCTCAAACATGCGACTGCCTAAGTGAACAGCCATTCAGCAGCCGCAGGCGCTTGTTTCATTGCCGATCAAGAAACACCACGGGAAAGCTGCAACTTCCGCACTTCACCAGCGGCGCTTACACACGCCGACGAGCCCAGAGCAACGGCTCGACATGGTTGTTTCTCAGAGCTTCTTGGGGTCCTGCAAGGCGATTGGTCGTCAGGCAATGCGGCCAGGGCGGCCGCAGCCCCTCGATCATCTCGCATGCCGCTAAGGCACCCAAAAGGTAAACTCGGAAGAAAAAAAAGACGCCATGTCACCGTCGCTGCGTGGCCGGCGAAATCGCTGGCCGTTCGACTTGCCGCGTTGCCTCAGCCGCCCGACGTCCCTGGCATTAGCACTCTGTCCGGCTGAGTAAAACCAAGAAAGCTGTCGTCGACCGTGACCAGGGCGTCATGGAGTCATCCGTGGCCTCTTCTTAGTTGGCTTCTTTTTCTGCGGTTTCCCGACTTTCTGCTGCTCCTTCTTTTTCATTTACATTCCCCAGCGTTGGTTTGTGGTTGTTGTCTATTCCTTGGTTTCTGCAGCATTTTATTCTTGACCTGTTTGTCGTTGGGGTTATTGAACACCATTGTCCCCCTTTGTTGTTGCCCTATTGTTGTTTCGGGCTGGCCTTCGTGATACCAGCACCTGCCTCCCGAACAGCTGGTCTTTCCTGCGCTTTTTGAGCAGCAAGTCTGCTTTGACGCCTGAGGCCCTTCTCAACTTCTCGTTTCTCTTCTCGGGCAGGCCCTTCACAACCGTTTCCATCTTCTTCCACTCTCATATTTGACACCGACATCGAGACCGACTTACAACAACATTCTCAAAAAGCCTCCTGACAGGCTCAGGAAAGATGCGCACCTCAACACTCCTAATATACGCCCTGTCGCTCGTGGCCGCCGCTGAGGCAGGTCCTCTGGGCGTCCGGCCACGGCGCTGGACTAAGCCGGCCAACTCCAAGTTCCCCAGACAGGCGGGCGCCGCCGGCAACTCGACCTCGCTACCGTCAATAACGGCGACATCCTCGACGAGTGAGAACTTTGACGCCACCCTCATCATCCATTCATCAAGCGAGACACCTTCGCTATCAACCACGAGGACAACGACAACCGGTGCTGGTTCAGCAACAACGACACCAGGGGGGTCGGGAACGTCCTCTCCGCTGACGCCCAGTTCAACTGCTGGGACGCTCACCTTCTCTACCTCGACGACACTGGCGACGGCTTCCTCAGGCGCTGGAACTGGGACATCGACTGGAGCGGGTGCCTCGTCGCCGACCATCTCGCCCAGTTCAGCAGTAGCCAGCTCTGAGACGGAGAGCGACTGCCCGACAACCTTGTTGTCAACAAGCTCACCGAGCTCGTCGACATCCCGTCACAGCACCCTCACCCTCCCTTTGGTAGTGACAGGGACGTCCAGGCCTGTTGTGACGCAAATCAGCAGCCTGCTCTCGACGACGCTGGCAGCTTCGCCCTCGACGAGCACGGCAGGGACAAGCTCCGGGTCTTTCGCCTCCAGCAGCTCTTCCACTTCATCGCCGTCGCTCTCGAGGACCTCAAGTGGGCTGGGTTCCTCTTCCACCAGCCTTGGTAGCTCGGCAACCGCGACAGCTTCGGGATCCGGCAGCGCTGGTTTCTCCTCCTCGACTTCTGCAACCCTCTCGCCGGGATTAAGCACTTCGGGTTCGTCGACAAAGTCAAGTACTCTGAGCTTCGTGTCGTTCACCAGCGGTGCTTCCTCTGCTACGGCGTCTGGATCCGGCACCAGCATCTACGGCTCGGCATCCTCCACCCTCTCGGACTCACGCACTTCGGGTTCGCTGACCCCGTCGACTGGCTTGAGCTCGGCCGTCTCTGCCGGACTGTCAACCGCCACCAGCACCTCGTCTGCCCACTCCATAAGCGTCACAGGAGAACCTAACACCGTGGTCCCAACCGTCATCCAGTACCCCCCAACGGCCACCGCCACCGTGTCTCCAGACGTCTACCAGGCCAACCTCGAGGAGGCCCGCGCGTACAACAACATCTTTGCCACTCTGACAGAGCAGTCTGCCTGCAATCAGGGTCAGACAGCATGCGTTGCCGGCGGCCTCGGCTTATGCTCCACCGACGGTGCCTTTAACGTCACTTCTTGCAGCCCCGGCGCCGCCTGCGTCGCGCTGCCCGCGAACACCACAGCGGGTGCGGTTGTGGGTTGTCAGAACATTGAGGCCGCCAGGAAGATCTTGGGGACGATTCCGGCGGGCTTGCTGCCGACTTCGTCGTCGGCGGGTTTGTCGACTACGGCGACAGCTTCACCAACTACGGCAACTGGGTCAGCTACATCCTACGGATCGGCATCGTTGACAACCTCCGGCTCTTCGCAATCCTCGGGCCTTTCCTCAACAACCAGCACAACCGGCCGCAGGACCAGAACCACGATGGTGACCATCACCACCAAGGGTTTCGGAACCACCACCGTGCTCGTCGATCCCAGCCCGACCGCGACGTCGTCCTCATCCTCTTCCACCGCCGTCCTAGGCTCCGCATACACCTCATTGTCTTCTTCCACCCTGAAGTCTACTTCGCCCTCGGCATCTCCTTCCACCCACAGATCGACCACCACCTCCAAGCCAACATCCACCTCGGCAACCACCCTCCCAACAACCTCCTCGGCCCCCTTCACAGACCGCATCACCCGCACCGCCACCGTTACCTTCCACAGCTCCACAGCTACCATCGTCCTGACCATCGAACCCGACGCCACCGCGGCCCCGTCCTCCCAGCCGCTCCCCGACTTCACCTTTGTCCCGCCGCCGGGTGTTACCGTCCCCTCGCTGGTTTTCACAACCGTAGCGGGACCCTCGCCAACGACAGCGACGTCGTCCACGACGGCTAAGCTGGTTGTTATTCCCATCCCGAGCGACGCGCCAACTGGTACGAGGGGTACCACCAGTGGGAGACCTGGTTTTGCGCTGCCGACAACCACGACGAAGGCGACAGCGACGGCGACAGCGGGTGTTGCTAATGGTGCTGTTGATGGTGCTTCGAGCAGTACTACTACTATCAGTGGTAGCGCAGGGACTGGGGCGAGTGGGTCGGTGACTGTCACGCAGCGGGTGACAGTCACGGAGAGGGAGACGGAAACGGCCACGGTGACGGCTACTGTGACGGCGGGGAGTGTGGTGATTGTTGCTCCGTGATTTCCTTTTTCTCTTGGTCGTGATGATTTAGGTGGGAATGAGAACTGACGAGGGAGTGCCACTGCATATTGACAGGGGATATGAATATATGAGAGGGAATGGGTATGACATCTATATGCCTGCCGGGTCTTTTTGAGATATCTTCTAGTATAATGGTTTCTTTTCTTTAGTTTGCCTGGCTTATTGGTCGTGGCGGCGTTCGGGAACCTGGTGTCTGAGACGCCAATTGCTTATTTAAAGAGTCTGTTTTGGGAGGTGAAGTAGAAGAAGTAAATAGTAGGAGAGTCAGACCTTTACTTGGTTAACAAACTGAGAAATACTATCCTGTGCACTTTAACAGGCACGAGTTTCGAAGATGGTCGTTGAGGACGATAATGATGCATTTAGTTCCCGACCAGATGTTTCGCTTAGCTACATCATCAAAATATGCTGAGCAGATACAGTCAGATATCTATCCATGTCTAAGAAGGCCTCTCGCCTCCCGAACAGCAACGCCAAAGCCAGTCATGTCCCATGCACCATGCAATGCGAACCGCCGTCCCGGAACCCATCCCCCTCTACATGCAACCCACCACCACGCCATGCCATGCCATACCAAATCAAAGCCAAACCAACCACCCACCATTCATGACCACCATTCATGACCATCATCATCAGCAAATATAGATAACCCCCCATCCATCCATCCTCTATCCAGCCACCTTTCAGAAGTCCCTCACCTCCTCCGCCTCCACCGACTGTTATGGCCCGCCCCGCCTTTCGCTCCCGAGTTACGCAGCTTGAGCCGCTTGAAATTGGCGTGCGCCGTCGCCTTGACCTTGCGCACCGCCCTCTTGACGACGCCTTCGGCCTTGTTGTTGTCTTTGCCCTTGTTGTCCTTGCCTGGGGCCTGCTGCTTCTGCCTGGGTTTGGCCCCCTTTCCGTCTCCTTCTCCTTCCGAGTCTGAACCGTCAAATTCATGGTCGGAAGAAGAGTCCAAATCGGAGAGGCGGAGGTCGTTGTTGTTGGTTTGGGTGTTTGCTGTTGGGCCGTTGAATTGTGTTTCGCGGACAATTTCGTCGTCTTCTTCTTCTTCGTCCTCGCTGTCGGGCTGATTGTTGGTTTGAGCGGGCCGCTTGGCTCGTGTCGGCCGCATGTTGACGAGGCGGGTGGTGCGTTTCTGGCCGCGCTTTTTGAATGTGCGGAGGGGTTGTTGTTGTGTGTTTTGTTGGGTTTCTTCGTCGCTGTTGTCGTGGAGGAGTTCGTCGTCGAAGCCGGAGAGGAGGCCAATTGGTGATTTCTCTGACGCCTGTCCTTCTCCCAGATCATGGCCCGTCTGAGCTTGAACTTGGCTATCACCAACCTCAACCTCACCCCCTTTCTTCGCCACCTGACCTGACCCACGCCCACCAGCCCCCATCTCCATCTCCCTCAAAATCTCCTCCTCCTCCCCAAATGCTTCTTCCTCCATCTTCCTCAACCCAGCCACAACACTGCTCAGACTCCGCCCGATCCCGTTCAGCTTCCGCGGTAGTCTCAGCGGGCCAATTTTCTTCCATGCCTCCTCGTCCGCTCCGCCGTCATCTTCATCCTGCTCCTCCAGGCTTGACAGCCCTGTAGCAACAGCAGCGGTTGTGGTGATCTTGCGCCGCCTGAGGAAGGACGGAGTCGAGCTTGTGCTGGATCCCGCTGGGCTGTTGACGGGTTGCTTGGAGACGCGATTCGCGGAGGGGGTTTTGAATGATGTCGTCCCTGTTGCTGCGTTGCCGGCTGGCTTGTCCTGGCGGGAATGGGAAGGAGTCGTGGTAGAGGCCTGAGAGAAGGCGGCAGTGGTGGTGCGTTTGGACTGCGGGGTGGTGGCAAAGCGGGCTGCGGTGGGTGTGACGGCTGTTGTTGACGGAAGAAGGTCGGTGGGTCGCTGCTTGCTGGGTGTCGCCGCGGAGAGGGGGTTGGTAGCTGTCACCGTGAGCGTCGTAGAGCCCCTGGACGGGGTGCGGCCGAGCAGGTCAAAGAGGCCGAGGACGCGGCCATCTTTTTGTGGCGTCGGGCCGATAGAAGTAGGTATGGCGGCAACGGGGGTGAGGACGGTCCGGTTGAGGGATGGGGTGAGCGCGGCATGGGTCGCTGAGGGAGTCTGAACCTGGGTCTGAGCCGGCTTGGACCGCTTGGAGGGGGTCTGTGGGGGGAGTGCGGCATCAGATTGCGTCCGTTTGCGATGCTGGCGGCCCTCGGTGCGTTCGATGGGAGCTGGTCGCGGAGGCGGGGCCCTGCCGGCAAGGATGTCCCGGAGCTTGTTGTACTGCTTGTATTTCTGAGCTGTTTACAGCTGTTAGTCGCTGCGCAATTCCAACAAGCAGAGCTCGGCAGCACGCACCAATGTCAGGATTCTGCTTGATGTCTTCGCGGCCGGGCTTCTTCCCCGCGTGTGCGGTCGCCCAGTCGCCCTCCCATTTCTTGAGCTCGGCCCTCAGTTGCAATGATTGTTCCTCGTAGGCCGCCCTGGCATGGTCGTCCATCGTCTTGTGCGGCATCGAGCGTTTCGTGATGTTGCTAAGGATGGTGTTGAATGTACGGACAGGACAAGGATGGAAATGGATGAGACGCGCTGCGACGCGCTCAGCAGAACGCGTTAAGTGCCATGCTGTGCCCGCCCCACATTACCAGGCTTGGCATGATCAGGCCCAGGCTTGTGGGTGGGTCGCCGAAGTGGGTCATGCACATTGCTTGCCTTGCCCCGCTGAGCCTTCCGCCATCACGGGCGTAACCCTCACCTGTGCATGCCACCGGGCCATGGACGCAGGAAAGGGATTCAACAGCTCCGAGGATACCGACGATATCCAAGCCCAAGTGCTTCAGACCACGCTCGCCGAAATACAGACATCACGACAAGATCCAGCCGACTCGGCCGAATCCCACGATTGCTGCGTCATCTGCCTCGACTCCGTCTCTGAGCCTGGCACCGCCCTCCCCTGCGGCCACGCCCATTTCGACTTCCTATGCCTCGTCAGCTGGCTGCAGGAGCACCCAAACTGCCCGCTATGCAAAGCCAACGTCTACAAGGTCCGCTATGCGGACTCCCAGAAGCGCGAGTCCTTCTACCGCGTGCCCAACGCACCGAGGACTCGCGACAGCGCAGGAAGGGATGAGGGGGCGGCAACCCAAAGCAGACAGACATTCACCAACTCAGAATCGCGAAGGAGATTCTCGTCCCGGGACGGACTACTCAGAGAACGCGGCAGGAGATGCCCGCCGGCACCGCCCACTCCAAACGAAGCCATCCAGCGGCGCCGCCACATCTACCGCCACCAGCTCTACTCACTCCGTAAGCGACTCCCCTATTGCCCTCTGTTCCAACTCAACTAACCACCATCAAGACATAGGCTCAAACCGCATCTCCCAATACCGCCCCCCACCAACACCCATCCAGTTCTCCTCGACCCCGCACCTCATCTCCCGCGCCCGCCTCTGGATCCGCCGCGAGCTCCAAGTCTTTTCCTTCCTCTCCGACCCTGAACCCACCACACAAACAACAGAAACGACAGAGCAAGAAGACACCCTCCACCGCCGCCGCCGCAACAACGCCGAGTTCCTCCTCGAGTACATCGTCGCCATCCTCAAGACGGTCGACCTGCAGGGCAGCGCGGGCCAGGCCGAGGCGATGCTGGCTGATTTCCTGGGGCGGCAGCACGCGCGGCTGTTTTTGCATGAGTTGAGGAGCTGGCTGAGGAGTCCTGCGGAGTCGTTGGAGAGGTGGGATCGTGAGGTTCAGTACCCTGAGCCTAAACCCGAACCTGAGGGTGATGTGAGGGCGGGTGGGGGTGGTAGTGATGGGAGGAGGAGGGTGGGTTCTAGTAATGATGGTGAACGGGAGGAGGCTGATGGGCATGCGAATGTGAGGGGCAGGACGTGGCGGGATCGCGATGGAGGGGATCATTGGCGGGCTGAGAGGACGGTGTATGAAGACCGAAAAAGGAAGAGGAAGCGGACAGTGGATGATGATGGTGGTGAGGGAAGGGTGAGCAGTAGGCTGAGGAGAGACGTGCAGGTGAAAAGATGAGCCAAGGGCCGACCAATGCCTGGATTGTTGAAAGTTGTCAACTGCAGTGAGCTTCCGACCTCGACAGCCCCGTTGACGTTGTCTTCATTTTACCAGCGCCCCGTCTCGAAGTTACGACTCGAAAAAGCAACGCAAACAGACTTGCGGGACAGAAAGACAAAAAGCTCACCGCCCAACCCCCCTCGCCGATTCGAGAGGAGGTGGACAGCTACGAAAACCCCCGGTGGAGTTTTGCTTCGTCGTCGGTCGTCAGAGGCAACGAGGGACTTGGCGTGTGTCGAAAATTCGGCCTCGCGCGGAATTCGAACTGGTGGCCTCTCTCTGAAGAGAGTAGGCAACGCCCGAGTTCGACCGGTAGGGGATTTTGTGGTCCCCGCGCCCCTTCTAACTAGGCCATTTGACCTGTTAGGAGGGGCGGTTGAGAGGATGACGCGAGATCTCATACATATACCGTGGGGGGGGGGGGGGGTGGGGTGGCGGGAGAAAGGCTGGGGGGTGACATTGGGATGGAAGGCTGGGTGTTGGCAGGCCGTGGCGGTCACGCCTTGATGATGCCGTCACCGTCAGGCCGCGGTGATGCTGTACTTCATCATGCAAGATGGTGCCTTGAGAAGGATAGGACTTGTTGCCTCACCTTGCTTGGTAGCTACGTCTCATACCTGCTGGGTTGATAGTCGCCCTCACAAGAGCCACTTAGGGCGTTGAAAGTGGGCAGAAGATTCGGAGGCATCACAAGAGAAGATAGCTTCGAAACCAAGTGATAGCAGCCATAAAAACCCCCCCATTTTGTGGCATAATTGTATCGATAGACTCTCAAGCAGGATATGCAACAATCTTCCTTCTTGCCAACTCTACCGAGCCCCGACAGTGTTGACAGATACAGCTATGGCAAACCGGCTGTGCAAGTAAAGCATCAACCTGGCGCGCACCTGGGATACCACACCATCTTCCCCTTTCCAGAGCAAGTTGAAACGGATTACCGTGTGGAAATAAATCCCTTGAGACAGAGCCTTGACCAGATCACGACCGTGACCATGAGCATGATAGGATAAGAAGCGAATGAGACGACGCATCTCTCTCGGAGTCTCGTCCAGGGAATCAGGGGATCAACTTGTCATATTCTCACCACCTCCTACCTCCCCTACCTTCCCTTCCCTCCCCTCCCGTCTTCGCTTCGTCTTCTCTCTCTTCTCAGACATAAGTTTACAATGAACCGAGAAAAAAAACGGTGTGAGAAAAGCCAAGCCAGAAAAGCGCAATAACGGTGTCTGTGTGTGTGCAATTAATTACATGCCCTCGAACTCGCCGCCGAGGTCGTCCTCGTCCAGATCGCCCTCCTGGATCTCCTTGGCCATCTCGCGCTCGCGCTCGCGCGCCTCCTGGGCGTTCTTGAGCTCGAGGCGGTGCTGGTTCATGGGGAAGCGCATGGCCTTTACGCTCGTTAGCAAAACATTCCCAGAGAAAACGGGATGAGTAGAGTAAGAGAGTAAAACATACCTTGACACTCTCATCATGCAGCGCCAAGCAAGCGCGAATCCGATCATGGAACGCCTCACCAGGCTCACGCGTGGCATACACGTCGCCGACCTCCTTGCTCTTCATGAAGCCGCGCTCGCGGTCGAGCGTCGCCTCAATGACGCCGTCGCGGATGGCCTTGGCCACAATGTACTCGGCGCTCTCCTCGGAGCCGAGGTGCAGGCGGATGCAAATGTCGCGGAGCGAGATGCGGCTGTAGCTGAGGCTCATCATGCGGATGCCCGTCTTGATGACGTTTTGGCGCAGGCGCAGGATCAGCGTGTAGGTGCCGTCGCGGCGGAACGCGTCGGCGTGCTCGGCGATGATGGTCTCGAAGTCCTCCAGGTTGCCGACCCGGACCGCCTGCACGAGCAGGAAGTACGGGTGCAGCGCCGTCTCCATGCTCGGCTGGCGGAACGTCGCCCGGTCGGGGATGTCGCCCATGAGCAGCTCCACGACGAGCAGGAGCTTGGTCGCCGTCTGGCTGAAGCCGAGCGCGCAGGCGCTCGAAGGGGCCTTGCGTGTCGCGGCCGTCAGGTGCTCGTGCGCCTCGGTGTAGCGCAGCTGGATGGCGCGGGTGCGGCCGAGGTAGTAGAGGAAGCGGGCGACCTGGTTGTTTGCGGCGTTCTCAGGGAACTGGGTGTGTGAGACCAGGAGATCGGCCTGCGAGATGTGCGACGTGAGGAGATAGTTCCGGAGCAACAGCACGATCACCGACGCCTGTGTATCCACGTCCTTGCGCAGCACGGCGGTCCGGAGCGCGGCAAGGAGCGTCGGCCGGATCGACACGACTGGAGACTGAGACGAGGGCGGCAGCGGGGCGAGCTGCTCGGCGAACAACGAGTAGTAGAAGTACACCTTGGCATTGAGGCTGTCGAGCGTGCGGCGGTTGACGGAGCGGATCCGGTCGACGAGGTAGTGCGAAAACTCGAGACCCTGCTGGAACTGTTTGCTGTCGTGCAACAAGACCTGTGTGAGGATACCGAGGAAGACGTCCACCTCGGGAATCACCTCCTTGGCCTCCTTCTTCGCGCCGTTCTTGGTGGCAGCCTTGGGCTCGCTGTCGATCTCCATCTCCGGGCCGGATTGGCGGCCCAGGGAGACGTCTGGCCGACCGACCGCCTGCAGCATCTGCCTCGCAACATTGGCGCTGGCCGAGGACGACTGGTAGGTCTCTGAGATGGCTTGAGCGAGGATATCGGGCGTCAGGCGTTTCCGGATGGACGAGATGGACCGCAGGGCGCGCAGGGTAAATCTTGCGTCAAAGAGCGCGACGGCGCGGTCTAGCAGGGCGAAATTGCTCTTGATGTCTGTCCAGATAGCCGTTAGTCAGCTCTTGCAAGAGGGCCACTGCAGCAGTTCGAGGCTGCATACCGTTGACGGTCTGGGCGACGGGGTCGGCCTTGACCTCGCCCTCGGCACCCTTCTCGGCATCATCCATGACAACATCACCCTCGGCATCGTTCGGCGGAGGGACCGACGACTGCTTGGGGTTTTTTGAGGGCGCCACAACCACCGTCATCTCGTCGTCGCCGTCCTTCTTAGCCGTCTTCTTTCCCTTTGGCTTGAGGTCCTCCTTCCCTCCCCGGTAGCCACCGTTCTCGACGGGTTCCTTATCGGGCGTCTTGCCGGGCATGTCGGAGTCCGGTCTGTGTGGTAGTTGTTATTCGGCGCGTGCCCACCGTTGTGAGATGCAGTCGGGGCTGATGGAGGGCACCGGTACGATCGCGAAGCGCGCAGCGACTCGTTGGCCCGGCGTCAGATGGGCGACCTCGCCAAGTTTGTTTGTTGGGGGGAAGGGGGAGGCGCTCAAAAGATTGGCCACGGCCGTGATAAGCAGGAAAACGCCTGGTGTGGAAGTCCGACGACAGGAAGAGAGTCAAAGGCACTATCGCCGCTTGATGGAGGTTTGCTTGTGCTTTGGGTTGGTGATGCAGGAATGGAAGGTTCGAAAAGCTCGAGGGCAGGGCATCCGGAGATTGGGAGGCAGTCGCCAAACGTGACACGACCCACGAGCGCTGGCGGGAAGCTTGCTGAAGTACCACGCTACGCAGTGCTACCCTCAATTTGCGTGCCAATTGCTCGTGGAATGAGGTACACGCACGGACCAGAATACTTGTACAGCTGCACCTGATTACGCCCTGGAAGGCAGTGGATGCGGCTCGCCCCAGAGACCTGACCCACTTGGGCTGGCTGGATGCTTTGTGACGTTGTCGATTTGCTGCCTGTTGGGTCTCAGCTTCTTGCTGTTTCTGGCACATCTCATTGTGCCTTGACTCAGCTCAGGACAACTCAGGCTTACTGCACTGTAGGCCACAGTTGATCGCCTCTCGATGGAAAGCTCAACTCGTAGCATCGAGAAAGACTGAGATATGGCTTATAAAAGGAACTAATCGTATTAGCATTCTTTATTCTCGACCAGGCACGACAACACCCCAACTGCCCGGATCGGGCATGGCGTGACCTCAGCGGCTGACCATCTGGCATGCGCACAGCTGAGAAAGGGGCATTCCAACTCTCATCGCTCTTCCGAGCTGATTGGGTCGGCATTGTCTGGTCATGGCAGTCCAAAAATATCTCCCGAAAACTAAATAGCCTCCTCAGAGTCCCTTGACTGCGTCTTCAGGCGCATGTCTGGCTAGATGCAAATTATGAGCAACCATAAAAGGCAACGCCGATCGATTGTTTTGCTCCCGCTGTCTGTCCTATGGTCTCGTAGTTGCCCTGTATCCTCCCGTCCAAACGCCATAGGTATTCCCGAGCTGCACGAGTAGTATCCGTCCATCCTCCTCCTCTGGTGAAACCGATCCCCCCCTGAATCATGCCAAGGCAGAGACTAAACGCCCGACATGTAAATGTCGAGAGACAGAGAGAGTCCCCAAAAAGAGGCCCGAGAAAAACTGTCCCTCAACCAGGAGAAAAAGAAGAAACGAAGAGTAAATCAAAGATCCCCCTTCCCAGGGACCACTTTGGCCGCCTGAACAGCACTCATCTTCTTAATCCACGAGCTGTTGGGCTGCACCTTGCGCACGGTGCGCAGCTCCTCGCTCGAGTAGCCCGGGATGCGGATGTTGTAGGTGCGCTCCAGCACCAGCTGCAGGTCGCGGATCTCGAGCACCTTGGAGCCGCGCTCCTTGGCGTTGCGGCAGGCCTGGTGCAGCACACTGTCGACGAACGAGTCGGCCATGTTGAGGACGGACTGCAGCCTCTGCGTTAGCAAGAAGGAATGAATGAACAGAGTAGAAAAGAGACTCACCTCCTCCACCTCCGGAGTGAGGAGGTTGCCCTCCTGCCCCTCCGCCGTGCCACCACACACCTGGCGCACCAGCTCGTCCAGCTTCTTCTTGTTGAGGATGCGCTCGCCCTCGCCCTCGAGCTGGAACGCGGGCGTCTTGGGCAGCGCCGGCTGGTTCATGACGCCGCCGCCGATGCCGCCGCCGCCGCTGTAGGTCGGCCGGCTGGTGTTGCCGATGCCGCCAATGTTCGGGACCGGGGTCGGCATTTGCGCGGCCTTGTCGTGGAGCACCTTGGGAATGGGGAGTTTGGCGTGAAGGTTCTGCGCGGCGGCCGACTGCCCTTGCTGCTGCGCCGGGTGCGCGTGCGAGTGGCCCTGCTGCGGGTGCTGCGGCGCTGCGCCGATGGTTGTGGTCGGAGCGCTTCCGGGGGTGGTTGTCGGGATTGGCGGGATAACGCCGGGTCGCGGTTGCGATGCCAGATTGACCGCGGCGGCGTGCGTGAGAGGTCGGATATTTGCGTTGGCAGTGGTCGGTGTCGCCGACTGCGGTGTCTGAATGCGGGCCGAGTTTTGGGTCGGTGTTCCGGCCGAAGGGATTCCACCGGCGGCGGCTGCAATGGCCGTGTTGAGAGGCGCTGGCACTTGTTGCGTGCCGGGCTCAATTTTGATCTGTGGTTGTTGAAGTTGCTGCGCAGGTTGACCTTGTTGAACAGGCTGTGCCGAAGGCGCTTGAGTGACTGGTGTCGCTGGAGCTTGGACCTGCGACTGCGGCGGCCCTGGCTGCACGGGCAGCGCGTTCACCGCACCTGGCGCGCGGGCGGCCGCCAGTTGCTGTTTTTTGGCAGCCTCAAAGGCGGCATTCACAGCAGCGGCGGAGCTCTGCATCGGGCTCGCAGAAGCCGCGATCTGCGGCCCGTTGCCCACTCCCTGCTGCCCGGCAGGCTGGGCCATGCCCTGGGCCCCCGAAGTCTGCGGACGCGCCTGGTTTCCCGGACCGGCAGCCCCTGCGGCGCCGTTTTGCGCGGGTCTCTGGTTGCCGCCGGTAGCATACTGCTTCCTGACGAGGTTGGCGAACGAGATGGCTTCCGTGTACTGCTTCTGCAGCTGCATCTTCCGCTCCTCCAGCTTCTTCCTCTCCTCGGGGGGCAGCGATTGGTTGTCCTGCAGCGTCTGGTCGATCGACTTTGTCGCGCTGCGTGCGCTGTCCATCGAGTACAGGGCCCTGGCGTATTTCTGCCTAATATCCTCGATCCACTTGGCCTTGTCTTGAACGTTGGGCGGCGGCTGGAACTGCATATCGTTGAGGTGGCTGATGATGTGGGCGGGAAGCGACCTCGCCTGGGCCTGCGCAGCAACCAGGTGCGGCGAAGCCTGTGGCCCGGTTGCCTGAGGCTGGGAGGCAGGGTTGGACATGTTGCCGAGTTGTCCGCCACCAGCTGGAGGAGCGGCGGCCTGCTGGGGGTGCTGAACAGCTTGACCCTGACCGGCCTGCTGAAGGGGTTGCTGTTGCCGTTGTTGTTGCTGCTGCGGCTGTTGTTGAGGCTGCTGCTGCTGGTTCTGCTGCTGCTGCTGCTGCTGCTGTTGTTGCTGCTGAACCTGTGCGCGGCGCTGGTGTACCTTCACGAGGAGCATCCGCCCAAACTCGGCGATCTTCTTCCTTGCCTCCTCTTGTTGTTGAGAGCCGGGGGCTGCGTTGTCGTGGACCTTCCAGAGACTGGCGAGGCCCTTCTCGTACTTTAGCTTCTCCTCTTCACCCAGAAAGGTGATGGTCCGCATCGTCTCGGGGCGATAGAGAGGGGCCTCTTGCGGTCGGTTCGGTGCGCCGGCGGCCTGGGCACCTGGCGCGTTGGGGCGCCCCGCCATGCCCTGGCTGCCGGGTTGCGTGTTCATGTTCGCACTGACGCGCCTTGTATGTTATGTCACCGAGACGTCTCGAGTGCCGCGGTGTGTCCGAGAGATGACCGAGAAATGGTCAGATTGACGGAGAGAGGCACAGGCGGGGGTTGGTTTAGGTTCGGTATTGGAAGGGGGTCTCGAGGGGTGTGCGGGATTCGCGCCTTCCGTTGGGGGTCGCAATTCGAAGGGCAGTTGATGCCTCGCCGAAATCACGGAAGGAGATAATTGGATACTTGGGCAGGTTTAAGCAAACCGTTGGGGATGGGGTATTCAATGGTCGGGCGGCCGAGATGCACAGATGCCCCAAGGTCACTTGGGTCAGATGTTCGCGTGCACTACCAATTCCATGTGGTCAAGGCGGCAGCCCCACTAAATCACGAGGCTGGGGTGAGAGACGTGGCATTCTATTGGTCGCCTTGCAGAAAGCACCTATCCTCCACAGTTCAGCCTTGTCACCCTCTCACGTTCATCCCAGCATGAGCCAACCTGTATCATCCTTCCATAATTGTTGCATTGCGAGGGCACATGGCCAATATTGAGAAAGCGGGGAAACTGGGAAAAATAACGTAAGAAATATAGGCAAAGGAGCAAGACAGAAGTCGGACAAGAAGGCGAAGCGACAAGGGATGGAGGGGGGGAAAAGAAAAGCCCTAGTTTGGCTCCTATTAAATAATTAAATGCTAGATAGCCCAGAGTGCGGCTCTTCAGGGTGGCCAGGTCATCGTCTTTGTTGAGGGTGTTGGTGAGTTGAGACGCACAATTGCCAGACCCTGCGCAAATCAGGCACTGGCATTAGAAGTCGACCCCCTCGGCCCCTTCCCCTCCCAGCGAGACCATAGAACACAGACAACACTGTCGACTCTCGAGTTCAAGTGGCCACTCATACACAAATACATGACGGTCTCATGAAAATGCCCTCTATAGGAATGTCTATGCCCCTTCCTGAATCCTGATCCAGCAACCACGGCCACCAAGCCCTAGTGCAGCAGGCCAGCCCACGATATCACCCCACACCCCTTTCCTTTCATGCCAGGTAAACATAGAATCCAAACCCGAAGGGACTTGAACAAAGCTCCTGCTTCCAACTTCCTGCTTCCCAATATCCGCTGCCCCAAGTCTATCAGGTATCATCAACCATAAGCCCATAAGCGATACAAACACGCCACAGCCCAGACGATGAGAGACAAGGCCGTCTGCTATTCCTGTCTCCCTGTGGGCTACATGGCCCCGGGCGCTGCAGGCTTCTTTTTTCCACCCTGACAGCTTCCATGCTGAGGGGCGGATGAGAACCGGCAGTCGCTGAGAATGTTTGATTTCGAGTGGTCGAGGTCCGTATCAAATCCGTTGTTCCACCACGGAGGTCGCCATGTCGGATGAGAAGGATACTGCAAAGAAAGATGCTGTCTGCGCACAGGGAAGACGAGTATGCGCCAGATCGGTGGTTATCATCATCGACTTCGGGGAGTCGCTTTTTGCTATCATCACATCATCGTCATCGTCGTCGTCGTTATCATCGTCGGTGTCGTCAAGGGTCGTCGAGGAGAGAAGGAAAATGCCGAGGCAAACGGGAAGCCAAAACCCTCATGGAGAATCGACCTCCATACTAACGTACTCATAATACGGCAGCTCGCGCGCCAGCGACTCGCCAATAAAGATCTCATCCTCGCTCGAGTCAGGCTCATCAAGCTCATCAATCCTCGGCGGCGGCGGGTCCTGGAATTGCAGGCTGCGGCGGTCCCCAACCCTGCGTCGCAGGCGTCGCGCGCTGGAGCCGGCCTCCTCAGCCCCCAAAAACGACCGAATGTCCTCGCGGTCCGTGTCGCTGCCGATGCTCTCGCTGATGGTCCGCTTGCCGATGCTGCCCGAGCTCATGCGCTTGCGCCGCTTCTCGGCGCGCCGCTGCATTAGAAAGGCCTGGTACTCGTGCTCTTCGAGGTCCGACTCGTCTGAAGAATCGTCGTCGCTGCAGTGGAGGCTGAGGTTGTACATCATTTTCTGGTCGATCTCGGGGCGGTTCCGCGATGCGGAGCGGCTGCCGTCCGACTCGGCGTACTCGATGGCGCACGGCCGGACAACGTCTGGGCGGTCGTCGTCGCTGTCGCCGAAATCGCTGAGCTCCTCGACGATGAGCTCTGTCTGTGTGACAATGCGGCCTATCCTTGCCTCCGGCGCGGGTGGGGCCGGACCGGGGCGGCGGTCGGGGGTCACCGACCGCGAGGGGCCGGCGGCGGCGGCAATCGAACCCTCGGAAACCTCCTCCTCCGAGTCTGAAGCAATCGCGGACGACGACGAGCTGGTGGTGCGCGGAGAGAGCTGCTCGGGGCGAATCGTATTGGAATGGCTGACCGCCGGCTGGCTGGTCGACAGCGGCGGGGCCGCCATTGGACCAAGGGGAGCTGCTCGTGCACGTGGCAATTCCCCCGGCCGGGGACTGCTCTTGCGACCAAAAACAGGAGAGGCCGTCCTGGGCGTTTCTGGCGGGGAGGTTGGCCCCACGCTCTGAGATATTTTGGAATTTGTCGTCTTCGGCCACATGGTCTGGGCAGAATTGGTGTGCTGCAGCCCGCCGGACGAATTCGGCTTGGGCTTCGATTCCCAGCCTGGAATTGCTCTTGTCGTCCCGCGCTCCCGCCAGGGTCTCTTTCGCAGGCGGGATCTTATCGATTGCCCTTGCAAGTGTGGGGTAGAAGAAGGTGCAAATGGCGGGGTGATGGGAAAAAAAGAAGAGATGTCGAGGGAGCGGGATCAAGGCGTCAGAACCCAAAGGATGAATCTCCAGCGAGGAGAAGATATGGGTCTTCTGTTTGCTGTCATGATAATTCCGTGGCAAAGTTTAGGTGCAGGTTGCGTGCAGCGCAGGTCGATTCCCGATATTGCTCTTGGGGGGCAGTCTGAGCAGAGAGCAGTCGAGCGATTGGATTGCGGGGTCGAGTGGGATGGGTGAGAGCGGTGCTGCGCAGCTCGCTGGTGCCACGAGATGTGCGCCGTTGCGCTGCTGGGTTCTGGTGTGCCGGGAATCGGCTTGCGCAAAGCCTGGGTGCCGGCAGCTTTGAGGCGGCTCGTCGGGAGGGCGGCAGGGCCAGACTTAGGTTTGTCCTCGTGACAAAGGTAGGGATGGTGTTCAAGGTAGGGCGAAGAAGTGCCGCGGTTAAAGACGTTGGTTTTGACAGCGAGATGCTGTCTTTTGGCTGTTTTGAAGATGGATGTGTGGGTGCGTGTTCCCGCTGTCCGATTTCCAAGACTACCTACCTACAGACTACGGAGTACGGTTGGGCATCGGGCCGAAAAACCAACCTCTTAGTAGTTTTTGAAGCATTTCCGTTGTGTCTTTGCTGCAAGGGCTTCTCACCCCCTTGTAGAAAAGGGGCAGGAAAGGTGCTTGCCAACCCACGAGTGACTTGTGCCGGCCCATGTTCGCCTGGTGCTGCGTCCCGAAACGGAGCGGCAGCTTGGGCAGCAATGCTCCAGCGCACCCCTGACGTGCTTCCGGATAATAAAGGACGCAAGCGAGAACGACTCGGAGTCTCAAACGACGCATAGCGCAAGCCCGGCGTCGGCGCAAAGAATTCGAGGAATACAGGCTCCGGTCATGCTGTGTCAAGGTGATGGTGCCGGTTGAGTTGTCTATCGCGACAGCACTGCGCAACAGAGCAGGCGAACCCGGCGCAGGTGTGGCATCTCTGCCGTCCGCCGTCCCCGTGCTCTCACCGGAGCCGGCGACGAATCAGGGTCCCGGCTGCCACCGAAAGAGTCTTGTTCCTGCAGCAGGTCTCTGCTTCAGCAGCAGGCATGCCCAATGAGCGGAGATGGAGCCCCAACGATGGCTGCTGCGCGGAGGCGAAGACGATATGCGGTGCATGCTGCTTTCAAATCCGAGGGTGTGGGAGAGTGCCGGGCAGGTCGGACGCCCAAGGTCATTGAGGATTCCGCGAATGCGCTCTCAACGCTGCGCCGGCGTGGTTACACCCATTGACCGTTCCGTATCCAGCAAAAGGCACCGCCATTACCCCCAGATGCGGAGAATGGTGTCCTTAGGCTGTCCGAGACACGGGGAGTCCGCGAGTGGAGCAGCGGGTGCCCGAAGCCGTTGGGCGCTGTCCGCTCCGAATTTACCAACGGGTTGCGTTGTCGGCTTCTGGGTCGCCACACAAGCATGGCCTGGTAAGAATGGGAATCAGCAAGAGATCAACAAGCAATCGCATTGCATTGTGTCTTCTGTTGTCGACATAAAACAAGTGAAGAGCTCAAATTGAAAGTGGAAGCCTTGGAGACCGGGAAAGTTGAGGAACCCTCAACGACACTGAGCCTAAAGTCACGTGATGGGTACCAGCTGCCCCGCCATGGTGGGGTTCACGGGTTGCATCATGCCAACATTGGGCCAAGCTCTCCAAGAAGGGCCCCGCAGCAACCAGCAACTAACTTGAACAATCAACACCAAGAAATCCACCGCCGACAGCACGCTCCTGAGATGCGGCAGTGGCAGGCCCGCATTGAACAACCACGATTCCAGTTGCCATAATGTCGCTTTTGTCAGCTCATCTAGAGCAAATATCGATCTCATGTCAAGGAATTGACAGCCTCCCGTAAGAACCCCTCCACACGGATCAACCCCTGAAGTAAACAATCCAAACTGACCACAAAACCAACAGCTTCCCACCCCCCAAAATCTTCACCAACGCCCTCCTCTCCAACCCCGACATCACCTCCCTAATCCGCGACACCGAAGCGCACGAGCGCGCCCTCTTCTCCGTGCCCCCACCCCCTCCACCCGCTACAGCACCAACAAGCCGCCAGCAGCAGCAGCAAAACACCGACCCCAAACCCTCCGCCCGCCGACAAACCGTCTTCAACGTCGCCGCAGGCGAGATCACAACCGGCCCGCCCCCAAACTCAACCCGCTCCGGACCAACCTCGGCACGCCGTAACACGGCGGTAGCAGCCGTCCTGGGCGGGGACCTGCACGCGCAGATTGTTCGCCCCCGCAGAGAAGGGGGGAGTGGTGGTGGAGATACAGTGGACATCGAGGTGCTCCTCCACGGCGCCGAGAAGCTGTGCGCCGTGTACCCTCTCCCGGGGGCGCTGGAGCGGATCCCCGCGCAGCGGGCCAAGCACGCGCAGCAGAGTGGGACGTTGGCGTACTATGAGGCGAAGGTTGCTGAGCAGCAGGGGGCGTTGGAGAGGATGAATTTGGAGAGGGTTTTGGATGAGGAGGATGAACACGGGGAGGGGGAGGAGGGTGGGGAAGGGGAAGGGGAGGCGGTGATGACGGAGGAGGATTTGAGGAGGGAGGAAGAGGAGGTTAGGGTGTTGGATAGGAGGAAGAGGGAGTTGCAGGCGAGGCTGAGGGCTATTGAGAGGGATTTGGGGGGGTTGCTTGATATTTGAGGGCGGGTGTTGCGGTCTGTGACACAGCATGACGCATCAAACAGCTTGGGAGCGGAGTTTCAGCATGGACTGGAAACGGTCAGTATTCTCCTAGCAAGTCACCACTTGCGAAGTAGTCGTGCTGACGTCCTGTGAGGACCCCTTAACCCGCGCAAACACCTCGAGGAACGTATGCACGTCCTGTGCTCCCGACACCTGATACCGGCCGTTGATGGTGAAGTTGGGCACACCATGGATGCCCTGGCTGTACGCCTCCTCAACCTCGCGATCAACCTCCTTACCGCCCTTGCCCTCCCTCAACCAGTCCTCCACCTCAGCCCTATCCAGCCCCGCCTTCTCGCCAGCAGCAACCAACGCCTCCTGCGACGTGATGTCGGCGTCCTCCTCAAAATGACTGCGAAACAGCGCCGCAATGACGCGGTTCTCGGCCTCGTTAGACTTGGTCTTGGCCAGCTGCACGAGGCGGTGGGCGTCGCGCGTGTTGCCGATCTTGCCCTGCAGCGAGAAGCGGATGCCCTCGGCCTCGCCGAGCGCCTTGAGGTGCGCCGTCGCGGCCGCCATGCGCTCCGGGCCGAACTTCTTGGCGAGGTGCACGCTGCGGTCGATGCCCGTTTTGGGAAGGGTCGGGTCGAGGTAGAAGGGGTGCCAGGATATGGTGAAGGTGTCGTTGGCGCCGTTGGGGACGGTTTTTTTGTAGGTGTCGATGGCGCGCTCGAGGCGTTTCTTGCCTACGTAACACTTGGGGGTATGAGTTAGTGAGAGACGGGGTGGTGGAGGGGGGTGGCGGGCCTACCCAAGGGCAGATAGCGTCAGAAACGATCTTGATATTGAAGTTGGTCATCTTGGTGACAGCTGTGATGGTTCAGGACCGATTCAGTTAACCGGCGTGTTGTTGGACGCTGTTTCTGTGATGAGCGATACCTACAGGTAGCGTTGTTTGTGTTGGGAATAACTTCGCTTTTGAGTCGTCCTCGGTCACTCGAGAAGTGGCCATGATGACAAATCGGGTTGAGACCTCGAACGAAAAGTCGCCGACGGTTACCGAACCCGATGTTCGAGACCGTGTCCCATCTTGAGCGAGCTACACTACCTACAGGTAGACACTATAAATTCATACATCGCAACACAAAGCCTGGTCTAAAACGGATGCGAGACGGTGTCATCGCGAGTTCTCCGTCAGCACCAGTGGCTCCGACTGGCAGCGCCGATCGAATTTCACCCCCATAGCAGCGATGGGCTTTCCTGACAGATCTTCGAAACGATCTCGGTGTTGATTTCAAGTCGCTCTACCAGTTGAATGAGCGATAGCTACGGAGTACCTATCGGCAGCGATATCTGATGTTTGAAGGGACCTGAAGTCGTTGCAGAGCGACCGGCGCCAAGCTGAAGGATCCGAAAGGGCTCCGGAGTCTGGACTTGCGTCACTTGGTGGGATGTGGGGCAACCCAAACCTGCTGCGCCCCTCTGCCGCCCTGCCAAGACCAGCCCCGGCGCAACCCTGCTGGCAGTGCCCGGCCAACGAGCTGAAAGTAAATAAAAGTCGGTGGTTGGGACAACGCCGTCAGGGGTGCAGCCAGTCCCGTCGCACCTTTGCACTTCAGGCACCTGGAAAATCGGATGTCGGGCTAGACTCTCCCAGGTCTGCGCCTGTTCTTCCACTTCCCAGTCTTCAGTTTCTTCCTCTGCACATTCCAGCCACCGACATTCGTTGCGCTTGATCGAGGACACAGTCGCAAGGTGAGTGCGCTTCCACTTTCTCTCCGCATACCAATGCGTCGCACATCTCCACGTTCTTTGCTTTCCGTTCCTGCATTCCAGACGTCATTCTAACGCTTGTGTAGCGCAGTCAGGGAAGCCAGCGAACGTCTGGCCAAAGCAAACACCAGTGTGGTATCACCCATCACCCGTCGCCCAAGCTACCTTCTGCCCGTGTTTGTCAAGCAGCTTGACTGTCGCCAGGGCGGCAACCTCTCCTTACTCTCCGCTGTATAGATCTCAGTCTCTCAGCCAACAGACCGACCACTCGGTTCTCTCGCTGTTCAGATTCTGCGCTTCGAGCCGATACGGAACCTCCGGCTGAGACGGGACGAGACGAGACCCGGAAGTGGCCGCTCGCCGCATTCCAGCGCAGCGTCAGCAGAGACATCATTGTCGCCGACGACCACCCGTTGCCAGGACGACCTTCGCACGCCCCGACCAAGCGCTGCCGCCGCCGGCGCAACCCAGCCCAGCCGTCGCTCCGAAGCTCGCGGAGGACCGGTGTGGGTTCTCGAGCGGTATCGCAGAGTCGGGCTGTAGAAGGACACCGCAGACAAGCTCAAGATGGCGACAACAAGGTTTCAATTAGGGTGGTATCGTAAGTCTACCCCAACAATGCCCGAGTCATTCCCACGTGGCGCCGCTGCGGGCAGGAATGGATGCGACGGTCAGAGAATTCCTAGCTGACACACGCCACAGGATGGATGCCATTTCTGGGATACCACCACGTGTTGATGATCCTCATTGCCGTGGCAATAATATTGCTCTGTAAGTCGCATTCCCTCTTCATACCTCACCTCACGCGCCGCCGCTGACCAACCCCATCACAGCCCTCCTTCTCGCCGGGTGCTCCTCCTCGTCACCCCTGATCCCCGACATCTTCCTCCTATCGCTCTACTACCAGCGCTACACCGCGACACCCGACACAGCACAGGTCGACTACAACGTCAACAATGCAATCGCCAACATCGTCGGCGGCGCCCGCCTGCAGGCCCGCGTGGGCTATTTCGGCATCTGCGTGAGCCCCGACGGCGGCTCGTGGCTGTGCAGCAACAACGCGACGACGCTGGCGAACGAGGTCTCGGTTGACCAGGACCCGCTCAACCTCATCTGGCTTGCGAGTCAGTTCAAGGACATGATTGTGTTTCCCTACCTTCTGTGAGTCTTCCCTCTTTCTCCACCAAAACACACCGGTTACTGACAATTCCCAGCATCATCGCAATCATCTTCGCCTTCATCTGCCTCCTCCTCCTCGCCACCTTCCCCGGCTGGCACGAGGAAGAAGACAGCGAAGGCTCCGAGCGCGAGGTGAAACCCTTCCCCTCGCGCCCCGTCAGCCAGGTGGCGCTGGCCATCATTTTCATCGCCTCCATCTTTGTGCTCGTCTCGGTCCTCTGGCAGCACACGGCGTCCGTCGCGGCCAGCATCATCGCCCAGGACCTGGCCAACGGCAGCGTGCTGTCGGGCGTGGGCACGTCGGCCATGGTCATGGGCTGGTTCAGTTTTACCCTGCTGATTATCGTGACGATTGGCTTGTTGGTCATGATATTGAGCATGCAGGTGCTGGAGCATATTATGGATTGATGATGCGCCGATGGACTGCTCGATAGAGAGGGAAGAGGAGGAGGTGTTTCGTTTACGCTACGCGGAATGGCATGCATGACTGGATGAAGAGACGGAATTGTTATGGATTTGATGGATGGTACATATGACGCGGACTGGAGGGGTGGCAATGGAACCGACCAGCCCATGGAGATGGATGAATGAAAGGAGGATATGGTACCATCTCTCGCCAGGTCTGTGCCACGTCACGATATGGGCGGTCTAGTGGTTATTACGGGGGCAGCATGTTGTTTCTGTATTTCTTGATTTTCCTCCCTCCTCAAGAAAGATGTGCATATAATGGGGAGATGTGCGGCTCTAGCAGGCATTGGTTGGGATATTTGGCTTTTTATGTTGGATTGTGTGGACGATGTCTTTGGCAGATACCAGAGAGGGATTGAGGAGTTGTGTATGGAGGATCTTGGTTGTGAAGGTGTCGGTATATAGCGAGAAGCAAGCGAGCAAGCAAGCGAGCAGGCATAAATGGATACGGAGTTACGGTTTGGGAACATTGTTTGTTGTAGTTCATTGTTCTGCTGTAGTGCTTGACATTCGTAAACACGGTGGAAAATGTGATGTTGTTGACTTACTTCGTACTCCATTCTCAAACATCCCCCCCTGTGATGAGTGATGGGATTCCGTTCCCTCAATGTGCAGTGATGCCGCAACCACTTGTTCCCAAAAGGTCTCTTGGGTAGAAGAATGCTGAGTTGATAACCTGGAACCAAGCCATGAACAATAAGGTAGAGACCCCCACTGCAATTAGGTAGAAGCTCATGCCCTCATGTCATTGAAATATATCTGACTTGAAATATCCAGAACCCTGAAAAGTGACCATAACGCCATAGTTCGCCATGCCAAAGGTTGATAGATCCAGGCCCCTTCCATGCAATAAACTTGAAAAGATGTGCCCATGTTTCCCACACCATATTCCTCCCCGTCCTGTTCCCAAAACCATCCTCCCACATCCATACTTGCCTAGGAACTACCTCGGCCGCCTAAAAGGATGCGCCTCCGTATTCAACACCCACTCATCCAGCGACACCACATCAGGAGTCGCAAACAGCAGATAGAAATACTTGAGCGTCTCAGCCAGCCAGAAACTCTCCATGCTGTCCTCGAGCATGGCGGCCTCCTTGGTGTGCCGCTTCTTAGAGGAAGTCACGTCGCGGAAGGCGCTGTGGCCGGACTCGGTGCGCGTGGCGCGGATGACGGCCTCGAACATGCGCCAGCCTTTTTCTTGCCATTCCGGGTCGCCGGTGATGCGGTACATGTAGAAGACTGATTCTATTGCTTCGGGTCTGTGTATGAAATAACATTGTGGTTAGGGATCAATTTTGGGAAGGGTGGGAAAGTTTGTTGGGAGGCTTACCGGAGAATGTACCGCTTGTCGTTGAGGGTGACGAACCCCGGCGGGATGTGTTCCTTCTCGAGGCGCTGGGCGACGAATTCTTGGTGGGTGAGGGGCTTGACGGGCGCGGGCGGGAGGTCGAGGCCCGGCATGGGCTTTTGCTCAGCGGAGTCGTCAAATTCGCTTCGGGAATTGGGTTGGGAGCCAGAGTTGACGTCCATGCTGTTGTAAAGTGCGTTGAGCTTCTCTTCGGCGCTCGATGTGATGGTGTCCGCAGGAGCAACCTGGCTCTCTTCGACATCCCGCTTTTGGAGCCCCCCTGTACCCTTCTGCTTCAACTCGGCAGAACCCTCGAATGGCCTGCCCTCCAGACCTGGGGCGGACGCATTCACAGGCCTCCTCATCCCCTCCGCCTCCTCAGCAGCCTTCTCCACCGCCTCCGCCTGACGCCTCCTCTCCTCAGCCTGTGTCCGCAGCACCTCCTCCTCCTCCAACCTCGCCACCCTCTCCCTCCACTCCGCCAACCTCGCATAATAATCCGCCATCTCCTTCCCCCGATACTCCACATTCGGATCCAGCGCCTTATACCACGCCTCCCTATCAAACCGACACTCATCCACCTTCTTACACGGCAAAACCGTCGCATACTCAGGCATAATCCCCGCCGGCATGACCTCATACGCCCACACACACCCATCCGCAAGCTTCCTCCCAATCTCGACATCATCGGGGCGGTCAAAGATCTTCCCGCCCAGCGCATACATACCCCCCAGGAAACAGCTAAGATGCGTCACCTCCCACTCGTAGCTCATTTTCTCAGCCGTACCGTCGCTGCTGTACGCCTTGGCAGCAAACAAAATGTCCGGGTCGCCCTCGGCCATGGGGCGGAAGAGGAGGTGCTGTGTCGCGCCGGCGACGGTTTTTTCGTGCATGGCGCGGTATTTGGGTTCGAGGCCGCCTAGGAGGAGGTATTGTTTGGGGAAGTATTCGTAGGCTGAGTCTTGGTTGGCGCCTAAACTGTAGGAGCCCGAGCCATAGGATCCGCCGGTTAGGCCTTGGGGGATGCAGAGGGGTTTTTCGATGGGGCGGCCGTTGGCGTCGAGGGGGGCGGGGGCGCTGTTGGGGGTGAGGTCTCGCTTTTGTGGTCTGTTGGGTGCGGTGTCCGTGTTCGGAGCAGAGAAGGAGTCGGCATTCTCGTACTGGCTGCTTCCAGATTCGTAACCGCCAGAAAGATAGCCCAAATCGGCCTGCTTGGACTGGCTCTGAGCGGCCTCGCTGCTGTTCTCGATGGTCAACAGCTGCGCAGCAGTCCGGTTGCAGCCCGAAGCATCCAGATGCTCGGGAAAGAGACCCGGGATCGCCGTGGCGTTCTCGCGGTTCTGGAGCTCCTCGAAGGCATTGGTGATGCGCGCTATCGCGTCGTAGTACTTGTGCTTGCCAGTGAGCTGCGCGAGGCGGGTGAACTCCATGCTCATGGACCCGAGCTCGGCCACACCGCTGCCGACGGATGCCTGCTTGGGGTTGATGTTGAAGGCGGGCTTCCAGTTGTAGTAGAGAACGGGTAGACGGTTGGGGGTGTCGAAGACGCTGATGAGGATCTCGGCGAGCTCCACGGCCTTGTCCAGTAGTGAGCGATACTTGGGGTCGTTGCCTGTCACGTCGTATGCGCCGACCAGACCGCCCAGGTACCGGATGATGGTTTCGAAGACGGGGATATCCTCGCGGTAGGGCGTCGTGGTGAAGTCGATTTCCTTGACGGCCTCCACGGCATCGTCAAACTCGTCCTTCAAGCCCATGATCCAGAGAGTGTCCAAGGAATCCACGAGCGTCGCAGCCCAGCCGCAGAAGGGATCCTTGGCCTTTTTGGTGACCGGCGTGAGCTCGTCGTGAGTCCAGGCATACTTTTTGTAGCCGGACCAGGCGTGTTGGGCCTCGGCCTTGACCTTGGCCAGGCGCATCTCCCGCTTCTCCTTGGCGGCGGGCGACTCCTCCCCGAAGGCGAACTGGACCGAGGGAATGGCTTTGGGCTTGCCGGTGGGCAGCGTGATGAGCGACTCCTCGGGCACGGGGTACCACTCGTAGGGCTTCCGCCAGTGGATGGTGCTTGTCGGGACGGCATCGTCCTGATACTTGCCGGGAGGGTCAGCGATGTGGACGTCCCCGTACTCGTTTTGCTTCTGGTAGTCGTCGTGGTGGGAGGGGGGTCTGATGTCGGGCACGGTAGCTGCCTTGGTGGGCAGACTGTAACCTCCTGGGATGCCGTTGTCGGTCGTCTTCAACTGGGGAATCCGGATGGACGGTTCCAGGTTTGGCGCGGGCCGACCCTCGTCGTCGTGATGTACCGGAGACGGAGGCGATGGCGGTGGTGGAGCAGGAGGTTTCTCCTGCGGTTTCTGCGGCTGCTTCTCGCCATGATGCTCTGGCTTATGCTCCTGGTCGTGTGCCGGCCTCGACACGGGTGGCGGCGCGGGCTTGGGCTTCGGCTTTTTATGTAAGTCGGGCTCCGTCTTGCCGTGCCACAAGTCGTTTGAGCGGTCCCATTGTGAGTTCTTGGAGACGTGGTAGAGCAGAACCGTAATGACGACGGCGCATATGAGCAGCACGCGGTATCGCCTGAGTCGAAGCATGGTGACGGCGTTGGCAAAGAGGCGAACTGAAGCCGGATTGGGATCGCGACGAGCAATGCCCAAGAAACACCACGCGCAACTCGGGATCGGGAAGAATGCTAACTCCAGCTCAACATGGCATGGCTAAGTTGCTGCTGTTGTGTTGTTGAAACCGGGGGGTTGTGAGAAGCACCGATGTCCTCACCTCAACATCTCACCAGCCACAAGCAAGATGAGAAGAAAAAGCAAAGAGGAACATGGAGAAACAAAACTATATTTTTCAAGTGAACAGTCAACGGGGAAAAGCCAAAAGAGGCACCCGGCAAAGGGAGCCAAGCCGGGCGAAAATGGCCGGCGGCGGAAGGAGGGCATGCGCGCTCGTGATGAGATGGATACACGCCAAGAAACATGGTGCCGTTCCACATTCCCAGATCGGACAGCTTTGGTGGTCTAGAGCCTTGGCGTTACTGCAAGGGGGGAAGGACACGGTTTTCTCAGCCAAGCCCGAACAGCTGAGAAGTCGATCAATCGATGGAATGCGAGACCTTTCCAGTGCTGGGGAAAATGAGGAGGCATCGAATTGTGGAAGGCGCCGCGAGCCCGAGAGATGGAATTCCTGCTCCGGGTTGAAATGCCGACTTGACCAACGGGGAAGGTGCTGCCACACTTGCACCGGCTATTCTCCGAGAGAGCCAGTGAATGGAACCTGACAAGTAACAACAAATTCTCCCTCGGAGTCTCTATTTGCCCCGGATTTCACGGAGTTTTTCTGATATCTACCAGGTCGTCACATATGGGCAGCAAGCTGTCCTCGAAACGATACCTTGAGTCCTAGACTGACTCTTGTGTAAGGTAGAGAGTACCGACATTCCTACCTAAGTACGGATAACTACGGTAGCTGTCAAACCCCGCTGCGGGGTTCTTGACACCTTGATCGCCCCTTGACATGGTCTCGTGCATGAATGCGATTACCTTATTGCAACGTCCTGTAACTGTACAATACTCTTGTGTAGCTCACTCGCAAAGACCCTACGGAAGTTTTCTCGCACATCGGGAATGACCGCAGACAATATCTTATGCCTCCGTTTCAATCCGAGATTCGAGCTCCCTGCGGATGTCCCCCGGAAGAGGAACCGACTCTCCGGCCGGACTGGACGGGGAAGTGGGACCCCAGGGCCCAGCCTCAGCCCCGAAAGCACGAGCCCAATAATCGCACTCACCCCTCCCAATATCCGAGTTACCAAGAACCAGCAATAGGCATTAACCACACCGCCCGGAACAAGTTAATCCGAGTAGCCCCGGGCCGTGATGCGTTATGTCGTCCGATTCTTGGTGTTTTACTCCCTAGCTTACGGCTCCCAAACTCCCAACACGGCTAGCTACCCCGACCCTGAGTACAACGCGTACGACGCCGCTCCCAACGCGGTTCCCAACGCGTTGCCCAACGGCGCCGAGGCAAGTGTTGATTCTGTTGAGTTGTTGCGATGGTATTTTCGGGTTGATGCGAGGCCTTTTGGTGCGTGTAGCTTGGGGTCGACCGGCCGAAAGAGGTTAGATATCCGTCCGGATATTGAGGGGGGTGAGTGCGATTATTGGCCTCGCGAAAGCAGGGGCTCGCGCCGCGCAGGACAGGGAAGGCCATGTTCAGTGCAAATCTTGACCTGGATGGGCTGCATGTTCCGATAGCCGAGAGCTGGGGTATCCAACCACTTTTGGAGTTTGGAGTCTTTCGACGCCAGCCACGACATGGACAGAGGGCAGAAGAGAACTGCCGGCATCCGTAACACTGAGTTCGAAGATAAATTGAAGCACTTCCCGAGTATGTATATGCCGACAAAAAGGGTCGCACAGCTGAGATTCAACGCCGACGCTCGTAGCTTGAAAACAACGAGAAAGGATGAGGTGAGGCAGCCTCAGCTCAACAACCTCCATTACCCCCTCCATCAGACTCCATCACTTATTTGAACGTCCCCCTGATCTTGGCATACAGGTCAGTATCCAAGAAGCTGTAGTTGGGATCGAGCTCGCAGAACGGGTGCTGCGAGAGCAGCACGTCGGCCGTCGGCCGGTCCGTCGGGTCCCTGTACATATCCAAGCCGTCAGCATCAACTTCAACTCCTGATAATGAGCCAGAAGGAGAAGAAGGAAAAATACTTACACCGTAAAACAATCCAGCATAAAAGCAATCGCAATCGGACTAATCTCCTCCCTCACATCATCCGGAATCGGCGGCGTCTCGCCATTAGCAATCTTGTAAATCGCCCCAACCGCCTCCTCCCTGCTCCACGGCCGTCTCCCGCAAAACATCTCGAGCACCACACACCCCAACGACCAGATATCCACCTTGGCACTATACCCCTGCCCCTCGGAGCGCACCACCTCGGGCGCCATCCAGAACACCGACCCCTGCATCGAGTTGGTCTTGTCGTTCCCATAGATGTTATCCGTCTTCTTGCTGATGCCAAAGTCGCTAATCTTGCACGTCCCGTCCAAATCAAGCAGGATATTGTCCGCCTTGAGATCGCGATGCAGGATCCCCTCGCGATGGAGGTACGCCAGCCCCGACAGCGTCTGGCGCGTGAGCGAGGCCACAACAGGCTCCTCAAACTTGCCATGCTTGCGCAGACAAGACCCGATCGAGCCGCCGGAGATGTACTCGAGAAAGATGGAGATGCTCGTCTCTTTCCGCTCGCACCCGAGATACTGCACGATGTTGACGTGGTCGAGATGCTGCATCGTGTCGATCTCCTGGTCCAGCGCCGCCACCAGCTCCTGCATCTTCTTCTTGTCGCCCTGGGCGGCTTTGGGGTTGACCTCGACCTCCTTGACGGCGAGGAACTCGCCCGTGGTGGCGTTCATACCCAAGTAAACGCGGCCGAACGTGCCCTTGCCGATCAGCTGGCCTTTGAACCACCGGAACGTCGTCTGCCGCTTGGGCACGTTGCTGTTGTTATTGCTCTGCTGCTGCTGCTGCTGCTGCTGCTGCACCGTCGGCAAACTGTCCTGCGGGATGGTGCTCAGCCCCAAAGCCATGTTGAGCGACCCGCGCTCCGGCCGGATCTGCACGATGTTGGCGTTGAACATCTTTGTGCTCTTGCGCCGCATCAGGTTGGTGTTCTTGTCGGCGCTGCCCCGCGACGGGCCGCCGCCCTGCATCGACCCGGACGTCTGCGTGTAGCGCTTGCTGGCCTCGTGCGCGCCGCGCGCGACTTCCCTGATGGACTTCATGCGGCCCAGACCGCCCGAGCGGCGCACGCTGCGGTGGGCCAGCGTTTGCATGGACACGGGGCGCGAGTCGAGAGCTTTGAGAGTGGACTCATCAGACCCTAGGGTGTCGCTCTCGTTGTAGATGGAAGAGACCCTGTTGTGGCTCGACGACAGCCCGGCAGGTAGCGGCGGCATCGGTGGCGGAGTCTGGGTCTCGTCTCCCTCGGCGATTGGCGACGGGGGCAAGTCGCCGTCTCCTTCCTCGAGAACCGGCTGGTCCACGTCCACGTTCGGGAAGAAGTCCTCGAGGTTGTTGATGAGGGCATCCGGAGGCGGACGGTTGGCCCAGACGTCCTTCTCAAGGAACGACTTGCGCCGGCTGAGCTTGTTCTCGCGCTCTTCCGACTCCCAGTCGTCGGAACCCGGCGTGCCAGGTGTGCGCCGCTGCGACGACGGGCCGCTGGCGCCGTCGTCATCACCGTCGGCCGGCATCTTGCCGTCAGCACTTGAATGAGGCGATCGGAAAGCGACAGAAAGCGTCTTCTTAGAACGCTTAGTGTTGACCCGCAGACTCGGCCGTTTGCCGGTGCCGTCGGATTCGCCGTCCCCGGCCGACGTTGCCTTCTTGGCAGCCGCGGCGTTGCGAGCCGCGATGGGGACCGCGAACAAGCCGTCATCCGAATCGTCACCGGAGTCGTCGTCGGCCGTGTTGTTGGCGAGGAGCGTCGAGCCCTGCGAGAACCTGACGTCGTTGTCTTGAAAATCGGTGTCGGGGCCGTGCGATTTCCGCTTGTTCTTGACTTCTTCGGGCGAGAAGGAGCGGCTCGGCCGGCGCGAGCTGGGGCTAACGCCCCCCGGCGACGGAGCGCGTGCTGCTCGAGTAATCTTAGCATTTGTTTCAAGGTGGGATCCGTCAGGACTCGGGACTGCTGCTCCGGCGGACGCCGAGCTGTCGGGCCCGTGGGTCGGCGAGTAGTCCGGCACAAGAAACGGCACGTTCTTTGAGCTCCACGTGGTAGAGCCCGGCGACCCGGGAACGGGCCCGATCCTTGGACTGGCCCCGCCGGAGCCGGAACGCGTCCGCTGACCAAAGTCGACGGTGGACATGGCTCCCTTACCTCGATCATTGACCTCGTTGTTCATCACGGGCATCGACGATACCCGGTGCGGTGATAGCCCTCTGTGGCCGCCCGCGGCGGGGTGTCCGATGCCAGCCATCCGTCCCGCCATCCCCACCAACAGGCCGTGGATACCGCCCTCGGGCGTCGCCATGTTTGGCCGCCGCCTTTGCCTCTCCTGCATGACCTCCTCGCGCAGGTCGGACGATGTGCGTTTCGGACGACCGCCCTCCACACTCCCCTGCGACAAGCGCGTGCCATGCTTCTTGCTCAGCGAATTCGCCTTGAGGAGCGTGGCGGACGGGTCCTCGGGCGGGGCGGGCGCCTTGCGCTGCGGGAGCAGGTTATCAATCTTCCTGTCCTCGTAGGGCGAGAGCCTTGGCTGGTCAAAGTCCACATTGCGGCCCACAATGCCGTAGGGCGATTCATTAGACGGGCTGCCATCCTTGCCCTCTGCTGCTTGCTTACGCTTGGCAAGATACTCTTGCTGTTTGCGGAGCTGTTCGGTCCTGTACTGGATGGCCTCGGCCGTCAACATCTTATCGTCTCGCTCCCTGTTATTGAGGGTGTTCTGTCTCGAGGTCGGAGGCGATGAACTAGACCGCTGCCGTCCGTTCAGCTTGTTATACGTTTCCTCGTCATGAGGAACGGTCAGATGTCCAGACGAGGTGGACTGGCTGGCTGCAGATGGCGGCTCCGCCGGGCGGACAAACAGCTTGAGAGAGCCAACTGCGTCGCCCAAGTGATTCTTCGCCGTGAGGAGCTTCGTATCATCCAAGGGTTCTTCGTCGTGCTCAAACCTGCCCAGCTCCGTGAGATGGATCTGCACGCCATCGGTGCTTGGCAGGCCGAGGTTGATGCAGACCAGCTGTCGCAATTCGGACGGCGTCGTCACGTCTGTCACATCCAGCATGCGGTAGTTCCAGCAATCGGCCGTGGCAAGGATGAAGACGCGGCTGCTGCTGGACCGCTTGGACGCGGGCCGGTCCAGCGAGGTCTCGCTGCCGTTGCCGTGGCGGAACCCTGGCCAGTGCATCTTCACATGCAGTCCAGGGCCCGGGCTGGTGGGCGAGTCGTGGTCGTCGGGCTTCTTCTTGCCCCTGAGGAAGGACAAGAATGAGGTGCTGCCCTTTGCGCTCCCCGGTGGGTCTGTCCCTGCGCTTCTATCCCCCCCGTCTTGGGGCGAGGGCCGGCCGCCGTCTTGACCGTATCGTCGGCCATGCGCCTCGGCGGCATTCACCACGTCAGCAATGCTCATGCCGCTCTTCAGCAGGGCAGCTGCGTCAGGCGGAACGCCGGAGCCATAGATTGCGGCGTTGGAGGACACCGAGTCGGTGCTGTTGCGCGAGCGATGGCCGAATATGGTGGTGTGGGGTGAGGCCGACGTGTTGCCTGCGGTAGAAGATGGAGGCAAGAGGCCGGACTGTGGAATTGGACTGCCGTTCGGGCTGTCCCTCCCCAGCGGACCGGTACTGCGGAACGAGCCTGCCTCGCCTGACTCGCTAATGGTCGGGCTGTGCCGACGCGCAATCTCGGTATCAATGTTCTTCATGAGGGTCCTATGGTTGGCGTCGGAGGTCATGGTGTTACTGAGGGTTGGCATGGTGGTTGATCGTGACTGAGAGAACCTCCTCCCGCCGAAACCTGGGCCAGGGGCTTTGATGGGTGAGTTAGAAGAGTCAGCGGACTCGGCCCTGGCGCCGGGTGCGGCGGCGGCGTTAGCGGACTCTTTGCGAGCATGGCCGGACGTGAGTTTGGAAGGATCCACAGGACGCCCCGTAACGATGCTCCGAATCAGCCGCCGCAGCCTCTTTGCCTCTTCTCTCTCCTTGGGCAGATCCCACACTCCGTTGTTCTTCTTGCATTCCTCGTGGAGCGCTGGATACACCTGCTGGTGCATCATGCCAAAGTTTCCGCGGCCCCCATGGCTGCTTCCAATCTCGAGGAACTGGGTGCCGTGAAGGTTGAGCCCCCGGAAGGTCTCCCGCCATTCTCGGGAGAAGTTATTGGCTTGAAGCCAAGCCAAGACTCGTTCCAGCGGCCATTGGGCCGCAAGCTCGGGAGAGACCGACGACACTGAGCTGCTGCTGCTGGCATTGGTGGCGGTAGACAGCACCCTCTGGCCCATGGCGGCAACGTAGAGTCTGTCACGGCCCGACGTCTCTTCCAGCGGCGTCGCCGTGGCCGAATCCAGCGCGCCCGCGCCCCAGTGGATGCCATCGTCGGCCAGCCCCAAGCCCGGAATGCCAACGCCCTCTCCGTACGTATCTCCTTGAGGAATGTAGGTCGCGCTCATCTGCTCGCTCGGAGGCGGTGGCGGAGGCACGGCGAGGGTTGTTGGGCCGGCCGAGGTGGCGGCATTGGCGGCAGCAAGAGCCTGAGCATGCAGCTTGGGGTTGTAGGCTTGCAAGACAGTGGCGCCAGCGCCACTCGGCGGGGGAGGCGGGATGTTGAAGGTGGTCCGGCCGTCGTATGCGCGGCCCCAGGTGCCATGCCATGGGGCGTTACCCAGAGCGCTCGGGGGTGGGAGAGCGCTCGATGGGAACGAGGGGTTGGGCGGCGGGCCCGGAGGCGGAGGGAGTAGGACACTGCCGGCGGCGCCCGTCGCACTCGGGTACCGTGGTGGTGGAGGAGGGATGGCCATCATGTTGCCGATGCCGACGGAGGGCGGCGGCGACATGGGCGGCGGGGGAGGCGGCACCTGGAAGGGCCGGGTCGCATCCCGCTGGCCATTTTGATACATGGCTGGCAGCTATGCTCAGGGCGAGTCGGAGGTGGGGTGGTATTGAGCCTCGGACGGCAGGGTGATCGGGGATCGGCAGAAGGTGGGGGAGGTGAGACCCCGGCGGCCGGGGAAGTGCTCGGTACGGAGTATCGGAGAGGAGGACGGAGCGGGCGGCACGGCGATGAAGAGCGTAAAGCGATGAAAGGTCGCTGGCCAACGATACAATCGACAGTAACACGGCGAGCGGTCGGGATTGTCGTCGGGGAGTAAACGGTCGACGGTTGGGTTGGGCCGGCGCTTACAGAGGCCCACGCCGCTTCCGGGCGGCACAAGCGACCCGGCGCTTGGGAGTTGAGAGTTGAGACGGGACGAGGCAGGCTGTGCCTATTCAGATAAGGTAACGGTGGATCGGAGCGCCGAGCGCACTCGCAGGAGCTGCCAATGCTACGGCCCAGATGGCATCCTGAGCAGAATTGCAAGAGCTGCAATGTGCGTCGAGCGGGGGATGAAGGGTGCCAGCCACCGTCGGTTTGCTCCTCTTTGTCGTCTTCTTCAGGGTCTGGCGGCAGCGCCTCGGGTTGGATGCAGCTGCCTGCTCGTTTTCCCGAAGTGGGGGTCGGGCCGCAAAAATGATACGGTCGTTCGACCTCAGCTGCAGGTCCAGGACTCCAGGGGCTACCTAGAACATCCAATGTTACGTACCTGGTAAGATACCGTACTTTACGCGTCCCACTGCACATCGCACAACATCCATAAAGTTGTGTATCACGCACTTATCACATGGAACCCGAACGCAGAAGACCCACCCGACAGTCCAGGCTGTCAAGTGTCAACTGAAATTCGAAGGCCGAGAAGGACAAACGAATATTTTCGACGAGCGTCTTGCCTCGAAGTCCTCAGCGCTGAGCAAGAGATTTTAGCTGGTCTTGATGCTCCTGTCAGAAGTCACGAGATGGTGAGAGCATTGGAAATCTACCTAGGTCGACCGACCTTGAGCATAAGATCACAAGGCGTGGACCTCATTCAGCCCATGGCACGAACTCTTTCGACTCTCGTCACGGTCACCAAGCACTCCGGACGGATGCTTGTCCGCCTGCCTTACCGGCACTTCATCGCCTACCTGAGGCGATATTTAGCGGCGACGGAACCCCCGACAAGCGGCGTCAGTCTTGCCCTCGGCGGTATAGCATAGCCGTCTCTTCGAGAACCAGGACTGCAAGTCGGGACCGCTTGGCTAGCCCTATCTGGGGCCACGCCCACGCTCCATGCTCGCTGCGGGACTGCGACAAGCCCCAGGCATCGATACGTCCAGTTGCCTTGCCCCATCCCAACTCACCTCCAGCTGGAGGTGTTGGGTGAGCTAGGTCGGGTGGTATGTGAAGGCTGGTTCTACGTCTCTCCAGTACGGAAGTCAGCTGCCCGTTTCGGGAGCACTTACAGGAGGATAGGTAGGGAAACCCGTAAGGCCTCACGAGAAGTCTGGAGGCTGGTTGGGACTGCAACCCAGCGGCTTGCTTGGCGTGGTTTGCGTCCCGGGACAGGAGGCGGCTGGCTCTTCAGGTCGGGCTGTCCCGTCACCTGCACGTAGCTCATCGAGACGGCTGCCTCAGAGGACACAGTTCTGGAGGCTTTGTCATGTTGGTAAGCAGTTGCCTAAGCGCAGTTTTTTCACCGAACAGCGCGACGTCTTTCAACCCCTTCGTGGGACGGGGGCGACTGGAGAGGCCTCATGCCCCCCGCCAAATACCTTTGACGCCCCCAACACAGGGGACACTACCGACCCGGGGAACAGGAAGACATTCCAGACGGATACGACTCTACGACATTGGAAATGCGGCACAGCGCAGGGACAGATCCATCTCACCTGTTTGGCCCCCAATCCAAACATGTGTACCGCGCGGGACCGGGGACGCCCAAGTCAACATGGGATGCCAGATATTGTTCAAGTCCCACCTTCTCTTGCTGTGAACGAATCTCACATGCCCATACCGTCTTGGGATTCACGGGGTTCGCGGACATACTGTGTAGGAGGCAGCAAGCCCAGCCCCCAACAACGCAACATCGGCGGGACTGCGAGACCTTGGAAGAGGCAGTCCACGATGGTGGATCACAGTCACAGTATCCTGATCCTTTGTCAATATCACAGCAGGGGCTTGGCTGACTATAATGCAGGAACCAAATCGAAGTCCTCCAGGAGTCGTTCACCTCGCCCATGGACAGGCTGGGCATAAAATTACGGCCCCCAACTTCGACAGCGGGAAGAAGCCGATGGCTTCTTCGAACATCAACAACACCACGATAGCCGTCCATTGCACGATGCCATGGCTGAGCGATGTCACCGTGAGCGGTTCGACTCTCGTCGGTGCCTAGAGAGGCGAGGACGTAGACGAAAACATCACCCATAAGCCTCTCGAGACTTGGCTTCTTGCTCGGGGCATATAAAAGGGGCTGGCTGATGGTCTCTTTCAGTCCGTCACCAGCAAAGCAGAGTTGAAGCCCAGTCCAGTCCTCCCAGCCCGTCTCGACAAGCTCCTCCTGAATCCTTCTCGACCGGAATCATGAGGCTCCTTCAGCTCGCACTCTCCTCGCTGGCCATCCGCCTGGCGGGAGCAGCCTACCTGGCTCCCCGAGAAGAGGCCGCCTCGGGGACAAACCCGTCGGCCAACGCCATCGAGACGCCGACCCCTTTCCGGCCGGGCATGGTGGCCAACTGCAACAAGTTCCACCTCGCCGTCAGCGGCGACACCTGCGGCAAAATCACCTCCGCCTACGGCTACGGCATCACCCTCGACCAGTTCTACACCTGGAACCCCAGCGTCGGCACCTCCTGCGCCGGGCTCTGGCTAGGCTACTACGTCTGCGTCGGCTCCGACACCCCCTCAACCACCCCAACCACCACAACCTCCACCCCGGCAACCACCACCTCCGGCACCCCCGGCTCCAACGGCGTCGTCACACCCACCCCCATCCGCGAGGGCATGACCCCCATCTGCGGCAAATTCCACCTCGCCGTCCCGGGAGACAACTGCTACGACCTGGAATCCCGCTACAACATGACCTTCCCGCAGTTCTGGAGCTGGAACCCCATCATCCTCAACTCGTGCGGCGGCCTGTGGCCGGGGTACTACTACTGCGTGGGCCTGATCCCCGACGCGCCGGAGCCCGTGCACACGCCGCCGGCGACGCCGGTAGTTACGCCCGAGCCGCATGCTATTGGTATGACGCAGTATTGTAGCAAGTTCTACCAGGCCACGGGGCCGGATCGCAAGTGTCCGGATGTGAAGGGGTTGTTTGGGATTGAGTTGTGGCAGTTTACGTGGTGGAATCCGAATGTGGGGTATGATTGTGCGGCGTTGAGGAAGGATAATTGGTATTGTGTTGGTGTGTATTAGGTGCTGAGGGGGAGTTGGGGCGGGTGAGAAGGAAGTCGGTGGATGACAGATCTTCGGCGTTCATGTCAAAAACAGGCCATGTATATACATTCCGTATTCGCAATGGAAACATTAGTAACTGGCTGTGCTCTTCTGCCGGCTCGAAATCCTTCAACCCCTCGCCCGTACCATCGTCGATAAACCAAACATGCCCAAACGCCTGCTCCCGGCCATGCCATATACCATGCAAAACAAATCAAACCATAACCAAACAACAAACCTCTCGCTCTCTAGATCATTCCAGAAAGACAAGAAGAACCCCCTCACATAACACCACAACCCCCCCACCCCCCCTGGCTACACTGCTCATAATACCCCGCCTCCTCCCCCTCCACCCCCTCCCCAACATTATGCCTCTTGACCACCCCCGACACCCTAACCGTCTGCTCCCCCTCCCCATGCCACCACCTCAACCTCTGCACCAGCACCGTCTCCTCTTCATCCCCGCTAATCTCCCACTTACCCGAGCTCACCTGCACCGTACACTCATCTTTAGGAAAATGGTACTCGGGCAGGAAGATTACTGTCGGCGCGTCCGGGTCGGCGACGTGCGGGGATTGGATGGTGAGAGTGAAGAGGCATTGGCGGAGGTCGAAGCCGTACGATTTGATGATTCCCGCCGTGGAGATGGGGGCCGGGCGGACGTAGGCCTCGGCGGCGCGGTAGCCGGGGGAGACAGTCAGTTCGGGCTGGCGGGAGGTTGCTTGGGAGGAGATGGAGGGGTTGGTTATGGAGCGGCGGAGGTTGGCGGGTGTGACACTGTCGTCGTCGTCTAGGTCCTTCTTGGCAACGGAAGAAGGGGGGCGGATGGAGGGTGCGCCGTCGCGGTCGGCGGCTTTGGGAAGCGGTGAGAGAGGCAGCAGCTTGTCGTCGACGGAGAAGATGGACAGGTCCTCGCCGTTCCACTGGTCGCCCCTTTCGTGGTCGTTCTTGGCCATGTACAGCCACAGGGTGTACCCTTCCAAGCCCGAGGCTTCCACTCCAAAGTGGTTGCCGTCCATAGCAGCCGACTGACTCGAGTAGTCGCCCGTCTTGTAAGCATACTTGTCGTCCATGTCGTAGGGGATGCCGAACTCGGTCATCACACACGGATGGTTGCCCATGCGGTCCAGCCCTTCCTGTCGCATGGCTGCGTGCTGGTCCCGGAAGCAGTTGCGGATCGCTGTCTCGCCCAGCTTGACGGCGAAGGCTGGGTGCCAGTACCGCCCGCGGAGCACACCGATCACGTCGACGTTCCAGTTCCGGTTCCATTTCTTGGTCATGAGCGTGATGCCGTCGTACCAGTGCGGGGCGTACACCAGAAGAGGGTCGTCGCCGTCTGGAGTGCCTTTGATCAGCGGCGGGAGCTCCATCGTGGGGCCTTGTAGGAGGATGATGGCGTCTTTGTGATAACTCCGGACCGTGTCGCGGTACTTTCGAAAGAAGTCCATGAAGTAGGTGTTGGTGAAGTGAGGGTAGTCGATGGTGTCCCCGGTTTTGGGGTGCTTCCGGAAGTAATCACTTTTGAGAAGCGTGTCTGTGGCCGGATCCCAGACGCCGTGCTGCGCCCAGATGCACTCTCCCAGCTTCCACCCGGGGTCTCGCTTGTAGCCGTATCGCGAGTCGTCGTAGCCCTCGGGCAGCCAGGCTACCTCGCCATGAGGGTCGATCAGGGACCGCCCGACCTTGAAAGGCCCGAGGCCGCCCATGTCCCACGTCTCGACTTCGACGGCTCGCCCGGACCCCGTCAGTATGGTCTGCCATATCGTCGGACAGGTTCCTTTCTTCAGAGCCTGCTCCTTCGGTATGACGCTGATATCCTCGTACCCGATCATGCCCTTGTTTGGCTCGTTCAAGCTTTCCCAGCCAAACACCACGTCGTTCTCGATATCCCCGGCCTCGTGGATGCGCTTGGCCAGATGAGCGCAGGCGCGGAGAAAGTGGCCCTGTAGAAAATCCTGAATGTTCATTCCGTCTATTATGCACTTTGGCGCAAAGTCCCTGCCCGCGAAGAATAATGTAAACATGGTGGCAGCGGCGAGTCGGTAGTAGTTTGTGGCCCAGATCATCTTGGGAAACATGTCGGGGTCCGGGTAGGTGTTATGAACGATGGCAGCCTCGGTGGCCGGGAAGCTCTGCGGGTTGAGGCCGGCGGCGTAGAGCGTCCACATCGGCGCGCCCGACCCTCCCGTGAATCGAGACCACTGCCATCCCAGCGTTAGCTTGTTTCAAGCGCAAGCGCAGCCGTTGCGCCTGGGGCCGGATTACGCACTACATCCTGATGCGGATCCATAAAGACGTAGAACCCATAACTTTTCGCCGCCCGCAGCACCTCAATCGTCTCGTCTATCCACGCCTCGTCGTAGATGCCCGGCCCCGCGGCCTCGATGGCCTCCCAGGTGAAGACATAGCGGATGGTGTTGTAGCCGCAGCGCTTGAGGCGCGAGAAGTGCAGATGCGCCTCCTCCTTGGGGAACGGCCGGCCGACGAAGCTGACGCTGTCGCCGTCGAAGAAGTCGTCGGGTACGTGCGAGGGCTGGTCGGGCCTGCTGGGGTACTTGGCCTCGCCGGCGACGTTGATGCCGCGCAGGATGACCTGCCTGCCGCGCCCGTCGCAGAACTTGCCGTCTTGGATGGTGAGACGGAGGTTGCTCATTGTCGCCAGTTCCACGCAGGTCCACTGGCAGGTTCCGGTGCGATCGGGGATGTCAGGTCGGGCTGGGCAGTTGTTGGTAGTTGGGATGTCGGTGTCACGAGAGGTCATGCCCCCGAACTTGGCCGCCAAGGTCCACGGCCGGGTTCTAGGGCTAATGACGCCCGAAGCGGCAAGCCGGTTGCGATCCCGGGCAGCTGAGAAACTGGGGTCCACCGGATTGTGGGGGATCCGAAAGCGAGCTGCGAGAACGAACCAATGTTCGGGTTAGGGTTCAATATGAGTGGATCATTGCAGCGCGTGGAATGCCACTTTACGCGCGACACGCTCTCTGCGCGTCTTGGCGCGTTTTCTTAACTTGGGAGACAACAACCGGGTTGACAAGCCTCAGTAACCGCAGAAGTCGATCTCTTTGGCAAAATTGTATTTTCTGGACTGTTTCACTCGGCGAACCACTTCGTGAGGCCAACATCATCAGATTAGAAAGCCGACGACCACGATGCCGCATTCCGTCGAGCCCGCCGCTGAGCCGGGCAGCACGCCCCCCTCGGACACCGCCATGGAGGTAGAGCCCCCGGCCGCAGCGCCAAGTAGCCCACCGACAGACGAGGACGCTGTGATGGTCGAGGCCGCTCAAGCGCTGAGTGTGGCGGAAGATGCCAAACCGGCAGTCGAACCCAGTTCGGCCCAGGCAGGGGAGGATGAAGACATGGGAGTCGAGATTCAGCAGGAAAAGAAGACAGAGATCAAGCTGGAGGATCTGTTTGACGGCATGGACTCGGACGACGACGAGTTTCCCACCTCCAGCAACCCCTTGAACGGCCAACCGCCTGCACCTGCGTAAGCTCTGTTCCGGACGGCACCGCAGCTGCTTTGCGAAGACTAACTGAAAACCAGGCAGGACGACACTCCTGATCCGTCCTTCGAGTTGTTGCGCATCTACTACCAGAGGTTCTTCCCTTGGCGTTACATGTTCCAATGGTTGAACCACAGCCCAGTTCCCACAAACGACTTCAAGCACCGCGAGTTCAGTCTGTGGCTGCACAACGACGCCGTCATGCGGTACCAGTCATACACGACATCCGACCTGTGAGCGCGCCAGCTTCTCCATAAAACTCCGCGAGCTGACCCCGTTAGGTTCCGAAAAGACGTACTGCGTCTAATGCCGAGGCGTATCGAAATCGGCCCCGTGTACACGGCCGACCCGCGAGACCGCAAGACATTCCGCAACTCGATCGCCTTCGTGCCCCTGGCCAAGGAGCTGTGCTTCGATATCGACCTGACAGACTACGACGACATTCGCACGTGCTGCGACAAGGCCAACATTTGCAACAAGTGCTGGCAGTTCACCACCATGGCCATCAAGGTGCTCGACACGGCGCTGCGGGAGGACTTTGGCTACAACCACATCCTCTGGGTTTACTCGGGCCGTCGCGGTGTCCACGCGTGGGTGTGCGACAAGAAGGCCAGGATGCTGGAGGATCATCAGAGAAAAGCCATCACGGCTTACTTTGAGGTAGTCAGCGGCAAGCAAGGCGGCAAGAGGGTTAATATCCGTCGGCCGCTGCACCCGCATCTCTCGTAAGCTCTCCCCCCCAATCTCCCAACGCAAACCATTCTAACCCAACTTCCAGCCGA
The DNA here is from genome assembly GCA_023628475.1 of Chaetomiaceae sp. PF1801. Lineage (NCBI taxonomy): Eukaryota > Fungi > Ascomycota > Sordariomycetes > Sordariales > Chaetomiaceae > Chaetomiaceae sp. PF1801. The sequence continues at coordinate 586,364 of JAMAKQ010000004.1, forward strand.
AGCATCGACATCCTCAAATCCCACTTCCACCACGACATCCTCGAGTCCCAAAACCCCTGGCAAACCCCCGAAAAATCCACCTCCCTCCTCCAACACATCCCCGACCCCGACCTCCGCGAAGCCCTCCGCAAGAAATGGGACGCCTCCCCCGGCCGCTCCTCAACCTCCAAATGGGCCGACATCGACGCCCTAGCCCAGACCAGCGCCAGCGCCTCCCTCGACCCCAAGGACCTCCTCGACGCCAAGCAGGATATCTTGCTCGAGCACACGTACCCGCGCCTCGACGCGGCGGTTTCCCAGAAGAGGAATCACTTGCTCAAGAGCCCGTTTGTCATACACCCGGGTACGGGCAGGGTGTGCGTGCCGATTGATAGGGATAACCTCGAAGGGTTTGATCCGCTTAATGTGCCGACGCTGCAGGGGTTGGTGAGGGAGATGGATGCCTGGGGGGCTGCTGGAGCCGGGGCGGAGGGAGGGATGGCGGTGGATGGTGAAGGGAGTAGCCAGGAGGTGAAGCACGTGCAGGACTGGGAGAAGACGAGCCTCAAGCCGTATATTGAATATTTCAGGTCGTTTGTGACGGCGCTGATGAAGGATGAGAGGGAGGCGGCGGTGAAGAGGGAGCGGGGGGAGGATGGAGAGGCGGAGGTCAAGGTTGAGTCGTTGGATTTCTAAGCCTTAGGTATATTCTGCTGTTGGGGAGGTGTATTGGTGGGACTTATGGGGCCATGCAAGGCATGGTCACCGGCGCTTGAGACTTGGTCGCAAATATATGACTCTCAGGGTTTTCAATTCCCAAGTTGGTGTACAATACAGGGTATACTATCCGTACAAGGTCGGGAATCACTCTATTAGTATGTGTGTCTCCTGTCGGATATCCCCTTTTGTCATTGTGATGTTTCCTCCTGCTGGGCACCAGGTCCCGGTTGCTCCGACGTTGTCCTGCTTTCATCTGGCGCCTCAACTTCCCCAGCACCGTCCCCCGTCCCCTCGCCCTCCTGCTCCTCATCATCGCCATTCTTCACCGACCCCTCCGCACCCTCACCCTTCAACGTCCCGCCCTTCCGCTTCGGAATCACATCCAAAAAGGCCTTCCCCCAGTCCCCGCACTCCAGCCACTTGGCCATGATCTCAACCACCTGGTTGGTAGTCAAAACGTAGCGGCTCTGCATCGCCATGTACTCGCCAATCGGCAGCTTGGCGGTCCGCACCTTGTACTCCCTGGCTCGCCTGTAGCAGAGCCCCTTTTCCCTGTTCCTGTCCACAATCCCGCCAATGACATAGCTCGTGTTGGCCTCGAGTCTCTCGAGGGTGTATGGCGACTCGGAGGTGAGGTAGACGATGGACCGGTCGACGTCTTCGTCCTCGGGCTCGGCCTCTACCGTCGGAGTTGTACCGGCCGCTTCACCAGCGCCGGATGGCTGCGCCTCGTCGCCCGTCCGTGGTTTGATGATGTCCATGACTTCACCCCCCTGTGGCCCCGCCATCTGCTCCTGAGCCTTCTTCGCAGCCTCACGGAAATCGCCCTCATGAAACCCGACATTCTTCCAGTTCAGGTGCGCATTCTTCAGCACCGTCTCGAACCGCTCCTTCAGCTTGCCCTTCCACGAGCTGAAGTGCAAACTGGCGTGGTACCGGGCCTTGCGGTTCATGGCGTACGACCGCACGATCTGGCTCGACAGCGAGATGAGCTCCTGCTCGCGCATGTACTGCTCAAAGTCGCAGTCGATGATGAACGAGACGGGCACGGGACGGTATTTCCAGGGCTCTTTTTGTTGTCGGAGTACTGTTGCTGGGTCGAGGCCTGCTGCTTCGGCCTCGGCGATCTTGGCTTCTTTTTCGGCGCGCTTCCGGGCCTGGCGCTCGTGCCGCTTGTCCTTGCGCTTTGCGCGGCGGTCTTCCTTGAACTCCTCCCATTGTTGCTGTCGCCTTAGTTTCTTGAGCTGGTTCTTGGATAACGGCTTGTTTGCGGTCCCGTCTGCCTCCTCGTTGTGTGTTGCGCCTGCATCGTCGGCGGTCGGTGCTGGGCTTTCGCTTGGAGTTTTTTTCGCGGCTCTGTCTAGCTCGTCTTCGGCCTTGCGCTTGCCATTGGGGACCGATGTAGCGCCAGCCTCGGTAGGCTCTTCCTGGTCCGGCATATCGACATCCGGCGAAACGTGTTGGCTTTCTTCAGTCGCCATGTTTTATGAATGACAGTGGACTGGGAGGGAAGACGGAAGCTTCTTGAGAATAAGTGGGGAGGATTCGAAGCTCTTCTCGAGGGGCAGAATACCTTACCCCACTTAGCGTTGGCGGTGAGAGATAGCAGGGGTTCGGACACGCTAAGACGCGTCCCAGGCCCGACTTTAATTGAAACGCGTCTTCCACCAGACAAGGGTTGACAGACTTGGAGCTTCTACAACTGCACTTCCACCGCATGCGATGTCACAGCAGGTTGCACAACTCGGAGTATTGCGAAGTCAAGCAGCCGCCACCATGTCTTCCCGGCCAGAATTGAAGGTCTGCATTCCTATCTTTTCCGATTCCCTTGATCGAGTCCCCGACTCATTGACCCTAACTTTCTTGCAGGTCGACGATGAGCATGGGTTCATCCGCTTTTTCAAGTCCCTTCCCGCCGTGGGCGACGATGTGATCCGCATCTTTGACCGAGGCGACTGGTACACAGCACACGGCGAGAATGCCAATTTCATCGCACGAACTGTTCGTCCTTCCACCCGGTTATGGCTCATCTCCCTCGCTGACCAACTCGGCGGCAGGTCTACAAGACCACCTCGGTGGTGAGACAGCTCGGCCGCAATGACCACACCGGCTTGCCATCCGTTACCATGACCGTCACCGTCTTCCGCCAGTTCCTCCGCGAAGCCCTCTATAAGCTCGGCAAACGAGTCGAGATCTGGGCGAGTCCAAACGGCCGCATGAACTGGAAGATCGTCAAGCAAGCGTCACCCGGAAACCTGCAAGACGTCGAGGACGACCTGGGCAGCTTGGCCGAAGCGGCACCCGTCATACTGGCAGTCAAGATCTCGGCCAAGGCATCTGAGGCCCGGGCCGTCGGCGTGTGCTTTGCGGATGCCAGCGTCAGGGAGCTCGGCGTCAGCGAGTTTCTCGACAACGATCTCTACTCCAACTTTGAGGCGCTTCTGATTCAGCTTGGCGTCAAGGAGTGTCTGATCCACATGGAGAAGGCTGACAAGGAAAAGGACCCGGAGCTGGCGAAGCTGAGGCAGATCATCGACAACTGTGGTGTTGCCATATCTGAGAGGCCAGTCGCCGACTTTGGCACCAAGGACATCGAGCAAGACCTGGCGAGGCTGCTGAAGGACGAGAGGTCTGCCACGCTGCTGCCGCAGACCGATCTGAAACTTGCTATGGGCTCTGCAGCCGCCCTGATCAAATACCTCGGTGTCCTCCACGATCCCTCAAACTTTGGCCAGTACCAGCTGTACCAACACGATCTCGCCCAGTTTATGAAGCTCGACGCAGCGGCACTCAAGGCCCTCAACCTCATGCCCGGCGCAAGAGACGGCGCCAAGACCATGAGCTTGTTCGGCTTGCTGAACCACTGCAAGACACCCGTCGGCAGCAGACTGCTGGCCCAGTGGCTGAAGCAGCCCCTGATGGACAAGATTGAGATTGAGAAACGCCAGCAGCTCGTCGAGGCATTCGCCAACGACACAGAACTGCGCCAGACCATGCAGGAGGAGCACCTCCGGTCCATCCCCGATCTGTACCGCTTGGCCAAGCGGTTTCAGCGCAACAAGGCCAACCTGGAAGACGTGGTCAGGGCATACCAGGTCGTCATCCGCCTGCCGGGCTTTCTCGGCACGCTCGAGGGCGTCATGGACGAAGCCTACCGCGACCCACTGGACGAGGCCTACACCAACAAGCTGCGCGAGCTGTCCGACAGCCTAGCCAAGCTGCAAGAAATGGTCGAGACGACTGTCGACCTCGACGCACTAGACAACCACGAGTTCATCATCAAATCCGAGTTCGACGACAGTCTGCGCATCATCCGGAAGAAGCTCGACAGGTTACGAACCGACATGGACAGGGAGTTTGCCGATGCGGCTAGCGATCTGGGTCAGGAGCGCGACAAGAAGATCTTCCTCGAGAATCACAAGGTGCACGGGTGGTGCATGCGGCTGACCCGGACGGAAGCCGGCTGCATCCGCAACAAGTCGCGGTACATGGAGTGCTCGACACAAAAGAACGGCGTCTACTTCACCACCAAGACCCTGCAAGGCTACCGCCGCGAGTTCGACCAGCTGTCTCAGAACTACAACAGGACGCAGAGCGGCTTGGTGAACGAAGTCGTCGGCGTGGCCGCCTCGTACAGCCCCGTGCTCGAGCGGCTCGCCGGCGTCCTCGCCCACCTGGACGTGATCGTGTCCTTTGCGCACTGCTCCGTCCACGCGCCCATCTCCTACGTCCGGCCCAAAATCCATGCGCGCGGCGAAGGCCAAACCATCCTGACGGAAGCGCGCCACCCCTGCCTCGAGATGCAAGACGACGTGCAGTTCATCACCAACGACGTCGAGCTGACGCGCGACAAGTCCTCTTTCCTCATCATCACGGGCCCCAACATGGGCGGCAAGTCGACCTACATCCGGCAGATCGGCGTGATCGCGCTGATGGCGCAAATCGGCTGCTTCGTGCCCTGCAGCGCCGCCGAGCTGACCATCTTCGACAGCATCCTCGCCCGCGTCGGCGCCAGCGACAGCCAGCTCAAGGGCGTGTCGACCTTCATGGCCGAGATGCTCGAGACGGCCAACATCCTCAAGTCGGCGACGGCCGAGAGTTTGATTATTATCGACGAACTGGGCCGCGGCACGTCGACCTACGACGGCTTCGGCCTCGCTTGGGCCATCTCGGAGCACATTGTCAAGGAGATTGGCTGCTTCGCCCTCTTCGCGACGCACTTCCACGAGCTGACGGCGCTGGCCGACCAGTACCCGCAGGTGCGCAACCTGCACGTCACGGCGCACATCAGCGGGACTTCTTCCTCCAAAGAGTCTCGTAAAGACGACGAAAAACGCGAGGTAACCCTCCTCTACAAAGTCGAGCCCGGCGTCTGCGACCAGAGCTTCGGCATCCACGTCGCCGAGCTGGTGCGCTTCCCGGACAAGGTGGTGCGCATGGCCAAGCGCAAGGCCGACGAGCTCGAGGACTTTACCACGGCCAACAAGGACGACGACGACGCCGCTGCTACTGCTGCCCCCGCCGGGTCCGCCGAGTACAGCAAGCGCGACGTCGAGGAGGGCAGCGCCCTGCTCAAGGACGTGCTCGTTCGCTGGAAGGACGAGGTCCGGTCCGGGAGCTTGTCCAAGGCGGAGATGGTTGCACGGCTGAGGGAATTGGTGGGTAAGGATGAGAAACTGTTGGCGAATCCGTTCTTTCAGAGTATCAAGGCGTTGTGAGTACTTCAGGGTGAATCGACTGCCTGTCTGGCTGGTGGGTAAACATGTATTGATCAAGGGATTGCTGTTGGGAAACGGTGTGGCATGGGACACACTTGGCTTGGAAGTGGCTAGGCGTTGGGGGTCAGAGTATGGGAAATAGCTTAGTTGCCTAATAGAACAACACGACTGCTGTACTTACTTGTACAATACCATCTTAGCATGTGTTCAACATACAAGTGCTAACAACTCGAGATCAGGGGCCAAAAACAAGCACGCCAAGACTTGGGAATGGAGTTAGAATGGAGCCTCAACTAGCAAAAAAAAGGTACTTTGCCCAAAGTTCTTCGGTTTCCACGAGACCATGATCACTCGCATCCTCCTGATCTTCCCTCTCCTTTTGTCCCCTTTTTTTTCTTTTGCTTTCCTGGAGACAACAGAGGGCCTCCGCCGGTTTTCCATCATGACCGACAGCGCGGAGACTACGCTGCCCTCCTACGAGGAGCAAGACAGCCCCCAGAATCGGGTGCTGCTCAACCCCAAGACGCGACGCATCCGCTGGACCCTCAATGGCCCGCTCGAGACAGCAATCACGGTCGCGCGCGACCGGTTTTTCGATCCGGATGAGGTGCCCGAGCCCTACCACCAGGGACATGCCTTTGCACAGGCGCCCCTCACCAGACCCAAGGTGTCGTCGCTCAGGCTCTACGTCGAGACGCTTGACGATTGGGACCACCTCTGGATGGAGATTCACAGAGATTCACACGGACCCCGACGCGACGTATGACCCCGCCAATGTTGCCTACGGGCCGTTGCCGGGCGTGGACGAGGCCGAGCTGCGCGGCGGGAAGCATCTGTTGGTGTGCTGCGGCTTGAAGAGGCCGTGGGGTCGGGAGACGCAGCTGGTGGTCGAGGCGACGGGTAACTCTGTCACCATCCACGACTTCATCTCGACCGTGCACCCGTACCTGATGGCTCGGCGCGGCGATATCATCGAGACCATGAACCTGGATCCGGGCAGGACCAGAAAGCCCTTCGGACCCGAGACCAAGCTGATGGTGACATGGCAGTGCGCCAAGGGGGTGGAGATCTGGGATGAGGCGGATTGGAGGGCCTACCACACGCGCAACAAACCGGAGCTCCCCCTCAGTTCGTTGTATTTGCCTCCTGCACTGGTAAACGCCATGAGACTCGAGGCTCAGAGGAAAAGAGAGAGGCCCAGAAGCAAAGCACTTGAGGAACTTTGGGGCTCGGATGACGAATGACGAAGGACAGAACCGGGAGCTCGAGATACGGACAAGCGTCCACTGATAGAAATAATCAGCATCGGACAAGCCTGGTTCAATAACTGTCACTCCGTCGTGTAGAATTCTCTCCTTGTTGAGGGGTGGTGGTGTGCCAAGGAACAACAGCTCGCCCGCGCCGCTGTGGTGTAGGTGAACGCCAAGCGACAATGCAGGAACTGGAGGGAGCTGGATAAGGGCGAGAAAAGCATGGTAGAGCACTAGATATGACCGCTGCTCGTGCGTTAGTAGGAGGGGCTTGAGAAATGTGTATAAAGGGAACCACAGGTTCTGCCTTTTCTTCCCCAGCGGCAAGCAACGTAGAAAACCCGCCTCCTCGCCTTGCACAAGTTCGAGTTCTAGAATAACGGGGAAAAAGAGGAAATCAGAGATCTGACACTGCTGAGTTGATTCAAGATGCGAAAAATAGAAAAAGACGGCAAAAACATACAACACCGGGGATGGTCGTATGTGATAGGGGAGTGGTGATTCCGAGATCATATACCCCGGAGGTGGGTTGTCTTGTCCTGCTCGGTCCAGGGCGTGGTGAAGCTGACAAAGGTTCTCAGCTTCCAAGATAGGTACATCTCAGTGTTGATAACCGTTGGGAAGAACCTGTACATTACCCAGGGAGCCAAAGCTGGAATCATCGCCAAGGGGGAGCGAGGAATAATACTAGCGAGCAGCAAGTGTGTAAGAATGCCACTCGAGTTTCAAGCTTTCCACCTAGCTAACGGAGCTGCCATTCCTCAGATGAGGAGACCTGACGTGCTACTCGATCTCACCCGGGTATATCACCCAACCCTGCGCTTGCGCTCGTCTCCTCTCGCTCACCAGCACATAAGCTCTATCTAAGTACTGACCGCCATCCCTAGCAACTGCTTGCGACCATCAACCTGCCCAAGCGAACGAGCCATGAGCAAGTGACAGGCCATTCATTTCCCATCCCACCCCCACAACGCCGCGAGCGCATCACGAGCAATCTAAGCATGACTATACGGAGGCGGCAGCATCTCGACATCCTCGCAATGCTCCACGCTCGCCCGCACATCTTCCCCATCACCAACAACACCACCCCCTTCACCAAGCACATCCGTCATAACCGCATCCTCCTCACCCCTTACCTCCCTCACCTGCTCCCGCACCCCCACCCCGGGACGAGGCGGCACAGGCGGAGCCTCCTGCCCCTGCAGCACTCTCCTCCGCCTCGGCACACTCACCAACCCCCCCACCTCATCAGCTCGCACATACGCCAAATAATACGGCTCCCCCTTGGTATTCAACTCCCCAAACACAAACTCCGCCGGGTGCACCGACACGGTGGTATCATTGTACTTGCGCCAGACGTCGCGCTCGAAATCGTGGATCCACACCCAGTAATGCCCCGCCGAGGCAGTCGCGCCCGCGTGGCAGACCACGGCGTGCAGGCGGTAGGCGACGGAGTGCGAGGTGTTGAAGAGGGCGTCGCGTTCCGCGGTGAGGCGCTCGCGCTCGGAGGCTTCTTCGGAGACGAAGCGGTTCCAGAAGACGTCTAGGTCGGAGGGGGGGATTGGGGGTGCTTCGGTGCTTGTTTGAGGCGGTGGTGTAGCGGCCTGCTGGGGTATCTCGGGCTCGGCAGCTTCGTATTTGCTCGTTAGATGCTTCAGCTCCGCACTGATGGCAGTGTCGCTGGAACCTGGCTGGGCAGTCGAAAACGATGAGGCTTGCCCCTCGGAACCCAGGCTCCCTATGACCAAGAATCCATCAATCTCCTCTTCAGTGAGACCATCATTCTCCTGAGCCGTATTTGGGCCAGCAACCTGCGACTCAGCCGTGGCCGTCTCCAGACTCTCCTTCGCCGCCGAGTCCGCCATCTCATTCAGCCTAGTCTTGACGTCCCACTTGCGTTTCCTCGTCTTGAAGAGATCAGACTGCGTATCGGCAGTGTGCATGAACCGATCAAGGTACAGCGTCTCAGGAATGGTGATGGGGTTAGAGTTCTTCCTGACGCCGTCAGACCGCTGGATGCACACGTGGAAATGCGGCGCGGGCCGCTCGATGGTGGTGAAGGACAGGAGATCGCCCGGCAGCGGCTCGAGGTCGAACGAGTTGGCCAGGGCGTCGTACAAGTCGCGCGTCCCGGACTGGGCCGGATACGCGGTTACCCAACGGTCGGAGCGGCTCGTCCGGTTCCAGTTGGGCTCCCCGATCTTCTTCCGGTTGTCGATGAAGGTCGAGAAGAAAGCCTGTTCGATGGGGTCCGGTCCAGCCTCGGAGCTGCCGATGCTCGAGACCTTGAAGGCGGCTCGCAAATGGTCAATGGCATTCCCCATGACTTCGTCCACATCCATCTGGTCGGAGCCAACATTCGGCTTGTCGAGTTCGGCGGCCAGCTCCTCGACAGTGAGCTTGGACATCTTCACCCCGCCCTGACCACCGGTGGCAGCAGAGTCGGAGGCCGCTGGCTCAGTGGGGGCAGCCGCAGCACCGGCGGTGACCTTCTCGTTGCCCTGGTCCTCGGGTGCAGCAACCGGTCCGCCTTCGTCGGGTTGATTGACCAGAGTCTGGGAGCTAGCAGCACTGACAGTTTCCAACTGCTCAACATCCAGCATAGGCGCGTCCGGCACAATCGAGACGGAACCCTCCCCTGTACGGGGCGGCAACGGAGGCGCATCAGCAGCACCGTCACCTGGAGGAGCCGTGGACTCCGCCCGAGGGCGCAACTTCTCGGGTCTTAGCAGAGCAGCATTGGCGAGGCGTTGGCGGGGCCGAATCGAGCTCTCGCTGGTGGCATCCAGCTCGCGGAAGAGGGTGCTCAATTCGCGCGTGACTGCAAGGCAAGATGTCAGCAATGACTCTGGGACGTCGACGGCGGAGAACAAGATACTCACATTCATGACCGACAAAGGCTCTACCAGTCTCGAGATCAGCCGGGCCGTCACCACTGCTGCCAGTGCGGAGGATGTTGCTGAGGTTCGCTTCCGTCGGCTCCAAAGGGGGTAGCTCGGTGCTTGTGGTCAATTTCCTGACGGCGTTGACAGAGTAGAAATATTGGAGTATGCTGTTGAGGTAGCAAGTATTCCGGAGGTTAGCAAGGCCGACGGGCAGATCCAAATCAACAGGCTCCTGAGGGCGCGCGGGAGTAGTGGCCCCATCACCAGCGCGGTTGGCACCGGGCGAGATAAACTGACATGGCCGACTGGACTGCAGCTCAGTTACTACACCTTCAAACGCGGGACGGTTGGGGTCATCGGCCGGCCGGAATTGTGAGATGGTCTCGAGCGCCAGAAGGATGAGGTTGATCTGGTCCAGATCCTGCCCCTGCGGCCAGTTAGCTCCATCTCGACATTCATAAAGACAAAGGCAAGACATACAGAGGACAGGCTTTGTGCCGTGACGGCGATGGAGTCCATGGGCCATTCCGGTTCCACTCCCAGGAACTGGCAAGCTTCCGACATTTCCATTGGCTTCCCGAAGACTTCATCCCGGATTTTCTGGCTGTTCAGGTCCTTCGCAATCTCGAGCAAGGCGAGTCGGTGGTCCGACTTTTGCGCCGGAGATTGCTCCCTGTAGTTTCGATACACGCCGATGATGAGTGCGGGATCCCGTTCGTAGCCTCTTGTGAAACCGAAATGAGCATAGGCCTTCTCAGCCGGGCCTGCATCAGGTGCCACCGCGCTGGCTTGCGTCTGCTGAGTCGGAGCCATCACCTCCTGCTGAGTGAAAACAAACAGCTGAAGGTCCTCAGACCGGCGGGCGGCGAGAGAGCCAAGCGCTTCAAGGTAGGCCTGTGCCCGCTCCGGATCGGTTTCCACCTGCCGGGTGTAGGCAAACTTCAGCAAGGAATCGTCTGAATCAACGGGCGCACCCAGAGTCGTAAAATGCGGCAGCTCAGTGGAGCTGATGGACAGCGTGCTCATGGAACGGTGGCCCCTGTCGCAGCCGAGCGCCCTCTCCAGTTGATCGAGGGCGGCCGAGACGGGCTTGACAACCGGTTGGCCGCTGATGGGCGGCTTCTCGTCAAGCAAGCTCTGCACCTCGCTCCTCACATCCTCGTAGAAGGCCCTCGCTGAGCCGACGGGCGTCCTGCCTTCCTGGGGCTGCAGGCGAGGCGGCAGCCAGTACGACTCCCCCGTGGCTTCGTCGGTCCACTCGTCGAATCCCAGGTAGCGGAAGATTTGGTCAAAGTCCGGGCCGAACTGGACCTGGAAGGTCTTGTTCCTATGGGAGATCTTCTTACGAGGTCCCGTGCCGTCGTCGTCGACTATGTTCTTCAGGTACTGATTCAGGGTGGAGAGGGCGGATGTGATGTAGTGCATCTCCTTCTCGGGCGTCGTGTCTGCGTAGCGGGCCGGGTCTCGATCTTTAGCCTGTCTCAGGGACTCTCTGATCCTATCTTCGTCCATGATCATCTTGATCCACTCAGGCTTGAGGCGAGGCAGCGATATGTCGAGGTGGACAGCGATGCCGCAGATGGTGCAGAGATACTGGAACTGGCCCTGGAGGCGGCCCTGCTGGGAATGCTGGGAATCGGTCGACTCGGAGATGTTGTGCCATTTTGCGTCCACGACGCAGAAGTGGTGCTGCAAATGGGGGGTGCTGCCCTCGCGGCCGGAGGGGAGAATGCGAAAGACGAAGTGGTAGCGGCAGTACCTGCACATGCACGAGAGCAGAGACCTGCCCTGGTTCTCGGGGTCGTGTGCGTCATCATAGCTCTGCGACGGGATGGCGACGAGGTCGTGGTCATGGCCTGCGTCGGGGCGAGGAGGGAACACACGCAGGGGAGGGCACTCTGTCGGTGGCTCGCCCTTCCTGTCCTCGCGGCCCGGCGAATCCTTTTCCTGCAGGGGGCGGCCGGCGAGCCAATCTTGGACAAGCCTGGAGGCAAGTCGTCCTCCTAAATCTCGATAAGCACTTGCATGTTGGGAGATGAATCGACGGGGTTGCTCACCTTTTTCGAGCGGGCTCGGTTCCGTCGACTTCGCCACTGAGAAAGGCGAGTTAGTAATCGGTGTTGAATCGCTAATTGTCAGCCCTTCTAGCCAGGCTGCGACCTGGTCGGAGGGCATGGTGACGGCGGGAGTGGAGGGGAGAAGTAGAATCGGTGATATGGTGGAAGGAAGGAGGCAGAGGCCAGTCAGGAACACAAAGGTGGGGGTAGTGAGTGGTTACTTTTTGGCACTGCGAGACGGGGTTCTCCAATGTTGTCCGTCCTTCTCCCAAAACCAAAAAGGGCCCTTCTGATGGCAGCCAAACGCCGTTGGTTGCCCTCCTCCGTCAGCTCGGGCCAGCGCCTCGACGGCACAAGCAATAGCGAAGAAGCAAATGAGTTCGAATGTGTTTGTGGTTATTGCTGGAATAACCAAAATTGGGCAAACAGAGGTTAAAACCCCGGGGCTTATCCAAAGAACAAACCTCGGCGATGAACAGTATGCGTATGCGTGTGTAAGGGAGATGGTAGTGGTGCAGATCCGGATAGAGAATCAGATCTGGATGTGTTGCTGGGGGCGGCCAAGACCTGATTAAGAATGGAACACCTGCCCCGCTGAGCGTGCAAGTCGGAATCGTAAAGAGATGAACAGAACGCAGCTGCAATTTGTATGTAAAGATGTGGCCGAGGTCAGCGAGAGATGGCAAGGCTGACGAATGTCGCCTCCCAACAACAAACGGCTAGGAAGGAGATGCCCGTGTTGTCGTCAGCTGCTGTGGTTGAGTGAAGGTTGAAGAAGCCTTGGCTGAGCCTCGCCAAGCCTCCAGCTGTTTGTTAGTTATATTACATAAGCTTTGCACCCACCCCTAGGCCGGACATCTTGGATGATTTCTATCGAAACAGGCCATTATACATAGTAGCACCAGATTCTGTCACCTCAGCATTCAAGTGTGCAGTACCTATTCAAGTAAACTGATCTATGCAAGAAAAACCACAAAGTGCAGAGATGAAGAGGCAGCTTGTTAATGTCGAGGGTTGGGGTTCGGGCAGCTAAGAACAGCCCCACTGAGCTCCTCCTCCAACCAATCAAATTCCCTCAATTGCAGCCCCAGAGCTCGCAGTGCGCCCGAGCTTCTGGCTCCATCTCGAGCCGTCAATTAACCGCAATCCAACTTCGACACTCGTTTGCCCTCCAAACCAGCTACTGCCCACCACCAGCCGGCACCATGGCGCCGACCGAGGACGACCACTACCACCCGAAAGATGCCATCCACGCTGGCCTCTACCACGGCATGGTTTTTGGCGGCGGCGGCCTGCTCTTCGCCGCCGTGAAGAACTCGCTCGCGAGGAAGAACGTCGGGCCCTGGACCACCTTTACCAGGAACGGCGGCCTTATTGCTACCTTTAGTACGCTTGCCCTCGAGCTCACCGGCTCCTTTTTTGCGCGTTGTGGTATTTGCTGACCATCCTTCGCAGCTGCCGTCGGCGCCTCGTACGAGTTCACCCGCGTCGCCGCTGCGAACCTGCGCGAGAAGGAGGACTACTGGAACCATGGCATTGGTGGTTTTGTTGCCGGCGCCATTCTTGGTCTGAGGAGTAAGGGTCTCTTTTGTCTTGCTGGACTGGACGAAGCTGACAATCGAAACCCCCAACAGCCGGCCGCATGCCGCGCATCCTCGGCTACGGCGCCTTCTCCGCCGTCGCCCTGGCGGCATACGAGTTTACCGGCGGTACGCTGAAGGGATACTTCAACCGCCCCGAGATCGACGAATACGAGCGCAAGGAGATGCTGCGCAAGAACAGGAGGAGGCCGATTGAGGAGACGCTGGCCGAGATTGGGGAGGGCAGAGGTGAGTCCCCTTCGTTGAACAACTGCCATGCCTTCTGTGTGTCATGGCTCACATATGCCTAGGCATCCGGCCGCCGGGCTACGAGGAGCGGAGGCGAGAGAGGATCAAGGAGAAGTACGGCATCGACATCAACCCCGTCTGCGCCGACCCCGATGCCGCATGAGCGCCGGCAAGCGGGCCTTGTTGGGGGCTGTGTACATATAGCGGGAGATACACTGGCTAGCCGTCTTAGAGAATGGGAAGGCTTTACCATCCAGGCGGGTCCGGAGTCCATTGCTATTATGCGCACTCCCCATGTCTCATTTCGCAAGGTATGCAGCCCCCTTTCTTTCTTTTTCCTCCTCCGCGTATGATGATTCCTCTCAAGAGGCTGTTTATGAACAGCTGTCATGATTATACACAATCACCTACATTGTTCTATTTCTGACTTCTTCAAAACTATCTCTCCTTTCCCCCCTGGTCGAGTCTTCGTCAGCCCTGCTGACAACATGCAGTGTATTTCCTTAGATCGGGATGTGAAGCACCTTTCCTAGACATTCTTGGTAAACGGATACCGCCTGTTGCTGGGCTGTCTCAAGTGGTAAGCTACTTTCTCTACCTTGCTCTCTATCAACTCTGCTTTCCCCTGATGACCTCTCGTAAGAGGCTGTTTATGAACAGCTGTCATGATTATACCAAATCACCTACATTGTTCTATTTCTGATGATCCCGGAACCAACCCTCTTCCTTTCCTCGATTACTGAGACTGTCGGTTTTGCTGACATCTGTTAGTGTATGCCGCATGTCTATTCCTTCATTGGATCCTCTCTTATATGTATGACCCAGGTCTTTCACTTGAAATCCTCCTTAACGGTACGTCTTCCACCCCCTTCCCCTTGCCCCATGTTGCCCAACCACCCTGATGATTCCTCTCAAGAGGCTGTTTATGAACAGCTGTAATGATTATAACAAATCACCTACATTGTTCTATTTCTGAGTACCTTAGCTCTCAACTACGCTCTTTTCTTCTTGTCCAGCCACCTTCAGATTGCTGACATCATCCAGGACTTCCTACATAATCTCCGTGTTACACAACTACTCGTTTTGTCTTCTATGCCCGATTTGCAAAATGCAGACCTCCCGTCTGCAGGCGCTGTTCATGCTGCAGTGAAGATCTCATCGGAAAGTGATGAATTAAGATGCCCACTGAGAGGCTGAGGCCGTCTTTTGCAGGCCGAGCAGAACACACAGTCTTGCGACAGGGCACATCTTGAATGGTCAAGGTATTTTTATTTCCGCAACGCCGGCCAGTCTATCGGCGATGCTCTTCCTGCCCTGCCTTATAGCCAAAAAGAAGAAGTAATCCAGAGATAACCACCCAACAATGGAGGACAGACAATCAGACAGTCAGACAGTCAGACAGACAGTGTACAGTACAAGCGCAATCAGTTACCCCACCCCCAACGACCACAGAAACACCACCCAACCCATGTATGTTGCCTTCACCTACAGCTTCATACCCAGCATCTTGGCAACCCTCATGCTCTGTCGTATGCTCAGATCAAGCATAATCTCCTCGCTACCGCCAGGAATAGCATAAGCACGAACATCGCGGTACAGGCGCTCGACCTTGCCGCCCTGGCCGCCGCGCGAGTACGACAGGCCGCCAAAGATCTGCGAGGCCTCGCGGGCGCAGAACTCGAAAGTCACAGTGGCCTGCGCCTTGAGCGAGGCGATGGGCCCGCCCAGGCGCAGCATGGCCTCGGTCTCGCCCATCTTCTGGCACTGGTAGATGAGGTTCTCAAGCCAGTTGTAGCTGGCCTCGATCTGGCGGGCCATGTGGGCCAGCTTGAGACGGATGACGGGGTGGTCGATGAGCTTCTTGCCAAAGGTGCGGCGCTTGTTGGCGTACTTGACCGACTCCTCGAAGCAGACGCGTGAGAAGCGCAGGCACTGGATGATGATACCGATGCGCTCGTGGTTGAAGTTGGTCATGATGACGCGGAAGCCCTGGTTCTCCTTGCCGATCAGGTTCTCGACGGGCACCTTGACGTCCTCAAAGGTGATGTAGGTGGTGCCCGACGACCAGACGCCCTGGCAGTCCATGCGGCGCGTCGAGACGCCGCCAAAGTCGCGCTCGATGAGCAGCAGCGAGACGCCGTTCATGCCCGGCCCGCCGGTGCGCACGGCCGTGGTGAAGTAGTCGCACCAGATGCCGTTGGTGATCCACTTCTTCTCGCCGTTGACAATGTAGTGCTTGCCGTCCTCGCTGAGCTTGGCCTCGCACGTCAGGTTGGCCACGTCGCTGCCGGCGTCGGGCTCCGTGATGGCCAGGCAGATGCGCTTGTCGCCGTTGAGGATGCCGGGAAGGATGCGGTCGACCAGCGACTTCTTGCCGAACTTGACCAGCGGCGGGCAGCCGATGCCGAAGCCGCCGATGACGTTCCAGACGAAGCCGCCCGAGCCGACGCGGCTCAGCTCGTCGGTGAGCAGCATCTCGTGGAAAAGGTCCCACTTGTCGGCGGGCACCGACTTGATGGGGTTCTGGACGTAGTCCTTCTGGTAGTGGGTGCCGAGCAGGCCGGCCAGGTAGCCGCGGCGGCCCATCTCCTTGTAGATCTCGGGCGGCACCTCCTTCTTCTCGTCCCACTCGGTGACGTGGGGCTCGATCTCGGTCTCGATCCACTCGCGGATCTCGGCGCGGAGAGCGGCGTGCGTCTCGTTGAAGTAGGGGGAGTGGTACTGCAGCGCGGAATGTCAGAGTCGAACACAGAAGCATGCTTGTAGGTGGAGCGGACTGCTTACACCTTGGTACCAGGAAGGATCCGAGAAGGGAATCTGCTGGCCGAAGGGCTCGAGAGCCTCAGCCTCCTCGGCGGGAGCAGCAGCGGCAGCAGCAGGCTTGGGCTTGGGCGCCTCCTTCTTGGGGGCTGGTGCGGGCGCGGGCGGAGCAGCGGGCTTGGGCTTGGTGTCTAGCGAGCCGATCTGGAGCTGCTTCTGGTACTTTTTGAGGATGCCCTCGTTGTGGTACTTCCAGAACTGCTTCGACGCATCCTTGCCGGCGACTCTCTGGAGGATCTTCTTGCCGCCTGCATGCCACACTGTCGTCAGTAATCAAAGTCAGGGTTGAGACTAGGCAGCTACATACCCGGATGGTCGTCCTGGAACTTGGTGAGGTCGTAGACATCGCCGTCAACCACGATCCACAGGGAATCGGGCTTGTTGTGCGACGCGACGTCGCTTTGTGTGAAGGTCTTGGACATGGCGACTGGCTGATGTGTTGATTGGAGTGTCTGCTCACGGTCACCGAGACTGGAGATGGAGAGCAATGGGCGGGATTGGAAAGAGGATGGAGAGATGAAATGGAGAAGAAGCAGTTGCTGAGAGCAAGTTGGAGAGGACGACATCAATAAAGGGCGCCGGCAACTCTTCAAGGGCCAGGCCTGGAGGGGAATCCTGCGCGATCACATGCGACGGGAACGGCGTCACTGCGACGACTGCCTCGCCCGCTGCCGCTCTGGGAATTGGGCCAAATCTGGGGCACATGCCCCGTCTGTTTCGAGTCTCGCAGCCAATCCGGGGTAATTGCCAGCTGCACATGGCAATTGTGTCCGTTTCTTGGCCCGCCGCAATACCGTATCCTCTCAGTCAACTTGGAAAAAGCTAGCAGGGATTGGGAGCCCGCCGATTGGACACATTGCCGTTCAGTGGAGTGCCAGCTCGGCAGATCTCGGTGTAATGCAGGGTTTTGATCCCTGCTAGCTTTTTCCAAATTGACTGAGAGGATACGGTATGGGGTTCGGCGGACATTGTCTGCGACTTCCATTCCCGGCGACACCGCCGCCCGCAGTCCACAACAGCGACTCGCAACTGTTGGACCTCGGATTTCGGGTTTGTGACGAGCCGGAAGGGGTCTGATAAACCTATGTGCTCGTCCACTGTGCCCATATTTTCCTCTGCTTTTTCCTGCTGCGTCGCAGAATTCTGAACGATGCCTAAAAACTGACCTAGGTCGAGGTTTTCTCGGAAAACGGCGGGCGCTTGCATGTGACAGACTCGGCGGGCAACAGCCGACTTTTGAGCCCTCGGCTGATGTCATGGCATGCCTCGAGCCAATGGCGGTGGGCCGGATTACCTGCCCTGACGAGCCGAGGCAAATGCGGACCCCTGCCACCGCAAACCAGCCGTGGGGACGCACGCGACTCGCGTGGGGTGGCCCCTTTCGGCAACTGCAACGAAGTTGGATGGATTTGTCTTCGACACGGGTTGGCAGATGTCGAACAACACCATGAGGTCCGCGAGTCCTCGAAGAAGAAAGCTGTAGATTCGGTTCACTGCAAAGTTAAGGGGCAGAAATAAGCCCATCCGCGATGGCTAACCCCTTCGCACTCCATCACCTTGCCGCCTCGCCCAGAACGCCGCCAACGCCGAGCCGACCCTTTGCCTGTCCGTAGAAAGCAAACTCAAAAGCGAAATGCATCAAAATCCACGAGGGGTATAGGAGAAGAAACCTCCTCTCTCTCAAGACCGACCCTCCCCCAAGGCTGAGACCCATCACGCTGTCCCCCGCGGCTTCGCCTTGGCCTTCGCCTTCTCCTTCTTCTCCTCCTTAATCCTCTTCTTCTTCGCCTCATTCTGCTCCTCCAGCTTGCGCTTATGCGCCGCCTTCTCCTCCTCACTCTTCGGCAACACCTTGAAGAAGCCCTCGATGCGCGACTGCTGCGACGTCTTGAGGTTCTTCTCGAGGCGCTGCCCCCCCGCGCGCACGCGGTCCTCCGAGAAGGCCTTCTCGTGCACCAGGAACTGCACCAAGCCCTCGATGTCGGGCTTCTCCCACTTGACGTCGCACAGCGGGTCGTCGGCCTGCCGCACGTCGGGCGAGAAGAAGAGGTCGCGCGCGTCCTCGAACGGCCAGTCCTCGGGCACCGCGTACTTGCTCTTGGGCTCGTTCTTCATGAAGTCGACTACCTTTTCCAGTGTGCCGTGCTCGCGGATCAGTTTGAGGGCGGTCGAGGGGCCGACTTTGGGGATCGGGTCGAGGTAGTCGCAGCCGAGGAGGATGCAGAGGTCAACGAACTGACGGAGAAAAGAAGAGTCAGCAATTTTCCTTACAGCGGCTGCCGGCAGAGAAGTTCGGACACACCTGTTTCCTGTCCATGTTCAGACCCTCCAACACCTTGTCCAGATGGATTTCCTGGATCGGCTCCTTGCGCTGCTCGCTAAAGGTAAGATGCCGCAGCAGGATCGGCGTGTCGAAGCAGAGCGTATCCATGTCCTCGCTGGCGGCAGCATAGACCTTTCCGGCGCGGGCCAGCACAGCACACTGGGCCTCGGCCTCGGTGGGCGCGACAATGTAGGGGATGCCCATGAGCTTGAGCAGGCGCTGGCACTCGGCGTTGTGCTCCCTCGTGACGCGGACCGTCCGGCGCGAGAACTTCTCGACGTCCTCGGCCGTGCCCGTCTCCTTGGCCTCCTCGAGTCCCTCGTTCGCCTCCTGCTTGCGCTGGAACCGCCGGGCCAGCTCGCCCGACTTGAGCTTGGGCGGCGCGCCGTCAAACACGTAGAGCGGCTTGATGCCGTTGTCGACCATGCGCAGCGTGCGGTAGAACATACCCATCAGGTGCGACGTCGTCTCGCCGCTCTCGTTCATGAGCTGCTGACCATCGGATCGCACGGCGATGAGGAAGCTGTAGATGCTCATCGAGCTATTGACTGGTCAGTTGTGGAAGCGATCTGGCACAGATGATTGAAGACGCACGCATCCTAGATAGATTAGCGAGAGGCACACAAACTCCACGCAGCTCTCCTTACAATGGCGACCTTGCGGCCGAACTGGTTCTTGATCTCGCCTTCCTTGACGGCATCGGGTGCCTCGTCCTTGATGATGGAGAAGAGGTTTTTGATGCCCATCTTGGCTGCCTTTTCCGAGACACGCGCTTATTGCAATCTGACTCTCGATAATTTTTGCTGAAAATTTTGTCGCTGGCAAGTTTGTGCGGGAAGGGAATTGAGAAAATGGCTGGAATCAGCTTGCTCTCTGATGTCACGGAATTGGCAGGCGCATCGCGTCGAAGTCTGGCCGTGTGACGCGCCCTGCCGCGAAATAAAAGTGGGGCAATTAAACCCCTGCTGGGTTGCCTGCCGCCTGCGAGCAGACTCCCGTCTCAACTGATCGGAGAGAACCGCCAGCTGCAAAACACTGCGAGTTTCATCCCGCAGGCAACGATCAAAGATCCAGCTAATTCTGCAGTTTTGACTACTAGTACTCCATACGGCTCATACGTAGGTAGGCAGGGTGCTAGATAGATATCATGGGTGTTTTAAACCGTGAGCTATGCTGATGAGGGATCGGCCGGCGTGTTCAGCACCTTGCGATAGTTCAGCATGTTTGGGCTCCGGGGTTGCAAAGATAAGATTTGAAGAAATTGCCAAAGGGCTGGAGCCTGCGTCTTTACGAAGCACCGGGTCTGGGACTCTGGTGTAGTTGAAGCCGAGGGTATCAGGAAGACACGGGCAGCTTGGGAACATCACACCGCGATATTATCGTTGCATGTCATGTCAATAAATACAATGTAGCTGTTCGAACCAGATATGTACCGAAAGCGGCTCCCACGCCAAGATGACCAGTCCAGCATCTATTAAGCCGTGATCCGGCCATGCAGACAGAACAGGAGATAGCGGCTGGACAAAAGGCTGGTTGGTCGTGCGGCCAAGCGAGGGGATATCATCCTCCACCTTTCCTCTCCCCCGTGTAATACCAAGATAAGCCCCCCCTCCATGTACCTTCTGCATGGATGGGACTCCAGGAGAAGAGCAGTCGAAGATAATCCCGAGACGCCCTATATTGATGTCCCTTCTCATCCTATATTGATGTCCCTTCTCATCCACAACGCGAGAAGTCCCCATCCAAAAACGAGGTACACGTGCTGGCTTTGCTGTTGGCGTCCCGCGCCCTGGCTGGGTTGGTGAACAAAAAATCGCCTGCGCTTCTGCCGCTCGTCGAGAAAAAAATGGCAAAAGAGTGAAGGGCGACAATGAACCCCAACATCGTTTAGAAATTCTCCTTGCCCCAGACAAAGTTGAACCTGAACTCTCTGTTAGCAATCACCGTTGTAAATCGCCGTGCTTTGGAGCATCAACTTACCCAGGCTCGCTGTACTTGTTGCAGTAAATATGTAGTGTGCTGCCCAACCCCTTAGGACCACAGAAGAACACACCCGCCTCGGCAGGAGTATGCAGCTTCCTGATGCCCCTAAAGATCATATCCCAGTTGGGACGACCAAAGTTGGTCGGCGAGCGCAGACCCGTAATGGTATCCTTGTCGGCATTGGCATCGTTGATCATGATATTCGTCGCGTCATCGACCTTGATCTTGGCCGTCAGGTACGTGTGGATCTCGATGCGGTTATCCACGTCCTGCGCCTCGATGGCGAGCAGCAGCGAGCGGAACCACTCAAACGAGCCAAAGTCGCGGCAGATCCAAAAGAAATAGACCTTGCTCAGCCGCGTCTTCTTCTGCGGGTAGTTCATGCGGTACCAGATGGACTTGAGGATGGACGCGAAGGGCGTCACGCCGATGCCCGCGCCACAGAGGATGGCAATCTCGTACTTGAACACGTCCTCGGACGCCGACCCAAAGGGCCCGTCGATGTACACGCGAGGGAGCACCCGCCGCAGCGCAGGGTCGACCTCGTCGTTGTCCTGGTTGACGCCCACCACCTTGGACGACTCGCTCTTCTTCTTGTCGAACTCGCAGCCGAGCGTCTCGGCGACGGCGCGCGTAAAGTCGCCCACCACGCGCATGTGGATCGAGATGTAGTCCTCCTCGGGCGCGCTGGTCAGCGTGAAAGGGTGGTACTGCCACAGCGAGACGGCCGGGCAGCAGAAGAAGATGTACTGCCCGGCCCGGGTCTTGGTGTGCTCCTTCTTGATCTGGATCTCGCACACGTTGCTGGGGTGCTGGATGACTTTCGAGATGTAGGTCCGGTGGCGGCCGCGGATCTCGCGCGCGATGCGCTCGGCCAGGTAGGCGAAGCCGCCGTACATCCAGTACTGCCAGAAGACGCCGATGGCCTGGGTGCCGATCGAGGTGCAGAAGGGCGCAAAGTCGGGCTGGATCATGCAGAAGGCGCCGTGGATCGACCAGAAAAAGAAGAAGACGATGAACATGTGGTGCGTGTACCAGAACCGCTCGTAGTTGGCCCGCCGCGTCTTCTCGACCGACGTGATCACCATGCCCGTCAGCGCGATGAGCATCACGTAGCCCGTCCAGCCCGGCCCGGACACCAGGTTGGCCAGCAGGAACCCGTAGAAGCCCAGGTTGTTCTTGGCAGCGATCTGGGCGAAGTTGTTCCAATGGGCGATCGTGTGCACCCACGAGAAGAAAAAGATGGACCACGCGGTGGTGATGTGGAACGTGATGTTCTTGTCGAACTGAATGATGCCGTTGAGCGGCGTCTGCCTCGCCAGCGAGATGAGCGTGCGGCAGACGGGGAAGAGGATCAGGGCGACATCGACGTGCAGGACGAGCGCGGCTGCGCGAGCGATCATAAACGTCGGGCCGAAGGTATCCCGCGCAATCTGTAGACTGTCCTTGAGGGCGTAGTGGACGAAGCTGAGGCCGAACACGGCGGCGTGGAGGAACATGAACACAAAGACGAAACTGTGATGATGGTCAGCTCCTGCGTATGGGCAACAAGCGCGGGAAGCAGTCGACGGCGACCTACATTCGCCGGTAGCCTTCGTTCACCATCCAGCGGTCAAACTTCTCCCGGGGCGTGAGCTCCTTCTGCCTTTCCTGTGTCATCTCGCCCGACAACAGCATGCGCGTCAGGGGTGTCCATCTTGAGCGCTCCGACTGCTTCATTGACCCCGGGCTCCCCCTATAGCCCCCATCGTATCCGCCGTAGCTCGCCATGCTGGGCGTCGAGGTCGCAGTCGCGGTTTAATCAATTCCCAAGCGCGGCTTCCCCCTAAGTCCCCCCCAAAACCTCTCTCGAGATCTTGGTCTCTTGCATTCAAATGCTCGTCTCGAGCCCCTCCAGCGGGCAGTCGATGCCCAGTACCCTTCGAGAAATCCAGTAATTAAACGTCGGCGAAAGAAGCGAAGCGTGGTGAATCGGAATCAGAACCTGCTGAACCGGCGAGAAAAGGCCATGTAAACGACAGTCGAGAAGGAGATCGGTCGTGCTGCAATACTAAGGAATGGATATGGAACCTGCATTTGCCACCGGGGGCGGAGGCGGTGATGGTCAGCAACCAAGCACCTGGAAAGATGCGCAGCACCAACAAACGACGAAGGCACAGAAGGGGAGGCGTGAGAGGGCCGGGAGTCTGGGCGAGGGGGGGCCGGTTTGGTTAAGAGAGACGCCAAGATCCACGACCCAGAAACATGGGGCGATTTGTGTAGATCATACCTGTCCACAATGCTCGTCTTTGCGCCCGGTTGTTTGCTCGGCAGCGTCTGCAAGAATTACGAGAGGAATGGCTACAGCGCCAGGCCAAGACGGTTGTAGAAACAGAGCGAAAGGGAACGTGGTTCCAGGGGCAGGCGTCGATTGGCAAATGACTCGAAGGGGCACAGCGAGCCTGGCGCTGAGAAGACGGAGTTGGCCACGGGCAAGAGTCGCGAGGACGTGGAACCCTTCCAGGGGCGTGTGTTACGTCCTGTGTCTGGTGTATGGGACGAGAACAAGAGAAAAGGAGACAGAAGAGAAACCCAAGGCGCCAAGGACGGGACAGGGGCCCTGTTTACGGACGAAATTCGCAAGCCGCGGAACGAGATGCCACTCGTCGAAACGGGCGCCCTGCCGAAATGCTCTTCAAGAGCAACGTTGGGGTGCAGCGGGAGACAGGGGGCTGGAGCTTAGGGCTCTGCGGCAAAGACCCGTTCTCCGCCACTGCAGGGGCCCCAGTCCGACTTCTGGCCAGACCCAACAAGGGTTCCGATCAGTGATTGATCACTGATCTCGACTTCAACCTCGCCGCAGGCGGGTGCGAACGTTGGATGGAGATGTACTTTGGTCTGCAATGTCCGGCGGGTGTTGCCGAGTGAAGTGGTCCCATCAGCCTCTTCCATCAGCGGATCTGGCGTGCCAGCGACGGCCTGTTGTCGAGGCCAGTCGACGAACCCAGTTGGAGGCAACCTTTCATGTTGAAGGCCGAATGAGACCTTGGGCGTCGCGCGCAAGGGCCAAGCCGGGAATGAATGATCAGACCGAGTGCATGGAAGAGGTGGGTAATGGCGCCACTTTCGAGAAGAATAAACCCAGCGCTGCTTCATCTTCTCCCATCTGCGGACGTGGTGCTGGCGTAGCGCTGCGTTTTGGATGTGAGGTCGGCGGCAGTCACGACAGGGCCGAGTCTCACCAGTGTGGCCGCCAAGACCGGCTTTGGTGACCCCACAAGCGCCTTGCAAAGAGCTCTGATTGGATGAGAGTGGGCGTTGCTGTTTCGGCCAAGGATCCTGAGACACAGGCGGCGATTCAGCTTCAAGCGCCAACCAACCTCGCGCATCGGACACCATGCCTCAATGCAAAGCCCTGCGGCACTTTGTCATCCTGTCGTTCCAAAACCCGTTCTTTCTCTCAACTGATGAGCAATGGTTGCAAAGGCACGCAGTCAACTGCCGATGTATGTTCCCGACGGGCACTCGGATCTTTCCGAGTGTGGCTGTCAGGTTGAGAGTCTGTGAACTCCGCGAGACCGCAACCAAACCGGTCATCGTAACCAAAGGCCAAAAACTTCACAAATTCGATGGTGCTTATGGTGTAAAATAGTTGTCAGCCCCTCGAGTGGCTGAATCTGACCATCGCAACTTCGTCTCAGCCCATGAGATATCAAGTCCGATCTTACTCGCCCTTCGCCCGGCATCCTCTTGGACTGTTACATGAAAGACCACACGCATGCTGCATCGTACTTTCTCCCACTGCTTGAGAAGATCATTGACCACCTTTCCATCCCATACTCGGGCAGATCGCAGCCAGTGAGATCGCCCGCGCAGCCGCAGACCCAACGGGACCGGACCCGGCAAGGGCGGCCTAGTTACTTGCTCTCATCCTCCGCAACGGGGTGACAAGATGACAGGCCAACATAAGAACCTCAGTCACGGCTTGGCCGTCTAGATCGGACCATCACAAGGCCCTCTTTCTCAACTGTAGGATCCGGTATCTTCCACTGTGGCTGTTTCCCTCCATCACGTTAATAGAGGACTTAGTCCGAGACCCCGCTCCCCATCCGGCATGACCATCAGACTGTTAGACAGAGGAGCGAGATAAAGGCACAGGAACCGCAAGCCAAGCCGGTAAATACTAGCGGTGTCGGTGCAAAGGTGAAGCCCGACAATCCATTCATTTTGGGCACCTCAGGCCGGGGCAACGGCGGGAGGTCCATAACACCTGCTTCCACGACAGAGTTCACAAATGTCAGGCACGCGATATGGGGCAAGGCAAGTTCAGGAACGTCCGAGGCAGTCTAGGTGCAATTTGGGAAGACGTGACGTGCTATGTTCCAAGCGATGGGGGTAGTCAAAGAAAAAAACCATGCAAATGACCGAAACCCATCCGAATTTCCCAGGCTAGGTGATGCCGTATGGATGATTAAGGCGCTGGCCAGTCCGTGATGCTCTGCCAACCCTCCAACCGCCGCTCCCAAACCAACGCTCCCACGATATCTGGTCCCCCAAGCATCCTTCGCCGCTTTTGGCACACAGCGAGAGGCCCCGCCACCCGCCGCACGATGCAGGCAGCAGCGCTTCCCGGTTGTTCGTGGAACCCGAGTCGGCCGTGGATGCCAGCAAATCGCCCGGAAACCAGTACGATCCGCTACCTCACTGCCTCAGAGCCATTATGTACCTGAGCCAAGCCCCTAGACAGCATACTTCCGAGTCCACTCGCGAGCCGTCTGCTCGTATTTCGCGCGGTCCGTCTTGTACACGTGGGCGATCTCGGGAACAAGCGGGTCGTCGGGGTTCGGATCCGTCAACATCGAGCAGATGGAGAGCAGAACTGGGAAAAGGTCAGTCGTTGAGTTCAGGATGATATCCCACGAGAAAATTTGCATACCCTTGGATATGGTCAAGGCAGGGCTCCACTGGTCGCGCAGGATGTCTAGGCAGATGCTGCCATTTGCGTTGATGTTGGGATGATAGATCCGGGTGTTGAAGTGCACCTTTGGCGGCTTGAACGGATAGTCCGTAGGGAACTGAATCTGAAGGAAAAAGACGCCCCCAGAGTACGGCGAGTCGCTCTGTTCGTGTTGATTAGCATGCGTTTCCCCAAGAGAAACAGAGCCGCGCTCGAGGCGGTGGTGGCCTCGTCGCGATGTCGGTGCGAAAACTGGGCAAACTCACAGGACCCATGATCGTCGCCTGCCATTGGAACTGTAGAAAGACGTGCGTTAGCCATGTGAACGAAGCGATCGCGGGATGTCGCGTTGGCATCGCGACAAGACGCCGCGCTGCGGGGTGGAGAGGAAACGTACAAGATCGTCGCCGGCCGGCCCCGCAGAGCAGGAAGAGGGCGGGTCACTGTAAGATGTATGTTAGCCAGCATGTTCACTTCCGATAATCCACGCATCGCCGCTCTCAATGTCCGCGATGGTGGTTGTCGAGCCTGAGGATCGCGGTCGGGAACCCCGCCCCGGCAACGCCCCACCAAAGTCGGTCATCGAATGACGGCACTTCGGGCGCCCGCGGGTTTGGCGGAGCAGAGGGACGATCGGGCAAAAATGGGTTTCGAGGGAGCACATACCGGCCGAGGTCGGTGAGTTCCTTGTTAATGCGCTTCAGAGCCATGTCTGTATGTGTGGAATGTGTGGTTTGACGGCGAGGTGCGGCGTCGAGAGGCTGGGGGCGCTGCTGAATTTAAGGCTGTCAGCTCTCTGCGTGTGGAAGGGAACAGAAGCGGAATGAATCGGCGTGCGGCGACGGGTGTGGCTAAGGCAACCCGAAGCTGGAAACCGCCAAAACAGTTATAGAGGAGCAAAAGTAAAGGCTTACCAAGAAACAGCGAAGTCAAGTGAGTGCGTAGGGGAAAATGTTTGTCAGAGACGAGAGTGATGGAATCCGAAGTCGTCAGAGATGAGGTGGGTTGCAGGAAGGAAAGTGAGGGGGGAAGAGTGGGCGATTCGACAAAGGCAGTTTAGCCCCACTTTGCAGGTGCCAAAGGCTGCCGCTTCACCAGGCATCGCTGGGCCAAGAATTTTCAGGCGAGAAGCGCCGCCTTGCTGGGGCAGGATTCGGCGCCC
The DNA here is from genome assembly GCA_023628475.1 of Chaetomiaceae sp. PF1801. Taxonomy (NCBI): domain Eukaryota; kingdom Fungi; phylum Ascomycota; class Sordariomycetes; order Sordariales; family Chaetomiaceae; species Chaetomiaceae sp. PF1801. The sequence continues at coordinate 613,026 of JAMAKQ010000004.1, forward strand.
GATCGCCAACTGCCAATCACACTCCGAAGAGCGATGGAGATGGCGTTTGCTCACGCGACGCCACCTGGGCGAACACGTCAGGTGACTAACAGAATTGCAGCTGAATTAGGCGACAGGCTGTTAGTGCTGCCCCACCATTCCATTTGCGACCCGAGAAACGACTTGACCCTCGATCGATCGACGATTCGACAGCGAGCCCGAGCCAAACACGACCACATGTGTTGACAGCATTCTTCTCTATCATTCCAGAAGCATCATATTTCCAGGACAGCTAGCTGGGAGCGTTCTCGTGGTACGGGATGAATCATCTGTAAACGCAATCCGTCTGTTCGACCCTCTTGCACCCAGAAGACACATACATCGCTCACAGACTCGAAGGAGCCGGAGGAGGAACTTGACGACGACATGGTACGGAACAAGGTGATATCTCCGAGCCCGACATTGAAGTCTGTCTTGGATCTCCCTAACTGAAACCATCTAACGCCTACACGAAAGCCTGGATTCCAGTGATGGCCCTCCCCAAAATGAGGCCTACGCGAACGCCTGTCAGTCTTGACTCTCTCAAGCAACCATAAACTCCGGGACTCACTATGAATATCGCTCTGCCCCTCGTACGTCTGCGTGACATAGAGGTTGGCCACATGGCGCCCAATCATGTACTCATCACTGACAGCATTCCCGCCAAAGATCTCCTGCAGCACGCGGGCGTTGTGCAGCGCCCTGTCGCAGTTCTGCCGCTTGACCATGCTGATCATCTCGGGCGTGGCTTTCCCCTCGTCCTTGAGCCGGCCGACCTGGATGGCGGCGAGCGTGCCGTAGGCGGCGTCGGTCGCCGCGTCGGCCAGCTTCTTCTGCACCAGCTGGTACTTGGCGAGCGGGTTGCCCTTGAACTGCTTGCGCTCGAGGGCGTACGTCCGCGCCCGGTCGATGCAGTCCTCGAGCGCGCCCATGACGCCGAGGGCGATGCCGTAGCGCGCGCTGTTGAGGCAGGTGAAGGGGCCCTTGAGGCCCTCGACCTCGGGGAACATGTGCTCCTTGGGCACGGGGCAGTCCTCGAGGTGGATCATGCCCGTGATGGACGCGCGCAGGCCCGTCTTGTTCTTGATGGCGGGCGTCTCCAGCGTTCCCGAGGGGCACTGCTTCCGGTCGACCAGGAAGCCGCGGATCTTGCCTGTCTCCTGCAGCTTCGCCCACACCACCAGTACGTCGGCGATGGGCGAGTTGGTGATCCACGTCTTGGACCCCTTGAGCAGGTAGTAGCCATTCTTCTGCGGGTGCTCGCGCGCCACAGCCTCCATGGACCCCGGGTCGCTGCCGTGGTTCGGCTCGGTGAGGCCAAACGCGCCAATGATCTTGCCCTTGGCCATCTCGGGGAGGTACTTCTCCTTCAGCTCGGCTGACCCAAAATCGTGAATGGCGCCCATGACCAGCGATGACTGGACAGACATGCTGCTCCGATACCCACTGTCGACGCGCTCGACGGCGCGGGTGATCAGGGCCCCGGCGACGTTTGAGACGCCGGCACAGCCGTATCCCTGGATGGTGGCGCCGAGGAGCCCCAGCTCGCCCATCTCCTCGAGGATCTTGGGATCATAGTGTTCATCCCGGTATGCTTCTGTTGTTCGTGTTAGTCACGGCCGATCTCGGAGTCGAGCCAAAGGAAGGAGGTCGTACGAAGCACTCGTGGAAGTAATTGCTCTTGGCAATACCGTTCAGCTGTTTCCGAGACGGCCAGCTCCTCCTCGGTCAACAGGTTCTTGGACCCGAGCGGATCCTCCCAGTTGAACTGCGAAGCAGGAGATGAGGCGTAGGTCATGGCACTGAGGGGAGCTCGAGCATGGCCACGGAGAAGAGCCCGGGTGGGCAGCCGCCGGAGAAGAAGCCTCGACATGGTCTTCGAATGTATGTCCAGATGTTATTCGGTTTCAAGTAAACAGAGAAAGAAACCAAACAGTCCCCCGCGTCTGCCTCGGCATGTCATTGAAGATCATCGCTCCCGTCGTGGAGACGTCCCCGGTGATAGCCGGGTGTTGTTGACCGAGGAACAATGAAAGCAGGGTTAGGGTTCTATTTCTTGAGCCTCGGCAGGGAAAGTTGATATCTCATCAGGGCAATGGTGACGACTAGGGTCAGTTGGGCTTGTGACGGTTTCTAGAGTTTAGACCGCTGCCTACACTGGTACCTTCGAAGCGGCGGATCAAGATATGAAGGTTTGGTGCTACAGAAATAAAGTTCTAAGTGCCCAAAATACCAGTGATGAGACCGACGCCCAACGCCATGCGATGCCCCCTTTCGAGTAGTCTATAAGCCCTTGAAAATACCACATGCCGCTACCTCGCGGCAGCGCTATTCATATTAGCCAACTCGTACTCGCCGGCCCCGTCCCTCCCCCTCCCCCTTCCTCGCCCTCTTGAGAACCCTTGCTCTGCATCCCCGTCCATATCACCCTCGCCAGCATCCCCGCTGCCCTCTCCTCCGCTCCCGCCAGATGTTGCACCCCCTCCCCCAAATGATATCGGTTGTAGTTGACGGTACCGACACCCCCAGGTCGCCAGGGAAACCGAGACCGCACTCGCCACCGCCATCGAAATCCACCACGCCGTGTGCCGCGGCAGCTGCCCCGAGTACAGCGTCACGACGACCAAGTGGATGAAGTGCAGCGACAGGGCAAAGTCGAGGACGAGCTTGGAGCGGCCGATGAGGACGACGATCGCGACGGCCCTGTCCACAAATCAAGTCAGCCCAGCTGTCACATCCACAAAAGAAAAGGGGTATATTCGGCCAGGGTACGTACATCAACAACCCCCCATCCAAAACCCAGATAAACCCCATCAGCCACCCCTGCGTGTTGTCCCCGCGCACGGCGTCCCAGCCAAACACGAGGTCCAGGCTGAACTTGGTGCCCGCGACCAGCGCGGTGAAGAGCATCAGCACCAGCGCCGCGGCATAGTACAGCCCCTGCAGCGCGGCGATCTGGCTGAGGATCTTGAGCGGCGGGAGCTCGGCGAGGGCGCCCGAGCGAGGCGGCCGTCGCCGGCGCGCCATGGAGGTCGGGGAGGTGACTGCGAGGCGGCGAGGAGGGGAGGGGACTACCGGTTATCGAAGAGTCGGTGTCGCGAGAATAGGACCGGTCAAATGCGCACTCGGGACGGGATGGTTCGTAGAGCTCGCGGATGTCTGCCTCCTTCCAAGCAACTTAGGGGAGATGGTCGTCGCCGGGGCTGCGTAGAATGCGATGACAGCAACGGGAACGCTCGGGTGTTGAAGCCACAGAAACGGGTATCGCGTGTGGGTGCGGCTTTGCGATATTCGTCGCGTATCTGCCAGGTACAGGTAAAGGACAATCTGGCGATGTCCTGTCGAGTTGCTGGTCGTGGGCAGTGGCACATGTGCAAGACAAATGGAAACCGCAGCATCAATGAAATTAACGTTACCAGTCCGGTAACGTTACGTTAATTAAGGTATCTTACATAATCTTGAATGACCAGGGTCCTGGAGCTTGGCCCCGCTTGCCGTCACTTCCCGCAGCGGAACATCCCGAACTTGAAGCTCGAAGCTCCGAACCAAGCTCGACGACGACAGCATCAACAACTACCTCTCACGACCGACAAGCCCAATTAAACCCACCACCAGTGCTTCCCCAACCTGTACGCCATCGACACATTCTTCCGTCCCAAACAAACTCGCCAAATCACCCGAACAAGCACTCCGGCCCGAACAGCGGTCCTCGAAGCAGAGAAAGTGAAAGAGAGAAGAGAAAGGAAGAAGAAATGGGCCTCCTAACCTCCCTCTTCCCCTCCGAAGCCGACAAGCGCGCGACCGAGGTCCGCACGGGCGCCGTCGCCCCCTCGCGCGCCGAGCGCCAAAAGTGCTGGGAGGCGCGCGACATCTACTTTGCCTGCCTCGACGCCAACGGCATCGTCGACGCGCTCAAGGACGACAAGAAGGCGGCGCGGGCGTGCGCAAAGGAGAGTGCTGGGTTTGAGGCGGACTGCGCGGCGCAGTGGGTAGGTTCTCTTCTTCGTTACTTTTGCTCTTGTTCTTGTGACAAGTGCTGACAGCTCTGGACGACGGGCAGGTCACATACTTCAAAAAGTGGCGGGTGCAGGACATCCAGAAGAAGGCGAGGTTGAAGGAGCTTGAGGCGCAGGGGGCGAACAAGATGGACGTGCAGACGGACTTCACCGCGAGGAGGTGACCTCGGTGACAGCCCCCCGAAAAGTGTAAAATAAAATCATGTATCATATGCATAACGTTACCCATTTCTGATCTCCTTGGGCGGTGGCGTTGAGGCATCGACCTGGAGTCCTTTTTGTCATGCTGTACAAATTCAAGGAGGGTAACTCTTCCACATAACCCCTGCGTCGCCCACCCACCTCTCTGCGTTCTGTGGCAACTTCAATACTCTGGGAGGAAGAACTTTGTAGAAACGGCAAGGGTACTGTCCCAAAAGCAACGACTGTCCAAGGCTCTGCAAGTATCTCAAAAGCATCCATTATCCATCCATAACATACATCGAGTTTACCTTCTAGAAAGCAACAGTACGACTTGTAGCAACAACCCGGCCGGCTATGAGTGATTATGACAAACACAGGAAAACCCCATGGATCCAAGCAACATAGGAAAAGAAAAAGAAAAATAAGAGGTATGAACATGTATTTGAGACCAAAAAGGAAAAGTAAAGACAACTGGAAAAGAAAAGGAAAACAAACAAAAGAACCTTTGCTTGCTGGGTGTCGGTATGCTGTTTGATGCGTTGTGGTATCATGTTTTTCCTTTCGCAACAACCTCAAGACAAGAGAAAAAATGCCGAGATGAAACACCACCACCATCACCCGGCTCATACAGAGTGAACTTCCCACCTTTACCCCTCTCACCTCCCTTCTTCCACCTCCAACCCGGCGGTCGTCTCCGGAGCCAACCGCCCCATCATCGACCTGGTGCTGCGCAGCCTGCGCAAGGCTCGACGTGGCATCGCAAACCTGTGCAGGAACCTGCTTCGCACCATCTCCCACTCCGCCCAACCGGATTTCTCTTCCAACATTGCGCCGTCATCCTCCCGCGGTCCTGCCGGGTCAACCATCGACACGACATCATCGTCCTACGACACGTCCTGCGAACGGCCCGAGCCCGCGTTGTTCGGAAGCGGAGGCAGCGCCTTGTCCAGGCTGTCACGGCTCAGCTGCGACCGGATATTCAGCGACTTTTGCGACCCCGTGAGGCTCTTAAGCCCGCTGTTGCCGTTGCCGTTCCCGTTCCCGTTGCCGTTGCCGTTGACACCGACCCCATACCCGCTGTCAGCGCTGTCCAGCTTGCCCTGTCCGCCACCGTAGCCGCGTCCGGTTTTGGGGGGAGTCGGCGGCGGCCGCATCTTACTGCTGCCGCCGCTACCGCTGCGAATGCCGAGGAGCGGATTGGCGAACCCTGCCTCCCTTTCCTCGCCGTCCTTGGCGGGTGTCAAAGGCCTGCCGTCGCTTTCCATCGTGAGACTGCTCAGGTGGCTGTTTCGGCTGCGGTCGGCGGTGGAAGTGCCCTCGGCGGCTTCTTCTACGACGGGTAGCACGGTTGTCTCGCGGCGCTCCATTGCGGGGCCGTTCGGGCCGTGGCTGGTCTTGCTTGAGGGAGGAGAAACCGTCGTCCTCGAAATCCGATCGGGGGCGTTATCCTCCGCGCCGTCCTTCTTCGTCTGCTGGTCGGCGAGCCGCTGTCTAGAGGGGGAAGAGGACGGTGGCAGCGGAGGCTGGTAGTTAGGGACGGGCGGGACCGCGGCAGCCTCCTCAGCCATTAGCGCAGCGTCGCGTTCCTGGGCGGCTCGAGCCGCTTCCTCCTGGGACTTCGTGACGTTGGTGATGAAGTTGATGAACCGCTCCCCGTACTCGTGGGGCGGCAGGGCCGAGATCTGACTGCGGTCACTGGACAGGCCTTTCCAGAAGTGCTCTATCTTCTTGATGATACCATACTGCTCACAGCGTTAGCCTTTGCTCATAGTCTCCCGGGGATGGTAGTAAACGTACGTGGGTAAGGCAGTCGATCACTCCCAAGTAGTAGATCTCGTCTCCTGGCGCGTTGTTTTCGTGCGTCGCCCGGAAGCCGCCGTCGTCTTGGTTGAAAATGAAGCCTGGCCGGTTCTGTCCCTCCTCCAGTTCGTCCGGCATCCTGCTGCTGGTCTCCCCCATCGGGACGGGCTTCTCCGATTGGATCATCTGCCGGAGCTCCCTCGCCTTGCGCTGGTTCTCCAGCTTGGACGGGGTCCGCATCAGGACCGAATTGGGGTCGAAGTCGTCCGACGCGTTGTTGCCGCCGGGGTTGAAGACGCGCAGGGTCTTGTCCCTCAGGTTCTCCTCGTTGCCTCGTTGAAGGTCGTGTATGCCTACGAGCAAAGAGTAATCCATAATCTGCAACCTTTGCAATAGCCGCACGTCCTTTTGCAGCTGCGCCAGGAACAGCTGCTTCTTTTGAATGCCTAGCTCAAGATGCCGCTTCCGCCGCAGCCAGTTCAGGTCCTTCAGAGTAGCCCTCGGGTTCTGCTCGAGATCCTCTTCCCGGTAGTCGCGGCCAACCGTCGAGCCCTTCAGGTCAAAGGTCTGGTGGATGTCCCTGTGCGGAGGGAACAGGTTGTTCATGACGACGAAGTGGATCTTCCTGCCGTAGGGCATCTTGACGCGGTGGAGGCCGTAGAACTGCGAGAGCAGGGTGTTCGGGTTGTCCTTGACGTGCTGGTAGTAATCCTTCAAGATCTTGCGGAGGAACTTATGCTCGGCGTGGTGGATGGTCTTGATGATGTACTTGTAGTCGCGGGAGAAGTAGAAGAAGCTCCCACTTTTGCCGGGCGACCCGAGCTCCGACAAGATGTACTTGCCGGTCAGCGACATGAGGTAGTCGGCTGGGTCGAGGCGGAAGAGGGCGCGCAGGTGGCGGAACACCCAGGGGGCGTAGTCCTTAAACTTGAAGTCGTACTTGGCGGACGGGACCAACTCGTTGCCGGCAATGTCAAACGTGGATTTCTGCTTGACGTCAAAGTCGGCGTCGGTCAGGGGCCGGTCGAGCTTGGCGTTGGTCCGCGAGACGGAGACGCGGATGCCCGTCAGCATGTTGTAGGCCGTCACCCAGTTCGCATGCGTCTCGTCCACCTTGGTCCCGACCAGCACCCTGTCGTCATCCTCGATCTCCCTTCTCCTCCTCTTGCTGGCCCGCTTCTGCCTGTACGCCTCTGCCCACCGCATGGCATCCTCATCTGGGACGACTTCATCTCGCGGCCCGTCCGAGTGGAGCGATCGTGTGTTCCTCCTGGCCAAGCTCAGCGATGCCCTGCGTCCTCCGGCGGGGCCGATTGTCGGCGAGAACCTGCCAGTCGAATAGGCTCCGTCGATGCCGTCCCGTGAGCCGCGGGCGGAGGAGACCTTCGGAACTTCCAATGTGTGGCGATGCTTAATCCCCGGCACAGGCGGACTCTGCAACGAACCAGACGCGCTGGGTTGGTCATAGACGGGAGGCGACGAGAACCGATGTGGTGCTTTTTGGCTTCGTTGGCTGGCGGTCGAGCTGGGAGCTTGGGGAGCTAGTGCGGGAGCGCTCGCAGCGGGGAGAGCCGGGGAAGAAGAGGCGCTTTCGACAGTACGAATGTCTCCCCTGCCGACAGGGTGGAGATATACCTCAACCCCGGCGTGCGAGGGCGAGTGTTCGGTTGGAGCGCGCGGAGAGCCATCGTTCGCCTTGGGGGTTGGCAAGTCGTCCTCCCTGTCTTTGAGAGCCTGGTTCGGTCGTGTCCGGTCCACCAGTGCCGTCGAGTAATCCGAGGGTAGCGGTTTTCGGGCCGCAGACTCGACATGTCCCAGTCCGTTCACTCCTCCGCCAGTGCTCCCATTTTGCAGTGGATTCATGCTCCCCGGGCGAGAAAAGTTCTTGGTCACCCGCTGGTCCGGTTCGATGGATGTCTCGGAAGTGGTCGATGAGCTGGACGAGTTGGCTGAGCTCCCGTCGAAGCTCTCATTTGATGTGTGCGAGTGCGGCTGGCGTGCGATGGGTCCATTGACCTTTGGCTGAGAGGACAAGCCGTACTCGGCGGCCCCGTCGAGGTGCACAACGCCCGAGGAATGCGAGTCGATTGCCGTGTTTGCGTCCGGCACGAAGGAGGGCATCTCGGGGGCCCCGCGGCGAGGGGCGTTGATGCACTCGGCAATTGTCGCTCGTCGAGAAGGTGCGGTCGGCGATTTAGCTCGGTTCGGGCGCGTCGTCGGTCGGGGCTGGAGATGTCGGGTGGCTTTGGCGGAGCGTCGGGCGGTTATTCCCTCAGTTCAATTACAGCGGTATTGGAGAGCGCGCGCAAGGGAACAATTGCGGACGTTGAATGCAGTCGGCATCTCCTTGCGTGGTTGCGTCTGGAGGAGGTGAGAAGCGAAGAAGAGGAATCAGTGCACTGCAGTGGCTGAGCCTGGTGGCCGGAACCAAGAGCCGGGTCCGGGAGTGAAAGAGGAAATTGTGTGGAGAGCTCTACGCCCAATGGAAGCTGCCGAGGAGAACAAGCAACGAGGAGCCCAGACCACGCTTTCAGGCCCAAGGCAGGCCGCCAATCCCAAGAACTTGTCTTGCACCTCGACGTCAGGCTTACGGAAAAACCAGCAATGGAATTGCTTGTAAGGTTTAATGCTTGACGTGTGATGAGGGCAGTCAACGGTCACACAGTCTCCTTTTTTCCTTCTATTTTTCTCCTTCATTCGTGGGTTTTGGTCCAGCTACGGAATTCAACCCTTTTCTCGTATCCCGCAGTGGAGGACAAGATTGAATGGTCCCTGCTCGTCCCTGCTCAATGCCTTATCATTGCTTGCAGCTCGAGCCTAAGAACGACATGATGAACCATCTCAGGCCGGACTGCAACCAACAAACTTACAGTACTGTACCCTGACAGACATTGTCATCTCATGTTCATCAACTCCGAGATCCGTTCATTGCCCGGTCCCCGTCGCATCAACAAGACGGAGATGAGTCTCGCCCAGCCTTCCGTGGCTTTGTCCAGCTGGAGACTCATTTCGGCCATCCCTGTCCGCGTGCCTGAAGGGGTTCTCGGTGCCCCACGCGGCCGGAACCCCGGCAGGTTCAGCTGCCCGTTGCAGGACCAGGCCGGGCATGGCGTCACCAATCGCCAACAGCGCCGTTTCCAGAGAGACGCAGGGGGAGGCAATTCACGCGACCCGCGCAAAGCGGAAGAATTGCTCTTCTCAGCAGGACGGACATCTGGGATGGACCGCTAAAGCTTCAGGCACACAACTGGCAGCACGATCGGATTGGCGGGCAATGTGCAGAGCCAGGCAGTACGCATGTCCCGGACGGCCTGCGACATCCGTCGAATTCCTCACAATGACAGGGTTAAGAAATTCTGAAGGATCATTAAAATATATCTAGGTACCTAGTCTATGTACGGAAGTAAGCAGCATCGTCGCTCATAAGTCATCCGCTCCTCTATGCTCTCCAAGAAACGAGAAAACCGCCCGGGTATTCGCAAAACCTCAAGAACCGCCAAAAAGAAAGAAAGAAACCACCCGACACCCTCTCCACCTACCAACCATGCACTCCTCACCTCCCCCTATTACTTTACGTTTGTTCACGCAGTCCTCCGCTCAACAATCGCCTCCCCGACCGGCCTCCCCCCCACAAACCCAGCATTCCCTCCGCCCATCTCAAACACCTTCTGCCCCCTCACCCACGTCTCGTGCACCCGGCCGCGGAAGGTATGCCCCTCCCACGGCGAGCATCTGTTCTTCCAGCGCATGTCGCCTGCGCGCAGCGTCCACACGTCGGCGTCGTCGAACACGCAGACATCGGCGTCCATTCCCGCGCGCAACCCGCCCTTGCGGTGGGACAGGCCGACCTGCTTGGCGGTGGCTTGGCAGCAGAGGCGGACGATGTCGGTGATTGAGGGGGCGGCGTCGCCTCGGGCCGCGCGTTCCGTGGCGGTGGTGTGGAGGATGGGTAGGCCCAGGCCGACGGAGGAGATGCCGCCCCAAGCGGCGAAGAAGTCGCCTTGGTTGAGTTGTTGTTTAGAGATGGCGGGCGCAGCCGGGGTGGTGGTGGTGGTGGAGGCGTCGGGGTTGATCAGGTCCACGGCGTCGTCTGACTCATCCTCTACTTCCTCCACCTGCTGCTGCGGCTCCTCCTTCGGCACCGTCACATCAATACCCGAGTCAAAGTGGTGCATCCCCGGCCGCGGGCCCTCCTGGTAGACTGTCTGGAGATGGGGCGGCAGCAGCTTGAGCTCCGGGGTGCAGGGCGAGTGGTCCGAGACGACCGTCTTGATGCAGCCGTCGGCGTCGGCGAGCTCGTCCCACAGGCGGTCCTGGTTCGTCTGCGAGCGGATCGGCGGGCAGCACTTGTGGCGCGTGTCGCCGTCGGGGATGTCGTCGGAGGCGAGCCCGAGATAGTGGAAGCACGTCTCAGCCGTGATGTTGATGCCGCTCTTGCGCGCCGCGCGCAGCAGCGGGACGCACTCGGTCGCTGAGAGGTGGACGATGTGCAGGTGCAGCTGCGGCGCGAGGTTGGCCATGGAGAGGATCTCCTCGACGGCGTACGTCTCGAAGGCGGGAGGCCGCGAGTCCAGGAAGGTGCTGTAGCTGTTGAGGTCTCCAGAGGGGTGGAGGGGAGGCTGCGAGTGCAGGACCACGTCGCCGACGGAGGCAGTGATGGGAGGAACCATCTCGGCGTGGAACATCAGGGTGGTGGGCGTGTCCTTGAGCGTGGTCATGGCGAGTGCAATGTCCTTTGCTGACACCGCAGGAAACTCTTCAACCTGTTGACGGATCAGTGACCAGTTCAGCAGACACCACATCGAGGCACTCACCCCTGAGTCGATGAGAAAGCCCTTGAAACCCCGCACGCCGGCCTCGACAAGAGGCAGCAGCTCGTGGGCATTCCCTGGAATGACACCGCCATAGAAACCAACGTCGACCCAGCACTGCCCCTGGCTGGCGGCGAGCTTCACCTTGAAACCTGCGAGGGTGGTGGTGGGAGGGATGGCGTTCAGGGGCATGTCAATGACGGTGGTGACGCCGCCCGAGGCCGCGGCCTTGGTTCCCGTGTCGAAGCCCTCCCATTCCGTGCGGCCCGGCTCGTTGAGGTGGACGTGGGCGTCGACCAGGCCCGGGAGAAGGAGCTTGGGGCTGTAGTCCTGGTACAGGGTCTCGGACGGGAACAGGCTCCGAGGCAGGACCTCCGGAATCACAGACACGATTTTGCCGGTGGACGGCGAGATGACGATGGTCGCGGGCGTGAGCACGAGGGTGTCGTCTGTGAGAGTGATAACGGTCCTCGTCGACGCCAGGACCACGACAGGCCCGTCGTAATGGATGTCCGGCACAGTCATGTTGGAGAGGCAGGTCCTCACTCAAGCGGCGACTGGGACGAGAAGGGGAGAGGAAGCGGCCCGAACAGACGCTGGGTGACGCGATGGACCACTCTTTAGCCGCAAGAGGCGACGCCTTATCTACCCGGAGGCTCGACGGGTGGGTAAGTGAGTGCTAGGGAGGATCGACCTCGAGAAACGAGAGTGTTTCCTGACGCACAACGACAGGGATACTGAAAGGAAGGTGATTCTCGCTGACGTCGAGGAAGATAAGGCGAACGGGAAGCGGTCCTGGCGAAGCGGGTAGGGGTATTAAAAGAAGGTCAAGGCGAAGGGGGTCCGAACCGGGAAGGGGGTCACGGTATGCCAGATCGGGGTGGGCGGCGGTATGGAGAACCGAAAAAGGTCCTCGAAAAACTCGAGACAGCCCCCGACAAAGGGCCTCTGGCCCGCTCCACCGAGAAGCGATTCCCCTGGGTATTTTCGGTCTGGGTTGCCATGCTGCATGTGGCTTCGCAGAAGGAGTCCGGCAGTGGTGGGGAACGGAGTAAGACGCCTGCGCATCGCCGCCGCTGTCGGCGCCAAAAGGCGACCCTTGAGCGGTTGGCTTATCCTCAAGCGCTGATTGGCTGCGAGTTTGAGATCGGAGACTGCCGCCTTCCGAACTGGCGGGCCAGACCCAGAAAAGCCGCTTGAAGAACCAATCACGAGACCAGCGGCCGAACAAAGAACCATCTGCTGCTCCACGATTCCTGCGAATCCCCGCGGGCCGCCCCCTGTTTTCCATTTTGGGCCGCCGTCCGAAGCTATCGTGAAGAGTCAAAGTTTCGATCGAGTAACCATCGAGTAAATCCGCCTATCTGATTCGCCACGGCCAATCTGCAGGTGCCTGACCGCAGCATCAGCGGCAAGGTCACGGCACGCACGACGTCGCCCACATGACGCTCTTGCGTTCACCGGGCAGACGGGTAGCTACCGGTAGCCCAACCTCTCCCTGCGGTTTCATTCCTCAACCCAGGATGCCTTCACTCACGCTGCTTTTTACGACCACTTCCCCTCTTGCATTGTCGGGTGTATCAGGGTGGAAAGGCTGCGGAAGATTAGCGGATCCGCGCGTGGAGAGCGGCAAAGACACGAAAAAAATTGAAATGGTTTCGGCCGCCCGAGACTCTGACTCGTGGTTCGGCATCGCGGAGACCTTCGGAGGCCCCGGGCCGATCATTCGTCGCCCCACCGCGGCTTGATTCGGCAGCCGAGGCGGCGGCATTCGATTTGCAATTCTGCAGCAACCCAAATCAGCAATCCATATTCCGGCCATTGCTGGCAGCGAGTCTCGAGCGAGCATTCCGAGTCACTTCCATAGCAGTATGGTCGAGAGCTGGCACGGAATCGGTGTCCCCGGGGCCCTGCATCTGATTCCGGCACGATCAGGGAGCGTCGAGGCATTCGGCCGACGATGGTTTTGATGCTACCTGTTTCGCTTTCCGCTTTCACGATGCGAGTGAAGACTGATGAAGACAGGAGAGCTGCCGCCATGGTTCCAGCCAGCCAACCTGGAAAAATTCACCGCACACCTGTCGTCTCCGGCTTTGGGATTTCGTTGCGGCGGCAACGGTACCCAACCAATCCAGCATTAGGTAAGGCTGACTCTGGTCTGCCCGAGTCCTGACGAACGCAACACGCTCTTTCTCAATTACAAAGACTGTCCCGATTAGTCAATGCGAGCCTGCAACCACCACCGAAGGTAACATGGCCATGCATGTTCCTGACTCATCAGCGCCGACTCCCATCACGGTGCTGCTTTAGAGTCGCGACATAAAAACGCCAGACAGGAAAACGTTTGGTTCCTTCAAACCGCGAGGGGCACTTGAACGCCAAACAGCTTAGACTCAACTATCACCACTTACTATCAACTCGATCCCTAACCAGGAGGATCCCCAATCCTCACCACCACAATGGCAACAACCATGAACGCAATCCAGATCCTCGGTCCCCAAACCAACCCAACCGTCACCCTCAACCGATCCCACCCTCTCCCCACGCCCGACATTCCCGAAAATGAAGCAATCCTCATCCGCGTCCACTCCGCCGGCCTCACAGGCGACGAACTCTCCTGGCGCGCCGTCTACGCCGACACCAACCCCTCGCACATCCCTGGCCACGACATCTCGGGCGTCGTCGCCGCCCTCCCGGCCAACTACACCGGTTCTCTCTCAGTCGGCGACCCCGTCTACGCCATGCTGCACGCGGCCCGCGGTAAAGGGCAAGCCGACTATGTTTATGCCTACCCGGAGGAGATCGCGCGCAAGCCGGCTTCGCTGTCCCATGCGCAGGCGGCGGCGCTGCCTATTCCTTTGTTGACGGCTTGGGAGGGGTTGTTTAAGCGTGCTTGGCCTTCGGTGGCGGAGGCAACTGGTTCAGGGGGGGCGGGTCCGAGGAGGGTGCTCGTTACGGGAGCGTCGGGGGCGGTGGGAAGTATTGTGGTGCAGCTGGCCAAGAAGGTCATGGGCGCGCGCGTGGTGGCGCTCGCGTCCGCGGGGAAGCATGCGTATCTTCGGGATCTGGGTGCTGATGAGACGGTGGATTATGCGCTGCCCGACTGGGAGAGTCAGGTCGGGCTGAGGAGTGTTGATGCGGTGTTTGATTCCGCTGGCGGTGAGGTGCTCAGGCGGGCGTGGGGCACGGTCAGGGATGATGGTGCTGTGGTTACGGTTGCTGATCCGCCGCCGGCGTGGGCGTTGGATAAGGGGGTTGTGCCGGAGGAGCGGGAGGGCCGTGAGGGTGTGAGGTACATGTATTTTGTTCTCTCGCCGGACAGTGAGGCCCTGGGGAAGGTTGCGGATTTGATCGATGACGGGACGATCAAGCCTCTGCCGGTTGTCGAGTTCCCCGTTGAGCAGGCAGTGGAGGCTTGGGGCGTTGCCAGGCAGCGGGGTCGGCAAGGCAAGGTTGTGGTGAACTTTGTGACGGGCGGGGCTTCCTGAATTTCTGACCTGCTCAGTATCAGGCCGCTCGTGCCTGGCGGACGGGTTCGAATGTCACCACTTCTGTGGTCTTGTTGTGGGCAAAAAGTCTCGCCAGTGCGAGGCACTGACATGGCTGGGTTTGGGAATTTGTGATCGCACTGGTAGTGGTAGGGGAGAAAGTCTTGCGGCTGAGGAATGGTAAGCTTGCTCAAAATCACCCATGTGTTGACCTCTCAGATTGAAAAAAGCACTTTATCATGAGATATGCACTAGTTAATCAACTGGATGTATTTCGTTGACTATCGACAGTTCCCCTAGAGCCTTGACACCTCGTCCGGGTTCTTGACCTCGACCATGAGCTTGCCTGCACTGGTGTTAGCCGTGGCCGCTCCCCATGTACTCCTCGCTGTCTCATCCACTTACCAATGTTTCCGCCCTGGAAGAGCTGCTGGAATGCCTCCTCGGCAGACGCCACGCCGCCCTTGACAATCGTCTCCTTGCGCTTGAGCTTGCCCTCGCCCAGCCACTGCGCAAGCTGCGCCAGCGCCGTGGGGTACTCCTTGGCAAAGTCGAAGACGATGAAGCCCTGCATCCTGGAAGACGAGGTTAGATCACGGAAGGCCATGGCCACACGAGCTTCAGAGACTTACTTGATCCGCTGGGTGATGATGTTGAAGAAGTTCCGCTGTGGCCCTGCTGTCAGTCTACGAAGCCGAGAAAAGGGGATACTGCAAATCATCAGTTACTCACCGACGGCCCCGACTTGGTCTCGGCGTTGTACTGCGAGATGCCGCCGCACATGACGAACCGAGCAAACGTGTTGGCCCGGCCCAGAGCCATGTCGAGCTGCTCACCACCGACTTCAGCCCCTTTATGTCAGCAACTCTGCCCATCTCGCTTCAGGGGGTGAGCAGATTTCCGTCCTTACCATTGTCAAAGAACACATCAATAAAGTTCGGCGTAGCAGCCTTGAACTTCTCCTTGAAGTCCGGATCCTTGTAGTTGAGCGCAACATCCAGCCCAAGCTCCTCCTTCAGCCACCGGCACTTCTCGTCGCTGCCCGCCGTGCCAATGACGCGCGCGCCAGCAAGCTTCGCAATCTGCGCCGCCACGCTACCCGTCGCGCCCGCCGCAGCCGACACAACCACCGTCTCGCCCGCCTTGGGCTCACCAATCTTGGTCATGCCAAAATACGCCGTCAGGCCCGTCATGCCCAGCACGCCCAACAAATCCGTCACCTTCCCGCCGGCCTTGCCCAGCGGCAGCGCCGACGCGGGCTCGACCTGCGCCTCGGGCATGATGCCGACCTCACGAATGCCCATGGTGGCCGTGACGATGTCGCCGGCCTTCGCCTTCGCCGAGCGCGAGGCCAGCACACGCGAGATGGTCAGCGCCCGCATCACCTCGCCGATCTGCACGGGCGGCACGTACGAGCGCCGGTCGTCCAGCCAGCCGCGCATGGCCGGGTCGAGGGACACGTACAGGCACTCGAGCAGGAGCTGGCCGTCCTGGAGGTCGGCCTCGGTCGGCGCGGGGACCTGGCGGATGCGGAAGGTCTTGCCGGGGACGATGTCGCCCTTGGGACGCTCCGCGAGCTCGAGTTGGAGGGATTGGCGCGTCATGGTTGCGGGTGGTGTCGTCTGAAGGTATGGGAAGGAGAATTGGGGTTGATTCAGTTGTGTTCTTTTCTTTTTGCGGTGGTACTTTCAGAGCAAAGAGTCGTGGGACTTCCCCCCTTTTCAGTGTTTGGCCACAGCGGAAGTCTTACCGCTTCGAGAAGGTCACCCGGGCAAAACTTGGTGGTGTCTCTGGCTCCGGCAACGCCGCCAGTGTGTCGTGCCCATTGGTTCCTTCAGTGCTCCGTACCTGTAGAGAACTGACGTCGATGGAGTTGGTAGAGACACATTAGTAATGCTGCCCGGCGGAGTGCCTGAATGCCGTCCAGCATGTCCCTGCCTCTCCACCGGCCACTCCCTGCGGCGTTCGTGAAACCACTTCGGCCAGCTCGTTCTAGATTGATCAGCCGAGGTTGGCTTCAAATCCGGTCCCAGAGCGTCGGGACGTCTTCAATTCCGGGCTGTTGTTCACTGCGGCTTACACAACCCAAGCCTCAACAGATTCATCAGCGACAGGTGGTTGTAGACCCACTGATCTTCTCCTGAAGGTCTGGGGCAAGCATTGGCGCTTCATGAGATTGCTGGGCCGAAGTGCTCGCGGTGTTCTCGCCACCAAGTTTGGAATACACGAAGATAGAGGCAGGAGTTCCAAAATCTCTATTTCGCAAACGAAGCCCAAGCCGCAGGCTCCGTCGGTCTGAGTTGAATTGGGAATGACAACCAGCCGTCCTCATAGCGCCAGATAATGCACATCCATCATTATACACATTGCGGCCTCTTGGAAAAATGTCGAGACCGTCCTGTTGTACACCAGCCATATATGGGTGCTCCTCTATGCGCCTGCGCCTTCTTTCCTCCCATGTCTTCCAACCAACAGCAACGACAATCATGGTGTTAGTACAGTGCTCGCGGAGAGGTTTATTTCTTCCGCTGCAAGGTCTTGACGGCCATCTCGATTAGGCCGTCCTTGGCTTCGCTATCCGGGAACGAGCTGATGGCGGCAATCGCCTTCTCAGCGTACTCCTCGGCGAGGGCGCGCGTCTGCTGGATGCCGTCGCTTTGCATGACCAGGTCTCGTGCCTGACATGTTCAGTCAGCATTCCCTTCCGGTTTCCACGAAGCCGTATCCCAAACTTACCCGAGCAACATCGCCATCCTGGGCAAACTTCCTCCCCACCAGCGCCCCAAGCTCCGGTATTGTCTTCCACGCGAATAACAACGGCGCCGTCGCCAACCCAAGCTCGAGGTCCGCGCCCGCGGGCTTGCCCAGCTCCTTCTCGCTGCGCGTGTAGTCGAGCAGGTCATCCACAAGCTGGAACGCCAGCCCCAGATTCCTGCCGTAGCTGTACGCCGCGTCGACCGTCTGCGCATCGGCACCACCCAACAGCGCCGCCGCGCGGCAGCTCTTGCTGATGAGCGACGCCGTCTTGAGGTACGTCTTCTGGAGGTAGTAGGTGAGCGCGTCCTCGGACCACTGCGGGTTGGCCTCGTCGCGCGCCGTGTTCTTGAGCTGCATGAACTCGCCCTCGACCAGGTTGGCGATGACGGTCGCCAGCAGCTCGATCACCTCGGCGTGGCGCAGGCGCGCGAGAGCGACGGATGCCCGGCCCAGCAAGAAGTCGCCCGCAAGCACGGCCATCTTGTTCCCGAACTCCAGGTTCGCCGACGGCGCCCCGCGCCGCGACACGGAATGGTCGATGACGTCGTCGTGCAAGAGCGAGGCCGTGTGGATCAGCTCGGTGATCTCGGCCAGCCGCCGCTGAGAGGGGAGGATGTCGGCATCGGCGGGGACCGGTTCGCTCTCGATGCCGGCGGAGGGGTTGAAGTCGGAGAGGATGGATAGCGGGGAGATGGAGGTGTCGATGGCGGCGGAGGCCTGTGATGTCGCCTGTTGGCGCTGCGGCGCCTTGGGACAGAGCGAGGTTGCCCGCGACATGAGCAGTACGATGAGCGGCCGGACGTGTTTCCCCTCGGCTTGGGTGTAGTACTTGGCGGCGCGGTCGAGCGACGGGTGGCCGGACCCGAGGAGTTTCCTGATGTTCCCCGTCAGGAACTTCATCTCCTTGGCCACGATCCGGAGAGGGTCGACGGAGGGCATGTCGCCCTTGGTCGCTCGCGTGATGGCATTGGAGACGATGTTGCCGGCGACCGAGACGGCCGCAGCCCACGCTGAGGGCCTGGGCCGGCCCGAGTGGAAGAGGACCTTAGACCGCGGTATCCGGACGTCGAGGGTCGCAGCCCGGAGGCATTCTGAACATGTCGACGGCCGTAACCGAGTAAATCGTGTGGCGCCCCCGGCTCCGCGAACCACCGAAGCCCCCGTTCCAAGCGGCATTTCCTCGCGCGTTGCTCCTCGGAAAGAGCCAATGAAGTGCCAAGTGTCACGATTCGGTCGTCTGGCGCATCTGGGACGATATCGAGAGTCGGTGGCAGTTAGAGGCGCGAGAATGGGACTGGGACCATGACCGGGTTGCTCTTTCGCGTGGGTCCCGAAAAGTCCCTTGCGACAATTTTTTGGAACCTGCACTGTGGCTTGACGATGGAGAACGGTGTGGCTGATATGCCTGCTTGGCGTTGTGGTCAGGATTTGGGACCCACCAGGCAGCTTGGCGCTGACAGCCTGTCGTCAGCCCTGGCTGATTTGGCATTTGGATGAGGTCTGTGAGCAACCAACACCAGCGACACCTTTCTCGGATCTCGCCGACTTGATTGACCCGTATCGTCTCCTTATATCTCGTCGTCGGAATGGTCCTGCTCACAATGACCCCTTCCATTGTGGAAGGGCTGCACGCGCTAAAGAAGCACGTCAGCGAGGGACAAGCAGCGGCCCCGGCGAAACGGGATGATGAGCCGTCACTCGAGGAGCCTGCGGTCGGCAACCCTGTTTCGCACTCACAAATCATGGATCTGTGGAAGGCCCTCCAGGGTGCTGGTTCTGGAGAATGGAGTCTGGAGATGCTTCTGAAAGGATCCAAGGTCTACGTACCACCGCCGCCCCCGAAGCCTGAGCCGGTGAGTTAACTTTATCTCGCACAAGAAGCAGCTGGCCGCTCTCGTGCTAATATCGCCCAGTCGGACGAGTACAAGGCTCTCATGGCCCGGCTGCGCCGTGAGCAGGAGCAGCGGGAGTACGAACGCATGACGAACCCGCTGCCGCCGATGGAGACCTTCTCACAGCGGTTTCCCAACGGCGCAAACATGGCTCAGGCCTTCGCTGCCGTGAACCGGCCGAGCAGGGAGGCCGACATGGGCGACGACGACGTGACGTACAGCGACGTGCACCGCCAGCTGATGTTGATCCTCAACTTCGTGGTCAGCATCTTAGGCGTCGCCGCCACTCTCTGGATTCTGGCTAGGTGGTGGAGCACTCCCGCTCGGCTGTTCCTGACCATGGGTGGGAGCGCTCTGGTTGGGGTCGCCGAGGTTGCTGTGTATTCGGGATATGTATGGCACCTCGGTCAGGCCAAGAAGAAAGACAAGAGAGTCAAGGAGGTCAAGGAAATCGTCCAGTCGTGGACTGTGTCTCCGGAGGACAAGGCTGTCGCAATCGGTGGAGGAGATGGGGCCACAGACACAGCAGTTCGGCGACGGAAAAAGGTCTGAATGAGTAAGCAGTTCCTGTGTCTCCCCATAAAAGACTAATCGAATATATTGATTTGAACAAGACTCTGATTCAGACCGATTGTTCGCGGTCTGTTGGCTGGGCCTCAGTGAGCGGGTAGGTGGGTGGGTGCCACGAGTAGTGTTTGTGTTGAGCTTCGGTTCAGCTCAACGTAAGCTTGGCAGAGTGGGACACGAGTTCAAGCCCACACGTCATTGCGCATCGCGCATCGCGCATTGGCCTGTGACGCGCTGGGGACGCGTCCCGCCATCAAACACGAAAAACGCGACCCTTTCCAAAAGGCTCTCGGCCAATTCATCCCGAATGTGCGGGGCCCACCTTTACATTCGGGTCGAGAGACCGCTGATGCACCTCCTTTGTCAATGATGCGTAACACACCGTCTCGCATCTGATCCTCCACCGGCTTCACCGGCCGCCGCCAATATTGATTTGGCCTCCTTTCGCCCCATCGCATCGTGCAAAGATGTCGACCAACCATCAAGCAACCCACTCCCCTGACCCCCTCACGCCGACTGCGACTCCCACATCTCAAGGGCGCAAGCGGCCCCTACGAACGTACAGTCGACGATCGGCACAGCCCAAGCCCCAAGAAGACGAACCGCCGACTCGCGATGCAAGGCCGGCTTCCACAACCCCGAGTCCGCAACGAAGGGAATCTCTAGGGCGCTCACCCGTGTTTCCCAGCGACGACCAAGCCCGAGAAGCGGAACGGCCGAAGCGCGGATCGATCCTGGCCTACTTCAAGCCTCTTCCCCCAAGCTCCGACAAGGCGCAATCCGACGCCGCTCCTTCCGACCCCGTCGATACCCCGTCATCACCGCCGACTTCGCCTGCAGCGCCGTCGCAACCACGAAAGCGAAGGCGACTCACCACGCGGCCACAACTCAGCGGCCTAGGTCAACACGGAGATGACGATGGAGGCGAGGAGAATCATGTTGAGCATGACACAGCTGAGAGGGAAAGAGCACATTGTCCATGCAGGTCCTCAAGTGTCGAGTCCACCATCATAGTCCGCGCTGAGGCCTGCCGCGCAATGCGACCGGCGTTGAGCGAAGTGGCAGCCAACGCTCTGGATCGGGAGGACGGCCCAGTGAGCGCCTTGACGGGCGAAACGACGAAGACCAAGAAACGGCCAGAAAAACGGTCAGCTAGGGACATGACACAGACAACCCTGAGCCTGTCCATCCACAAAGAGCCGGGTTTCACAATCTGTGGCGTATGCGACATCTTGTACAACCCCTTGAACGAGAAGGACAGGCGAGACCACAACCGGCGACATGCCGCCTATTCCAGGAATAAACGAAAAGCCTCACAATGATCGACTCGAAGTACGACAGAAACACCTCCGCGGATTGGATGGTACCAAAGCACCGGAAGCGGCGCATTGGAAGACGCGACGCGATGGTGGGGCTGACCGAACCATCGATTACATCATAACCTTGGAACTTGGAACAACTTGTCTGCATAAGATGTCGACGACCAGGGCTATTTTATACCGATGGTAATTGGGTTCTTGGCTTCTTGGCTCAATTGTGTCTCGACATAATCGACGTTCAGAGGAATCTGTCAAGCAAAATGGTGCATCAACACGGAGACCACGGCGACATCCCAGACAAGCACCGGGTCCACAGGTAAGCCTTCGGCAACAGCCCTGCATTGAACCCTCAAACGCTGACGCACCTCCTCAGACTTGGTGCTTGGCTGCCGGCCGACCACCGCGTCCATCGCGAGTGGCTAGGTCGGGCCATCGACCACATCGACAAGCATGGCGAGAAGGAGCTCATCCCCGTGCTGCGCGAGTTCAAGGAGATGATTGAGAACAACCCGCGCATCTACATGTACTTCACCGAGATGTGGGATGAGATCCCGCGCAAGCCGCCTTACCAGAACGATCCGACGGGCAAGTCCCAGATCCGGGACTATCACCACATGCTCCAGGTTTTGAACCATGTGTTTGGGACTGCCCCTGAGTGGTACGTCTTCTCAAGCTTCGTTTCGGTTCGTGTACAATTCAGTCGCTGAGTGGTTTCACAGGACGGATTCCGCTGCGAGCGTTGGGATGGTCGGTGTTCCCATGGCGGCCGTCTTTGACTATGCCATGGGAACACCAAGCGGCCACGCAGCCTTCCTCGACCCGGACGTCAACCGCATGCTGAAGAAGATCCTCAACGAATGGGGCAAGTACCTCAAGGTATCCTCTGACCTTGTACCCCCCAGTCTTGGATGTTTTGCTGACGTTACCAGTCGCCCGAGTCAGCGGCGGTCCTCGGCAACCACCAAGCTGGGTGGTTTGGGCCGGTGGGCTACAGCGACCTCATGGAGGTAGCCAACGCCCCCAACAAGACGTCGTTCAAGTTCGAGGACATGTACGAGTGCAACCCGTCAGAACAGTATTTCGGCTTCAAGTCGTGGGATGGTAGGTTCTGAGTTCATACCACCATGGAATCTGTTCGCTAACAGTGCTCCAGACTTCTTCACCCGCAAAGTCAAACCCTCCGCGCGGCCCGTCGCCTCCCCCGACGATGACAACGTCATCGCCAACTCGTGCGAGTCCCAAGTCTTCAACGTCGCCCGCGACGCCAAGCTGCGCGACAAGTTCTGGATCAAGGGCCAGCCCTACTCGGTCATCGACATGCTCGGCAACGACCCGCTGGCGGAGCACTTCGCCGGCGCCACCGTCTACCAGGCCTTCCTCTCCGCCCTGTCCTACCACCGCTGGCACGCCCCCGTCTCGGGCACCGTCAAGCGCTGCTTCGTGCGCGACGGCACCTACTTCAGCGAGCCGCTGTTCGAGTCGCCCGTCGAGGGCGGGGACATCGACAAGGGCGGGCTGAACGAGGCGCAGGGGTACATCTCGGCGCTGGCCACGCGCGCCGTCATCTTCATCGAGGCGGATAACCCGGCCATTGGCCTGGTGGCGTTTATTGGCATTGGCATGGACGAGGTCAGCACGTGTGAGATCACGGTGAAGGAGGGGCAGAGGCTTAAGAAGGGGGATGAGATTGGCATGTTCCATTTTGGTGGTTCGTCGTATTGTCTGCTGTTTCGGAAGGGGGTTAAGGTGAGCGGGTTCCCTGAGGTGGGGAGGAAGGAGAATGTGCCGGTGAGGGGCAAGCTGGCGGTTGTTGAGCCGTGATGAGGCTGGTGGTGGAGGCGGAGGTGTGGAGGATTGGGCTGGTTTGTGTAACTATCCGCGCATTCCGATTTCAGCCATGTGCTCAGCAGTGTATTCTGCTCGGCCCAGCTCTCTGTGTTACCTCAATCAAGGTGATTTTGTCCTTAAGACGCCCATGTTCATGCTCCCTCAACCCTTTTTGGCAAATTTGGCAACGCCACGCATTCCTTGTGCAACCCACGACTTAGACATTTACCAGCTGAGAAGCACACCAAGCTCCCAATGTTTCTCATCTCGCGTCCGAAGGATCCGGAGAAGCAAAACGACTCTTCCCGAGACGTGTCAGAGAACTGACGAGGCTCTGATGAAGCCCAGGACCGGTGTGACAGCTCCGGGGATTTCATATGGAGATACGCCCACCGGTACTTGTACGACCTACCTAACTTTCTCTTTGGCTAGGTATGTCCGGATTCCGGACTGGTTGATTGGTGCTGCCCCCGCCATGGCGTTGGGCCGTCACCAAAGTGACCCAGCTGTGTTGTGCCTAATCGGCCGGAGTAAGAAGGGGTTTAGCTACTGTGTTACCTCGGGTACGATACGCTGCCTGTCCTGTGGCGGGTCTCTTCTGAAACGGGTTGGCCGTGCATATGGGGTGGTGTGTAGTGTCAGACACAGCAAGCCCTGCGGCCAGATCGGAGCGACAGATTACCAGTCAGGCGGGAAAGCATGCCTTCACCGGTGTTTGTGTTTCTCATTGAAGGAAAGGGTGTGGACACCATCTACGTGGATGTCAAGGGCGTTGACTGTCGGGGGGCGAATGCGAGATGTGAGCGTTGAACGGGGTGATTGAGAGCCCGGTGTAAGTGGGCAGGTGACAGTGGCTTGTTGTTTGCACAGGATCTCATCGCCGGTATGCTGCCCCCGACGCCAACCAGAGCACCAAAGCCCTGAGGCCTCGCCAGTCCGTGACCGGCCCTATCTCGATCCAGTCTCCGGAGCCAGTCCAAGGGGGGAAATTTGGGTTGGGTTTCACAGCCCGACCCGATGTGTCTCGGGGGGTTTGACAGACCCAAGAGGTTGGTCGAGCTGCGGTGTAGTGTTCCCTGCGTTGTCAGTGTGGTTTGCGGTGCCGGGGTAGCTGCTTGTTGTCTTTGAGTTGGACGGAGACCTCGGTGAAATCTGAGAATTGCCTACAGCCTTCGCACACAGCACACCGGCTTCATCTTCGAAGCTCCGACAGGCTTCGGTGTGGGTACTTTCGGTACCTCTCGCGGATGCGGGGTTGCTACGAGCAGACTGAAAGCAGCAAACCCGCATGTGAAGGAGGCCGATTGCGCCTTGGAGGGCAAGGCTCAAACAGAGTGCGGTGGTCGGTCATCCATTCGCCAGGAGTCACACTACCGGCCAACTCTTGGACTCGCAGGTCGCATTGGGCTGAGACAACCCTTCCCGTCGACAGAGAGAGGACGGACTGAGATCGTCGTACTGGTACCTCCCGTCCGTACCGGCTCTGATCAACGGACATCACCAGGTACTTGACCATTCAAGGCTTCAAGGTCGATTCGGCGTTATCCCATCGCAAGAAGGCAAACCACCTCGAATCCAATGTAACCTGCCAACATGTCAGCTCATTTGTACACAGTAGTCTGCGGCGGCACTGAGCGGTCTGCTTCGGCTGCCGATGCGGGGATAAGGATTCATCTCTCACCTGCAGAATCTCGAGGCCTGCATGCAGCGTGGGGGTGCTTGTCAAGTCAGTGCTCGAAATCACCCCTTCCCCAGAGGACTATTTGGATGATGAGGCCCTGAGCACTGTGCCGATCCATGAGATGTGGCCATCAAGACGTGTAGATGTCAGTTGCTGGCTCAACATCACCGCCATGGAACAATAGCTGTACTCGGTACGGATACACCGCAGCGAGTTCAATTCACTCCGCACGACATGAGGGGCCCGGATGATCGGCATGCAGCATGTCTATCCCCGGATAGGACCTGATGTTGTAAAACATCTCGATCAAGCAAGTGCTGCTGGTGCGTGTCTCGACATGCACCCCACACGGCAGAGACTCGCTTGATTTGATGCGCGCTGCAAGAGGGAACTCTGGATGCGCAGGCTTCAAGTTGAGATAAGGATTGGCCGGGACCAGAACCGGACGCTCGTCAAGTCTCAGATCTCGAAAGATGACCAATGAAGCAGCCTTGCATACAGTCAGTGTCTGCCCAATAGTCACTAGCCGGAGAGATGCCCGGAAGCAGAGAATTGGTAACACAGTAGCGCAGCTCACCGGGGAGGAGTTTTGCGCTTGCAACACAGACCCTTGTCAAGGGCCTTTCGCGTTTGTCTCAACTGCTCCCCGTTCAGCTGGATACATATGCATGAGTAAACGCGACTGCTGGGCTTGAGATCAAGCTTGGGGCGGTGATATCACAGCACATTGCGCTGAAAGTTTCCGGAGATTTGTGTTGGGCGGCGGCGGCGGTGAGGCTTGAGCCTCGTCGAGGATGCGGTTTGAGAACTGGTCGAGTGTGTCAACAGTCCAACAGGTCGGTCAAGGACGGTTCCGAAACAGCTGAGTGAGCTAGAGACTCGAGGCGAGGCAAAGGCAAAATCCTCGTGCTGCGGTTGAAGTCGCATGTCGAGGTGTTGAGGCCGCAGTTGCAGGAATCACTGCATGCCGCTTGAGCCTTGCAGGACAAGCCTGGTCGATCAACGATACATCATGAGGGAAGAGATGAACTTTGTCGAGGAGTCGAGTGCCAGTGATGCTCCACTGCGATCTTCTTTCTCCACCAACGGGTCTCGGCGGGCCGTGCTGCTCCCGCAAGCGCCCCACCAAGCACATCCTCTTTTTTCTTCTGCGCCTTCGCAGATTTCCCCAATTCCAGATTCCCCGCTATCCCGCGTCCCAGACACTGCGGGGCAGCTCATCATCATGCCCTTGTTTGCATGAGTCGGGCATAGGCACACCAAGAACCCAAGTCGGCAAGCTTTCTTTTTCTTCTCCTGTACATTTTCGATATGATGCAAAAAAGAAAGACTCGACGCAGCCATGGCCGGCCGAGGACTTTTGTGTTCCCTGTTGTGGCAGGTATTGGACATTTGTTGCCAGGGTTCATGGTGAGGAGAAGCACACAATGCCCCTCTCTCCTCTTTTCAGTGGAAAAGACGGAGGTGGGCGCGGGCGTCACAGGTGAAGTACATACTGCGTACGAAGTACTTCCTCCAGCTGAGCTTCTCCCCCCGGTCGAGTACCAACGACCCCGCGAAGCGCCGGCCGTCTCCCACACACGGTGGCTCCGAGAACGTTTCTCCCTCTCACCGCGTAAGCGCCAGGCTGGTTCTGTCTGCTCGACATACGATTGCCAAAGCCGTGCTCGCCATTGTCTCATCTGGCGCTCTTCTTCCAACCTTGGCGACATCTTTGTCTCACTTCCCACCTCGCCCACCTGGCGCTCACCACAACGGCGTGCGCCTTCCGAAGCCGCTTGCCAGGTTTCGGCAGCTCTTTATCTGATCGACGAGCCGAGCCAACCCAATCCGGCCGGGCTGAGCACGCCCGAACCCCGACGCGGTCCTCCCACACACTCCCCCCACCTGCCCTCCTCCTGCCATTCATTCGCCCTTAAGATCGAGGGGCCCCCTTCCAACCAGAACCCCCCATTCCCCCGTTGTCCCATCCTGGTCGCTGTGTTGGGCATGGTCTCGCTATTGACGAGCTATGGATTGTCCTCTTCCCGTCGTGCCAGACGACGGGGGCCTTCGATGGTCGGATAGCCGCAGCATGGATTCGTCAGACGAAGCCCACTCGCCCGGCTCGCCGTCGCCGTGGCTGGGCTCCTTCACCGAGGACTCCACCTCGGTCTCCGTGTCCTCCTCGATCGCGGGATTTGCGCATACGGGTCAGCTCTCGCCCATCAGCAATGGCGTGGACCTCCCGTGCGGACCCGACCGCAGCGCTGCCACCAGCCTCGCCTCTCCGTCCCAGTCACCCCCGGCCGCGCCCTCCTCGGCTCAGGCACCGTCGTTAATCCGACCCTTTGGTCTTTCAGCCTTGGAACGCGACTCTCCACTGCCGCACGCCTCGGAGAGCCATGGGAGGCGGGGCTCCGACGAGGTCTCGACGGCCCCGAAGCTGGAGCCGCTGGAGGACGACGACTTTTGCATGGACGATCTCCAGGAGGCCCCTTCGCCCGCCATCTTGAACACCCTGCCGAGCCATTTGCAAGGACCGCCGGGCCAGCCGATGCAGAAACGCCCGAGAGGACGACCGCGCAAGCACCCGCTGATGCCAAACCTGGCCACGAAGGTCACCAAGGGTCGATCCAAGACGGGATGTCTGACTTGCCGGAGGCGAAAGAAGAAGTGTGATGAAGCAAAACCGCGATGTAAGTCACGGCAGAGCGAGCGCCCCGCTCCGGCAAAACCCTGACTCGTGCTGCAGGTATGAACTGCGAGAAGAATGCGGTCGTTTGCGAGGGATACCCGGAGAAACAGATTTGGAAGAGTGGAAAGGAGAGGTCGGAGGAGGGTAGGACGACACCGCCAAATCTTTGTCGACCATTCTAACTTCTCCACAGAACGCCGCAAATCCGGCACATTTTCCATCACCATGCACCCCCTTTTTCCCGGCCTGGAGACCGCTGAGGACAGGGTGTTCTGGAAGCATTACAACGAACACCTCAGCACCGTTCTTACCGTCGAGGGAGAGCACAGGAATGCTTTCAAGGACGTCATGATTCCCATCGCGGTCAAGCACCAAGGCCTGATGCACTCTATCCTGTCGCTGGCCAGCAAGCACATCGACTTCGATACCCCTTACGGCATCAACATCTTGAAGAACAACCCCAACACGACTGTGGAAGCGTTGAGAGAGCGCTCCGCATATCACCATGACCAGGCACGGCTCAAGTTCTACCACGATGTCGAGTTCACCAACGGGAAACAGAACACGGACGACAAGACGCTGATTTCAGCCCGGTACGGCCAGATGCTCTGCTTCCTTCTTGAGGCCCTTGTCGAGGGCAGCTCACGGGGCGAGCACAGGCTGCACCTGACGGTATACCGCAACCTCATTTCCACGTCGCCGCCCGACGACTCTCCTTTCATGTCGTTCATCTCCGAGGTCTTCCAGTACTACCTCTTCGCCGACGAACTGCTCCACTCTTCTACCCGCCGGGACGACTGTTCCTCACTCAAGGAACTCCCGCCCATCCCATCAAGTCACACACCCAGGTTGCTGGGCGTCACCGATGGCCTACTACATTATCTATCTGAAATTACCGCGATGCGCAACACGGTTCGGCACAACATGATGGCGGGGGTCGATCCTCCCGCCGGTTATCAGCTTCTCTATCGCGCCGACGACATCTATGCTGACTTGAAGACCTGGCCCTCCCACTGGCCGGCGGGTGACAGCCGCGGCCGGGTCAGCCAACTGTACGTGCTGATGCTATGGGTATATCTTCACCGAACCGCCCACCCGCCCTCGCTCTCCACGCCGGCATCCCTGGCTTCGTCAGTCGCCTCCGTGCCTGGCATTCACAGCTCTCCCTCCCACGGCCGACCCCCAGCCTCTTCGGCGGTGAACACACCGCCCCACTCTGCATCAACAAGCTGCGCCTCCTCCCCGTCCCCGAAACCCGCCCCGTCCGGCGGCCATGCACCATCCAACCCCCGAAGCAGCGGGCCACATGCACGGATAGACTCATCATCTTCCTCTCACCCACACGACAGCAACCCAGACACGAGCGAAGCCGCCTCCACGACCGCAGGCACCAGCAGCAGCCGAGCCAACTCCCCGCCACCGATCCGCCGCCCGCTCCACCTCGACCCCTACCTCACCGACACCGTCGAACAATCCCTTTCCCTGCTTGAGTCGTTCAAGCCGAGCGACCCGTGCCAGACACTCCTGCTCCTGCCGTGTTTTTTGGTAGGCACCGCGTGCTTCACCCCCGCGCAGCAGAGGCGTGTGCGCGCCGCTGTGCGGAGTGTTAGGGGATACACCGGACTGCGCAATGCAGATCGTGTTGCTGAGGTCCTGGAGGAGGTGTGGAGGCTTATGGAGGCGGGAGAGTGGGTGGCGGCGTGGGATTGGGCGGGGGCTGCGGGGAGGTTGGGGTTGGATTTTATTCCTGCTTGATGGGTTACTACGATCGAGAGAGCGTAGGGCCTGGGGTTAGTGTTGCTCACAAAGAGGACGGGGTTCTGTCTTTTTTGCTGTCTTTCTTCCTTCCACGGTCTTGAGAAACAAGCGCAGTCTCCCTCAGGTTTTTTGCAAAATCCCCCTCATTGCGGTCGCTCCGCGAGACCAGCTCGACTTGTTGGTCGTTGTATTCATAATTTGGGCAGCTGCTGCTGTCACTTTCTCACTGTCTTTTTTGGACACTGTATCATTTGAAATTCTGGGACGGGTTATGGTCAGGGGTTGGGAACGCAGGAACCTCCCATTCAGTCCTGTTTGCTGAGGTTGGCAGTGGGCAGGAGGCTTGAATGTTCATGGTACGGGCATTAATGGTGTTTGGATTAGGGAAAGGAGGGGATACGCTTGGGCATGAATGGATACCATGGGTGGGAAAATATTACGTTTCGAGGTGGGCAGGGCCGAAGGCGCCGGTCGGAAAAGGAAACGGGTTATATATGTTTGATGGAGTCTGTCTGGGAAAGGGTCTTTCGGGTTTCACCACTCTGTTCGTCCAAGGTTTTGGAGGAGGCTGGAACCGCACTGGGTTTCCTCAGTCGCGATCGAGTGCACATATAGGATATGGATTCCATGTTCCTGTGTCAATCTCTCTACTCTCACTTTCTGCTGTTCGAGTTGCACCCACCGTTCCCATCTCCCCAGGGTATCATCCAACGACAATCCCCAACCATGACACCCAACCACCCCGTGACGCCCCTTCGCCTTTCCGAGCGACGCTCCGCCATCGACTTCTGCAAAACGAATAGCGACAACATATCGTACACGAATATACAAGCAAATCGCGGCAGGCCACAGGCTTGCTCTCGGTGGTTTGAGATAACCAGTTCGCCCTTTCAGTCCTCCCCCTTCCCTTCCTCGCCCGCCTCCTCCTCCTTCTCCTTCAACGTCACATCAATACCCCCCGGCACCTTGCGGATCTCGTACTTGCCACCCAGCACCAAATCCTTGGCAACCAGCTCCCGCGTGCGGCCGAGACTCTCAATGGCAGCGATGCGGTCGATGGTGCCCTGCAGGTGCTCGCGGAAGCCCGGCTGGGCGACGATCTCCTGGAAGGCGAGGTGCATGGGCACGGAGCTGGCGCGGACCTGGGCGTCGCTGGTGATGCTGAAGAGGTTCAGGCGGTCGAGGGCGCGCACGAAATCGGCGCGCGTCATGATCTCCTGCGCCTTATGAAGAGGGAAGGACGGGAGGACGTGGCCCTTGGCGGGGTCGTAGGTCGTTTCCATCTCTTTTTCTTTGTCGACTAGGGCGGTGGCGAGGACGACTGCGGCGGACTGTTATGGTGGAGGAGGTGGTTAGGGGAAGGTAGCATGGGGAAGGGGGGGCGGTCACTTACAGCCCACTTCTGCTGGTCCATCACATCATCGTCCATTTCCTCCCCCAGGATCCAGCACTGGTTCAGGAACCAGGTCTTTTCCATCTCCTTGATCTTGTCGCACGCCAAGAGCATGTCGCTGCTCTTCGCGACGCGGTTCAAAAAGTTCAGCCGGCCGCCGATGCGGTCGTAAACCTGCTCCAGAAGCTCGGACGACGGGGACTCGCCAAAGTACCGCTGCCGGTAGTTCTTGAGGGCGGCGGTTGCCTGTGCCTTGGGCAGGTCGACGACAGTGAGGACCTCCATCCGCGTCGCCAGCTGCTTAAGCCGCTCGTAGACCCAGTAGTCGTCGCTGTTGAAAACCATGGTCACCAAGTTCGCCGCCGCCCACTGCTCCGCGCGCTGCTGTAGCAGCTCAATCAGGTCCTTGCCGTCCTCGTCGTCCCGGATCAGGTGCATCTGGTTGATGATGACCACGAGCGGCCGCCCGACCTTGGCCCGCCGCCGGAGGGCGACCTTTTCGAGCTTGTTGAGGGCCCGCTCAATGTCGAGGAGGGCCGTGGTGTCGCGGGGCCCGCGCTCGCTGAAGTAGCCGCCAATGTAGTCCTCGTGGAACTCGTAGTCCAGCGCCTTCCCCAGGCGGATTCGGAAAATCTCTAGATCGGCATGCGCCTCAAACATGGCCACGCCGTCGCCGTCGATCTTGCGCATCGCCTCCAGGAGCATGCTGCTCTTGCCGGTGCCCTTCTCGCCAATAAACAGGTGGTAATGGCCCCCGCTGCGGCCGGCAACGATGTCGTCGACGATGGGCTGCTCGGGCCTCTCGACCCAGTGGGTGGCTGCGGCGGTCTTGGCGAGGGGGAGGTCCTTTCCGATGGCTGCGAGCTCGAGCACGGGGTCGCCTGGCTCGAAGGCCTTGGCCATCTTCTGGAGGACCATGTACTTGTACGACTTGTGGTAGGCGTAAGCCGCGATGCCGAAGCCGGCGCCGAGGACGAGGATGGAGGCGAACGAGGTGGCCGCTGACTCTACCATCTTGGAGAGGAGCGAAGGGCCTGCATCTTGGCCTGGTGGCGGCGGTGGCGGGCCAGTATCTGGCTCTGCTTCATTCTCTCTTGTCGTGCCAGTGCCTGCGGGTTGTTAGCATTTTGTCATGAGCGAGAGTGGAGCGTGTCAGTCAAGTGTAGGCGGAGGGTTCTTATCATTGCTCCACACCATGACAGGAAGGTGAAGTGAGTAGGAAGCAGCAAATTCTCCGTTCAACCATCAAGGGACTGTACTGTATGATTGGTTCCATCACAGGGCCCCGAACTATGATGAAATCAAGGCGCTTGGCCGGAGCCAAGTTGTGGTCGATGCTCCCAATCCAGGCCATGAGAGAGCAGAAGATTGCCGGTCGATGTTTTGGCAGAAAGGGAGACGGAATGGAGTGAAGTGCACCTACCAGAGCGTGTTGGTTCGGTCGAATACGGTCTCTGGGCCCCCCATCCCATACATGGGGCTCGCGAATCTCTCAAAATCGTGATGCGATGGGTCCTCGAGGCGGTCATCAGCGAGCGCCACCCTGCCCTTGTCAAAGTCATGGTGTAACGTGGTTGAAGGAAAATAATATGAAATGAAAATAAAAGAAAAATTCCCAGTACAAATGGACTGTAATATCACAAGAGAGCGACAGCAAAAAGAAGAGTGAGAAGCGAAGAATGAGAAGAGCGAGTGGAAGCCGGCGATTTTGCGCCACAGACAAATGTGAGATGTTTGGTGTTTCTGAAGCGGCCTCCGTTGGTTCCAAGCCGCGAATCCAGGAATGGCGCAGTCAATTGCAGCTGAGCCAAGCAACCCCGTATTCTCTTGGCAGGGCCCGCAAAGCTCTGCCAGGTGACAGCAGCTGCGCCGGAATGGATCTGTCAGCCCCTGAGCCCCTGAAGTCAGAAAACAAACAACAACATGCGACACTTCCAGAGCCCAAATGACCAGGTGGTAATCCTCGGTCATCGGTTGGCAATCAATATGCCACATCAAGACAATAAATGTTGTTTTGCTTGTGCACGGTGGGCAAACGGAGACAAGCCACCTGGGAAGACTATCTCGGGATTCAAGTTTAGAGAAGTCGCTACAGTTGGGTCTCCTTTCTGCTGCTTTCTTCTCCTACTCAACTCCTTTAGACTATATCACTTGATTTCTTTGTATTTTTGTCTATCCTTTCCTATTATCGTTTGTTCTTTCTCTCTCAATTGCTCATTCCTCGCAATCCTCTTTTCTTTACAGTTACTAGACCGCACATCTGCAACGTGCTGTTGGTAAGTCCACAATTATCTCATCCGAAGGCCATCGGAAGTGTTGCGTCGGCCGTGATGCGCTTCTCGAAGTGGGACAATGCAGAGGGTGGGCAAAGTAAGTTGCCTCGGACACCATTCAGCTCACTATCTACATGATGCACAGGAATGGACTCCAGTACAGGTTAATTGTCAAGTCTTGTCATGCTTTGCTATATAGTGAAAGTGTTTGTCAGCTTGTGTATTGTCTCATTTGTTGTTCAAACCATTCTTGGGAAGATGCCTTCTGTCCTGTCCTCTGCATGTCTCCGCCATGCTCAACATCGCGATGATCTGAAGAAGTCATGACACCTCGGGCATGTGGTTGTTTCTGGCGCGAGTCTTCTCCTGTCAACTGCCAATGAGCCCTAGAACAGCAAGGGAGGAGACTCACCACATCCGCCGTCCCAAGTTTGCAGACCAGCTTGCAATTTTGCCCATGATTTTGGGGTTTGGCACGAAAACCCATAGCTCGTGCTGGTTTCTTTCAAGAAATTCCACTCAACTTTTGGCACGAAACGTTTTGCCCACGCCAATTCTCTTTCTCTTGAAGGCGATCAGAGCATGCCACAAAATCGCAACTACACCGATAACTTCTTCCCACCGAGGAACTCGTCCTGCTTTCTTGCCCACCAAAGCGAATCTCTCCGAGTCACCAGCCCTTGAAGAGCAAGCTCTCTAAGCATTACGCGCCAAAGTGAGTTCACTCCCCTCTTCGCCATTTCAAAGCGGCACATAATCGCAAACCTCTTGGCTCTCTGCTTGTTCGCCGATTCTGCCGCTCTCGCGACGAAGTCACTGTCGCTAACCCAACTGGTGCAGGGTTGTCACGAAGATGGAACAAGGTCGCCTGGACATTCCCTGGCTTTCGCCTGAGCAGTTAGCCGACCCTCGCACCAAGGTTGTCATCAGCGGCCTGGAGTGGGAGCTGTGGCAGGTCGCGAATATCTACGACGTCGACCATCCATTGCCCAGCGCGGGAAAGAGGACTGGCGCAACCGCCAAAGATGTTCGACAGAGGTTTACACGGCGGCGCAACCACGCAACTGCTTCGTCAAGCCGCAGCACCGACACTCCTGCTAGCCCTGTCTCTGAGGGACAACCTTTGCCCGATTCTCCAACCTTGCCGCCCAGTGTCCCTGTCCCGCGACCGCACTCTGTAGCGCGCGGGATTGATGGCCATACTCCCGGCAGCACACAAGACCTGATTGACTTCATCACCGCGGTGATGGGGGAGTTCTCTCGTTCTGCGGAGGAAGACGGCACAGAGGGCGCCGCGACAGGATCGGCCCGCGCCAAAAGCACGTCCTCGACAGCCTCACATGGCTACTGGCACCCGCCTCTGTTTTACTCGCCCCCTTCAGCCGTTGATCACTCGTTCCCTCCACCACCGCATCCCCCTCCAAATCAGCCCCTACCCCGACCTCCCACCCGGGCGTCCCCGGCTACTCATCATCGCGGGATGGCATTGAACCTCAGTTTGAGAGCGGCTCCTGAGTTGCCCGAGCCTTCAGAGTTTGAGCGGGATAACGATTCGGCATCGGTACGGACAATCGCCACGACAGCGACACGGGGCAGTGAGCCGTCGGGGATTTCGGACTCCGGGTCCGACAGGACTATCACGCCGGCCACATCCCGACAGCAGCTCCTCGCGGTCCGGAGAGGAGGAACCACGGCTTCGGCGGCGACGCAGCAGGAAACTGTTGCGGTTACCCAGGAAATCACTCCGGCCATGTCATCACGGCATCAAGTCTCTGCGGCTAGGGACCGGACCGCGGCTTCATCGACAGCCAGGGAGCAACCTGTTGCAGCAACTCGGAAACAGACCAACGCTCCAGCAGCCCGGCAGGTCTCCGAAGGTTTGAAGGACCGAGCCTCGGATGACGCATCCTGGCAGCAACGCATGCAAGTGTTGCGGGAACAAACCGCTGCTTTGAAAGCCCGGCAGCAGCTTCTTTTTGGCATCCGGCAAGAGCAAATTGGCATCCAAGCAGAATGCCAAAAGCTGCACGCTCCATCGCCAGCGGAACGCGCCGTCACGCCTCGGGCCCAGCAACGCCCTGTCGTAGCACCGCGGCAGCAAGCGGCCGCCCCCAAAGTATCCCAGCAACAGCCCGCTGCCCCGACACAGGGTCAAGGAGAACTGGCAGTGCCCCGGGTGCGAGCAGCTGCTCAACGGCCGGCCGGCAACCACGAAGCGCGCCGAGCCCCGCCCGTTTCGATACTTCGGCATCGCCCCGAAGGTTCCTGGCGTGGTCAAGACGAGGCTGATTCGAGTGAACATCCTCGACGGCAGTTGCAACCCAATCCCATGCCGCTGCCCCTACCCCATTACGACTTCCTCAACCACCCGCCTGACTTCTCTCAGCAGCCGATTCACGACGACCGGGAGCCAGCGATGACGACAAGTCTTAGACCAAGCCCTCCCCCGATGAACAGATTCAGGTCCATGTCCAATCTGCACCCATCGGATTCATCGCAGCGGCCGGCTCATAACCAGCAGGCAGAAATCGGCCCGGGAGCGAGCGCCAACAGGTTCTTTTCTGCTTCTTCAACCCCCACCCCCTCAGTTACACCTGCCGTCACGCAGCAAGCGCGGCATGACCGGCGGCTAGGCACAATGGGTACACCATCTAGCCCGCAGCTGAACAAGAACAGGTCACCGTCAAAGCTGCCCCGTCCAAGCCCCGACTCACTGCAGAAACCCGCGAGCCCGATTCAGCGATCGCCGCGAAACCAGCATGCAGGAGCCGCAACAGAGACCAGTCCGCCGTCGAGCAAGCCCAAGCCCACATTGAACCAGGCCCGCTCGTTCTCAAACTTTCTAAAGAAGCGCCCGAGTTTCTTCAACCGCCCGTCAGACCTCGCACAGGAGCCGTCTCCTCAAGAGCAGAAGTCAAGTCCAAGTACGAGAGCAAGCC
Organism: Chaetomiaceae sp. PF1801; assembly: GCA_023628475.1. Lineage (NCBI taxonomy): Eukaryota > Fungi > Ascomycota > Sordariomycetes > Sordariales > Chaetomiaceae > Chaetomiaceae sp. PF1801. The sequence continues at coordinate 648,425 of JAMAKQ010000004.1, forward strand.
CTCCGTCAGAGACCGACAAGACCAGCCCCTCTCAGAGCCGCACAGCTGCCAAGACAACACCGGCTACGCCCACCAAAGTCGACGATGACGAGCAGCCCAAGTCGCACTGGAGCGACTCGGACTCAGAGCCCGAGCTGACCAAGATGCAGAAAGTGAAGAGGGTTCTCAGCTTCGCCAGGCTGCGGCCGAAGAAGTCTCAGGCCTTCCGGTCACAGAGCGGAAACCAGAGCAGCAAGTCGTCGACCTCAATCGGGTATCGCACGTCAGGGTCCTCGGGGACGGGAACCGACAGGACGCGGAGCGGCAGCAAGGGTGGGAACTGATTGAGCGCCGTTTGCGCCGTATCGGCCCATGGCGGGAGTTCGGCAAGGATCCTGCCGTGGTTGAAGTCGATTGCCCGGTTGCCAGCTCAGAAGAGTGCTGGTCGGCTGCTCACGCATGGCAGACGGAGATGAAGAAGAGTCCATGGTATGCAGGAGGCAGGGAGGCACATAAATTATACATCGACTGGCAGGTTTCCGTCGAATGCAGTTAGACATTTCGCCAAATGAAGATGAAGTCACTTGAGAAAAGAAACGCTGCCGTTTGCATGTGGTCGCAACGCCGCATCTCTGTGTCAGGACAATTTGAGGACTGTGGGATGTGAAGTTGTGAATGCGAGTGCCTCGAGGCGGAAGAGAATTGCACCTTGCCAAGATTGGTTAGGCGCAGTCTTTCGCAGCCTAATGTGGGGTTTTCTGTCGCGGCTACCCCACAATTTCCTCCAAAACGCGTGAACTTATCGCGGAAACACGAAAGAGCCAAATTTCGCGTTTCTTTCCTCAATTCCTCATTTCCACTCCGTTTGACATTTGGTTGAACTGCAATTTCTCCTTCTCCATTCAATTGCTTCAGCCTTCATGCCAAGCGACCTGTTCCTACCTCCTTCTACAAGCAGGCAATCGGAAATGCGCCATGGGCAACGAAAGCAGCAGGCCCGAGAGGCCTGACGGCCGGTCTCGATCGCTCTCTCCACTTCCCCGCGATGACCAGTTCCCGGAGGACGGCGCCGGGCACGGCCGGCGCTTCCCCTCAACGATGCCCGCATCATATACAAAAAGATATCATGGGTCAGCACCTCCCGGCTCACGTGGTTCCCTTGCTTGGCATCGCCGCCGCCGGCGCGACACTCGCGGCCTGTCACCAGAATCTGACCGTTTTAGTTCGCGATCGCCGTCACCCGAGCCTCCACCCCTGAACGCGAGTCAGCCGGCCCAGTCGGCGGCCCGTGGGTCCTCGCCGGAACAGCGTCCCCGCCCATCGACCCAACCAGCGCGATCGAAACCCAAAAAATCTCGTCGCCGCAAGGACAGCGAGGACGGCATCAAGGAGGCAGTTGAAGCCGCACGCATCGAGGCGGAGGCTTACTACGCCAGTCTTAAAGACCGCAAGAAACGTAGGCGACGCTCTCCCGCGCCTTCTCCATCTCCCCGCAAATCAAGGCGGTCGACGAAGGAAGCTGACCCCCCGGATGTGTTGGATGATGCAGCATCCTTGCAGCGCGAATCGCAGTCGCCGAGTCCGCCGAGAATGAGCAAACGAGATAAGGGAAAGGGCAAGGAGGTAATCTGGGATGTCATGCCAGAGGAAGCGACTACCGCCGATGACCGCTCAATCCTCGACTTCGGCGATGAACTCCCGCCCAGTGCGCAACAGCTAGGAAAGCGTGGCCGCCGAGGTAGCGACTCCAAAGCCCGCAAGAAACGGAAGTCCAAGCAGGAGTCAGATGGGGAGGATCACGATGACGCCGAGCGGGAGGGGCGATTTGGTCTTGCGAAATTCGCGCAGTCACAGCCCACAGTGTTCGAGCAGCAGCAGTCCGAGGATCCAGCATCTCTCAAAGCGCGAAGGCCGTCAACGGCCGACTCTCGACGTTCGCAGTCCGATTCCGGGTATGCCGAGCCCGACGGTCAGCCCCCGTCGGCATCGGACTCAGGAAGGGACTTGGACATCCCCGACGGCCTTCCGCGCTATGAGGAGCATTATGATGTCACAGCAGGCAACGGAGCGGAGCACCATGACAATGACAGCATGTCAGTAGCGTCCGAACACCATGATGCTGCATCTGCCAACGGTGTCGAGCACGACGATAACGAGAGCATGTCGGCTGCGTCCGGAGACCACGAGGCTGAATCCGACAGCGATGCAGGAAACGATGACGATGACAGGATGTCGGCTGCGTCCGGAGACCACGAGGCTGCATCCGACAGCGACGCAGGGCACGATGTCAACGACAGCAGGTCGGCTGCGTCCGAACACGCCGACCCATCGGTGGTATCTCGCACACCTTCTCCCCCACCGGATCGAACGGTCGAGGACGAAGAGGAGGTTGAGCAAACGGAAGAGGAGGTTGAGCAGACGGAAGAGGATGTTGAGCAAGCGGAAGAAGAGGCTGAAGCCACAGAAGAAGAGCCTGCTTCCGCGCCACAAGATCATGAGCCTACTCTCACCCCTCGCGAGTCGCCCAACAACGATCCCAGCCCTCGCCAGAGCGCGGAGAGGAAGGCAAAGGAAGCCTTCTTTGCTCGCGAAGAGGAAGAAAATGTGAATGCTTTTGCAGAACTTCCCGCTGACGACGCTGTGTCACCACCCAAGCGAAGGTCATCGAGGAGGGTTCAGCCACGTGCGCAAGGCGAGGCTGGCCCTGACACTCCCGCCACGGTCCGAAAAACGAAGCAGAAGAAGGGCAAGCAACAGCCGGATTCTGAAGAATCGGAAGAGCAGGAGGTCACGGAGAAGTCGCAGTACCGATCCGGCGCGCTCTCAAGAACAGAGCAGAATCAGATCATCAGAGCGGTCGAGCGATTCCGAGAGGACGAGGGCCTGACGCAGGAAGAGATCAACGAAGTGATCCACCAGAATCCTCAGACAAGCAATTCAGCAATCCATCGCCAGCTTTGGGCCTCCATCCAAGATGCCTGCCCGTCGCGGCCGCGCAAGAAGTTGATCGGCTGGTGCAGGCAGCGCTTCCACAACTTCGCGGCCCGGGGCAAGTGGACGCGGGAACAGGACGATGAACTGGCAGAGCTGGTAGAGAAGCATGGGCCCAAGTGGCGGTACATCGGAGGCTTGATCAACCGCTACCAGAAGGACGTGCGCGATCGGTGGAGGAACTACCTGGTTTGCCGCGACAATGTCAAGACCGATTACTGGTCTGAGGGCGAAGAAGAGCGCTTCCGGGACTTGGTGGAGAATGCCATTGAGAAGATCCGGGCGGGCATGAAGGGGAACAGCAAAAAGTCGCCCGAGGAGCTCATCAACTGGATGCACATGAGCGAGGCAATGGGGCGCACCAGGTCTCGGTTGCAGTGCATGGAAAAGTGGAAGAGGATGCGCGCCGCTGAGCCGCTCGCCGACCAGGTCCCCACCGTGCTGCCCTCCGGTTCATCGTGGCGGCTGGAGAAGGCGCGCCATGATTTGCAGAAGATCTCGACAGCCGACAAGTACACGCTGATGGTCGCGGTTCGCAACTCTGGCGTCGGAACAGAGGCCAAGATTCCCTGGAAGAAGATCGTCAATGATACCTTTGGCGGCAAGTACGAGCGCCAGGCTCTCGTCGTCACTTGGGGACGGCTGCGAAAGGCGGTTCCGGACTGGGAGTGGAAAACAACGCGGGATTGCGCTCGGTATCTCTGTGAGATGTACGAGAAAGAAGGCAACTTTGGAGCTGCAGAGCAAAGCGAAGCGGAAGAAGTCGAGGAGGGTGTCCCCAGCAACAGCGCCACCTCCGCGAAGAAAAGTCGCAAGCGGAAAGGCAAGCAAGTTGTTCAGCCCGACCCGGCAGATATCCCGGCACCAAAGTCACACAGTCAAGCAACGGACGACGAAGAGCTGGCCAACGATGCTGCGCAACCAGCTGAGGCCGCCATTGACGAAACTCCGGCCTCTTCAGCGCCGCGTCAGAAACGTCGCAAGTCACGGAGCAAGACGAGTCGCAGTGCCGCCGAGACCGTGGAGCCGGAGAATGTCGATGTGGAGATGGAAGATCAAGCGGCGACACAGCCGGAAGCCTCACCCGTCGAAGCAAGTCCACAACCGGCCCCGCAGCCAAGTCCCGAGCTCGGCGGCGGCACACCGGAGCCGTCCCCGAGCGTAGAAGCCGAGGCATCTCGGACAAAAAGACGCGAGAGAAGAGACAGCGCTTCGTCGAAGAAGAGCGCCAAGGGCAAGGAGAGAGAACACTCACCACCAGCGACAGCGCCCGTGGCAGCAAGCGCAAAGCCATCGAAGCGGCCGCGTCGCGCATCTCTGCCCAACGGCGGCACGGTGGACACGCCTCGCAAATCCAAGAAGCAGAAGACGTCGGAGAGTTTGTCTGCTTCCAAGGCCAAGGTCCACCGGACCAAGGCTGGCAAGGCTGACAAGAGCAAGGAGTCGAAGGCCGCTCGGCGGTCTTTGAGTGTTATCAGCAGTGACATGGACGATATGGAGGATATACCCGCGAGGTTGCCCTGAACGTTGGCTTGGGACGCGCAGCGGCTCTCAGCTTTGCATGGCCGGAGTTTGCTCTCGCGTTTGGAATGCTGTAAGATATCCGTACAGTGGACGGGGCTTGGCTGCGCTGCGCCGGGCAGGGGATGGAGGAAGCGATCACGGGGCATGTTTCTGCTGGGCTTAGACCTTGGGCTGTTCGAATTGCTGCAGGGCCATGATGGGCATGTTCTGGGTTGAGTGTGGCATCAATCAGAGTCCTGAGGGTCACAATGTCCATGGATGGGGATGGGCCATCAATTGAACCTGATGATCTCGATACCAATCAACAAGCATCGCACAAAACAAACCTCCCGCAGCCTGTGAAACCTACTGTGATGATACACCCGTGAACACCAGCCGCCCCAAACAAAGTAACCCATAACCTAACCCACCGAGAACACCAAACACGAGAGCCGATCTCCCATCCTTTTTGTCCCTTTCCCAACCGGACCCAAACAGCACAATGACCACAGCCCAACGGATTTAAGAAAATATACGCACATCAACGAGGGAAGACAAAAAGAGGGACAGCAGGAAACGACAAGAACCACCCAACACATGAAGCCAGAACCGTCACAGACAAGTCAAGTTGAGAGCCATCCTTTCCGCGAGATAACGACTCTCAAGGTGGGAACAGGTCAAAACCGCTCCCTGCCCCTCAAACCCTCCAGTCCCGTGCTCCCGTCACGACCCTGGCCCTCGTCTAATCTCTCACGGCCAACACGCTCCGGGAAAGGCGGCACAGGATGTTGTTGTTGCTGCGTCTGGAGCGTTTGTTGCTGCGGCTGGTGGTGGTGATAGGCGTGGGGCGGGCGCCTGTCGCGGAGGGTGTTCCCAGCAGCGGCGGGCACGGGGCCGCGAGTCGTCGTGTCGACGAAGACGACACCACCGCCGCCGCTACCGCCGTCGGGCAATACCCCGTCCGATAGCGGCGCGCCTACCGCCTCGTTGAGCGCGACGCCGTCCACCATGCGCGCCTCCCGCCTCTCGCGCACCGCGGACTGGCTGACGGGGGTGTCGGTGCCTGTGTCACGCTCCGTGGAAGGTGGTGGTTGCACCGCAAAGTCGCGCCGCCCGCTTGCGCTGCTGTGGTAACTGTGCGGAGGCGGGGGATTGTTGGACAGGGAGGTCGCGCCCTCGCTGAGCCCGGAGCTGCTTCGCTCCAGGCCCCAGGCTGTTGGTGGTGCTGCGCCGGTTGAGGTTTGCGGGGGCAGCGGGCGGCGGTGGTAGATGGGGCCCGACAGCGTGCTGCCGGCGCCCTCGCCGAAGCCGACCAGGCTGGCGCTGCCGTCGTCCGACATGCGGTCCTCGTAGCCGGCCGCGCTCTGCGCCGCGAGGTTGTCCAGGTCCTCGTCCATGGCGTCGGCGCCCATGTAGCCGCTCGCGCTGGCCGAGTCCAGCTCGGCGAGCATGTCCTCGTCGCGGTCCTCGCCGAGCGTGGAGCTGTCGCCGCCGCCTTCGGTGGTGGTCGATGTGTGTCCGCCAAGGCTCTCGGTTTCGCTCGCTGAGCCGACGGTGCTGACCTTGGTGGCGGCTACGGGCTGCCCTGCGGCGTCGAAGTAGGCTGGGACAAGTCCTCCGGCTGCGGCAGCGGCAGTGGGCTGGACCGGGAATCCGGTCGACGTTGGGTTTGTTGTGGGATTGGCATTTTGCTGGGCAAAGCCCGCGGGCGGGCTGCGGAGCGTCGTGACGGTGGACAGGCCGGCGAGGCGGCTAATTCGATCGGCGCGCTCGGCCTCGAGACTGTTGGCCGAAGGGCTGTGCTGGTGGCCGCGATGGTGCAAAGCGCCGCGATGGCCGTCTTTGATGGCGGTGGTCGACAGTGCCGAGAGAGAGGTGGTGGTGCTCGTTGGGGTGCCGCTGATGGGAGCGAGGTAAGGTTAGCGAGACGGACAGACGTGGTGTGCTTCTCCAGCATTAGTCGTGAGCGATGGGACGTACGGCATCTCTGACGGAGTGTCGGGGTTGGATGGCGGCTGCGGGAGATTGATGAGCATCGGATGCGACGTCTGCGCCTGCGACGGCGTCGGTTGTTGTTGCGCCATCTCCTCGGGGGTTCGCGCTGGCGACGCGCTTCTCAGGCCGCGATCCGCAGACGGAAACGCTTCAGGTTGGGGATTCGAGGTTGCCGCCGTGGATATCGTGAAATCTTGGGAGATTGCCTATCGCAAAGGGCGTGAGGTCGTGCCAGAGATTGGACGTCGTGCGGGCAGATTGAGCGCTGAAGTGCCGGGGAGAAGCTTACCATGGCTGTCGACTTCTTTGACACCTGCGACTCGGCCTTCATGGCGACCATGGCGAGATGACAGGGATAGCGCGTTGATGTCCAAGTTTAACAGGAGAAGGGTTAAGTTCCAGAAGAACCGCTGCGTTGGTTGCAGTTTTTATGATCGATCGCGACTTGGGACGTAATAGCAAGTGACTTTGGAGTGGGGAGCATGACGTCGAGCGGGGGACCCTCTTTTCATCCTCGGTTTTGTGAAGCATTGCACAACAAGGAAACCTAAACCTTCAACACGCCGCCTCGAAAATGTACCAAAACTCAACTTCTTCCCACCCGTCGCCGTCCAATATGAGCGTCTCTTTGCCATGCCGTGTCATGGCTGTGACATCAATCGACCGCCAACATCAGAGTCATGAGACCACCATCGCAACTCGCTTACTCGCACCGCCTCCGCTCCATCACACACACCCGTGCGAAGCACATGACGCTCTCATCTGCCCATCCTCCCCGCCAAGCGACATCCCTCCCATTCCCGCCGCCACACTATCACCGTCTGGCCCATTGAGACTAACACTGCAGTTCGTCTCCTGCCTGCTAGGCGGCACATCAAGCGCCGGATTACGCTCAAAGAAGTTGACGGGCCTCAGCATGACGCGCAGCGTCTCGGCGGGCATGACGGGGAAATCCTCAACGCGCGGGATGTGATTAATCCCAAACTGCACCCAGACGACCGGGTCGCCGCCCGCCAGGCTGTCCCTCCTGTCAGCCCAGCTGCGCACCCCCGTCCCTCCGCGGCTCTGGTTCGTGTACAGCCCGCCGGCGTACAGCTCGCCCTCGGCGTAGCGCGTGACATAGACGCTGTGGTCGGCGAACTCGGCCCGCTTGTGGTGGAAGCTGTCGGCGTCGGCCAGGATCGGCTGCATGGGCGGCACCATGAGCTTGTACCCCACCGCTGCGCCGTTGACGGCGTTGCGGACGGCCGGGTTGACGATCTTGAAGGTGCGGTTCGTGCCCGGGTCGAGGTCGAAGCCGCCCGAGGTTTGCACCTCGGTCCGGCGCACCGTGTACCCCACGCCGTGCGGGTTGAGCTTGGGGTCCCGCGGGATGGCGACGGCCTCGTCGTACACGACAGTGTTGCCGTGGCCTGCCACCATGGGGTCGATGCGCAGGCTGAAGAAGTGTTGGTGGAAGCCCCCAAGCACCCCGGGGTGTACGACGGTGCCGAACGGGTGCGTCGTCTCGGTTAGATCGAGGTCGAGCGGCTGGGTCGAGAGGATGCCCGTCGCCCGCGCCTCGTACGCGAGGTCGCCGGCCGTGTTGAAGACAAACGACAGGATGTACTCGTAGTTGCTCACCGTCAGAATGGTCTGCAGCACCAGCTCGCGGTTCCGCACCACGACGGCCCGGTTGGTCCGGTAGTTGGTGTGCTTCCACAAGATGCCGGCATCCTGCTCGTGGACGCAGATCACGTTCGGCATGTCGACCGGCTTCCCATCGCTGTCGGCCAGCACGCCGCCGATGTAGTAGATGCTGCCGAGACAGTCGCACCCGAGCTGCAGGTTGTTGGCCATGATGCCGGCGCCCGCATCGCCAAGGTCGAAGGCGGCTTTGCGGTGGAAGGGACGCCGCGGGTCGGCGTAGGGGATGCACATGTCGGACAGGCTGAGCCGGTAGAAGAGCGGCTTGTTGTCGTAGTGCACGTCGTACAGGACCATGCCCTCGCGCTGGTTGAAGCCGACCTTGAAGTCCCATTTCTGCCACCGGATGAGGCGGCCCAGTTCCGAGAAGTCCTCGACCGTGAACGAGGCACCCTCGGGCTGCACGACGCGCAGGGGCTTAAGGTCGGTGCGCAGCGTCTGGGCCTCGGGGATGTACTCGCTGGCAGGCCGTGGCTGCCAGGGGGCAAGAGGTTTGACCTTCTCGTCGAGCCCGGTGGGGAGGGTGTCGATGCGGACCAGTTCCAGGGTGATGGGGTCGACGACCGCCGAGATGGGGAGCGGGAACGCGTAATGACAGCTGTCCGGCTCCGAAGAGTTCTGGGGGTCTCGCATATACAGGAAGCATTGCATGACACGCTTGTCGTCGTAGGAGCTGCTGCCCTCCTTGATGTTTGTGCCGTCGGAGCCTTTTGTTTGGACAAATCAGCAACACTCGGTGGCTTCGCGGCGTCTACCTTACCATAACACCAAGGGTCTACGACAACCACAGACCCCTCCGGGAGCTCGAGCTTGGCGAGTTCGGCCTGGAGGTCTGGATGGGCGAGCAGTGCCTTCTCGACGGCAATGATCTCCTCCCCATCGCCGTTGGGGTGCATAAACGGGCCGAGTCTGGCATTGGTCTCGACCTTGCCGGTAGTGAGGTTGACAACTGCTTCGTGGAGGTTGTGCTGGGAGAGACAACGTGTGTCTAGTCAGCACGCAGGCCTGGGACATCATACAGGCCAGGATTGAGAGCGACACGGGACCGAACTGACCGTTCTCCTGAAATTGTAGACGACAAACGCCCGCCGATCGATGGAGCCGGGGTCCTGCCCTGCCCGCTCCGCGGCAAGGTACGGAGCGAGCTCGACCTTGGCGGGCTCGAGGAGCGTTATGACCTTGAAGTGGCACTCAATATCGTCTGGCCAGCATCCGCGGATGAGGTTGGCGGTCTGGGTGATCTCCTGGGCCGTGAGAGGTCCGAGTGGGTGGGATTTGTGCCGAGGGGCATCGGATAAGTTCGTCCCAGGTTTGCCGTCCATGGTTCAACTCTCAGTATTCCGAATCCTAAATGTCTGTTAGCAAAAACGGGTATCTGGGACTGAGGGTCGGGTAAGAAACTTGGACTTCGGAGGTGTCTCATACTGGCGGTTTGTCTTCGAGAGAGTAAGATCTAGACTGGGCTGCTGGTCCCTTCTCCTGAAAAGCAAGAGAGAGTTGCGCCTGGATGAGGACGGGACAGACTCTTGAGCGTCTCGAGCTGTAGTACACGTACTTGTCTTATACTTGTCTTGGTTGTACTCCGGCGTCACAAAGTGTTGTCTAGGGAGCACTCCTGTCGTGGTAGGTCACATGCGCTTAAGCCGCAGCCACCCGTATTGCGTGGCGGGATGCAGTCCATTAAATGCTACTTTTGTGCTCGGCCGTATCAACATTCTCCTGCTGGGCACTGCAGGGACATCCAATTGCAGTGCCCTGCGGGCGCCATGTCTTCCATTTGCAGCAGCCCTGGACGTGCTGAGGAGACAACCCCGCATTCCCCGCACGCATTCCGCTACGGAGGAGGCGAATGAGATGGCCAGCTCCTTGGCCATCAAGAAGTGTCGGGCACGTGTCTTCCAGAGACTCAAACAAGGGACATCAGGGACAACCCCAAGATGCATGTTTGTGATACAAAGCACCAGAGACATCAGCGTGTCACCCTCCACGACCCCGTCTCGATCCATAGCCGCGAATACCACCTGTGCAGCACCTCCATCCAGCCCGGCATCGGACCCTGGGCGCCCTCCATCCTGCGGCTGCTAACGAAGAAGCAGCTCTTGAGCCCGAGCACGGCCTCGCCGCTCTCGCGGTCCACGGCGGCGCTGATGACGAAGAGCCCGTCCGAGTCGCGCGGGCTCGGGTTCCTGGGGGAATCGCCACAGCGGACAACAATCTCGGACGGCGTCTTCTCGACGACCTCGAAATGGTCCGTCAGCTGCGTCCCCGGCTCGTAGGTCGAGCGGGACAGCTGGTCAACCGTCCATAACTGAGACGAAGTGGCCGGGCCATGGTATTTACGGGCGAGGTATGCTCGTTGGAACCGGTAGCCTATGGTAGTGCCCCAGGACAGGTCGTGTTAGTGAGTATAAGAGATAATATCACTCTCAGTTTCTCACCTAAACCTCCCCAGACACCGCGGCAGAACTCGAGCGCAAGGTCTCCCTCGCGCTGGAGAAGCTCCGGCTTGATCTTGCTCAGGGGTATCCTCTTGATGCAAATATCCTGCGTCGAGGCGTTCCGGTGCGCGTTGTACGCAGCATAGCTCTTGGACCGCCACAGGGGATCGTCTTCGGGCAGCGGACTGACAATGGTCGTCACAGCCCCGAGGTACCCCAGACCGAGCCCCGTCAGGGCTCCGGTGCAGATTGTCAACTTCCTAATAAGGCCCATTGTTGTGAGAAGCGACCTGCCGTCGAGTGAGCTGTTGATAAATGGAAGGTTGGCCCGGCGGACGGAAGGACAAACACAACACAAACAATACAAAGAGGGCCGAGGTGAGGGACAACGGTCCACTCGATTCGAGACTGACCTACGTCATGATTGGCTGCCGTGGGTCCATCTCCAACAAACAATTCCGGCATCGGGACGAAATCCATGCTCACTGGAGGAGATCGTGACCATCGGCACTGAGATAGAGACATGAGACTTAGACGCCCGAGCTGATAGGCCTGTAGACAGCTATGGAGTAGCTGGAACCTTAAGCCAGGCAGGAACTGCCTGCAGCCAACGGACACTTCAATTTACCCACAAGAGCGAGACGCTTGGAGAGCCTCGCAGTCTGCCCCTTTTCGACGGACTCTTCCATCTTTATCCCTCCACCAACCATCCCCGCTCTCTTCTCCAAAACATAGAACGTCCCGGGGAGGTCGGATGCATGGAACCAGCCCCGATCACAAGGGGGATGGGTCGCCCTCCAGGGAGTGGTACATCTCTATCAGATTCCCACTCGAGTAGACGAGCGCCACAAGCTCATCGACGCCATGGTCGGCGTGCTGCTCCCCTGAAAACACCAGCCAAGCTAATTCAAGCACGCGTCAGAGTTTTTGGTCAATGTAACAGTTAGGCCACTCACCATAATCTTCCCCACTGTACATCTTGCTCAAGAAGACGCCAAAATTCCGCCCATCCTTGCGAAACATCTTCTCAATGGGCGTCGCCGCGCGGTTCGCGGCGCGAGGGTCCTGCGCTATCCCCCGGTCACAGTCCCTCTTGTACGCCGCCGCAAAGTCCAGGCCGAAGCGGGCCTCGTCAATGGCAATCATGTAGCCGCCCTTGCGCACACCGCAGTCGATCGAGTCACCGTACGCATCCCGCGTGTCGGGGACGGGTCCGATCGCCGGTTCCGCCCACTGCTGGAACGCAGGCAGCAGGTCGCGCAGGGAATGGTAGGACCAGTCGTAGCGCCCGACGTACAATATGTCCTGTGAGATCACACGTGTCAGGTGAAATTTCTACCTTATACTCGCGAGCTCGAGGGACAAAGAGAGAGAAGGGGTCTGGTCCCGACCTTGTCAGTGTGCCGGTTCTTGTTGCTCACCGCTCCCGGTCCCGTCCCGTCCAGCCCGCGCACTCGCTGCAGAACTGTCCTGGGATCGACATCCTCATGGTGCAAGATCCAGCCGGCGAGGAATTCCGGCCCATCAGGATCCGGGAGAAACCTTCCGATCCTCGCTTTCTCATTGTATGGCCGAACCTTCCACTGACCATTCCGCGCCGCGGACCGGTAGCTGAAGCGATGCTGTCGGATGGTGCCGCCTTCGAGTTCCGGGGGCATGGAACTGGCATTCTGAGTGAAGTCCGAGTGCGACATGGTGGAGTATAGAGGGACCATCTGGCCCCAGAGGAGGGAACCAGAGCTGACGGTGAAGCTGGAAGCCGATGGGTCCGGGAGGAGTGTTCCATCCGGGCGGCGTATGCTGTGCGCTCGGATCTCAGGAGACGAAATGGTGGGGTCGTCAGTCGAGGTGTTCCCAGCGCCCCAGATGACGGGCTCCGGGAGCCATTCGGCGCACTTCAGCTGGTCGAGCCTGTAGCGTTCTGCGTGTGCCCGAGCTTCGTCCGTCAGCCACGGCCGCGCGGCGTAATACTCCTCCTTCAGAGACGCTTGAAGCTGCTGTCGGCCTTCTGATGATTTCCATGTATCAACAACCTGCCTCGCCTGACGAATCACGGCCGCGACTCTGGGCTCAACTTCATCCGGCTTTAAAAGGCGGGTTTCAGAATTGAGAAAGTCGCGGTTCGTGATCCAGTCCTCCCACTGCGTCACATATACCGAGATCTCTTGCAGCTGGTCGCGTCCGTGGGCCTTGGCTCTCTGCATCAGCCTGATTCTCGGGAGAAGGTTCATGAATTCGGCCCTTAGGTCCCAATAAGCCTTTTCGGAGAGACCGTCCTGCCGCTGCTTTTCTCGAATCTCCTTCACCTTCTGAACACTGATTCTGAGCTCGGCGTCGTAGAGCCCGGACAGACCCTTCTCCCGCTGCCTCGCCAGGTACGCGCCAGCGTAATGAGCCCCTCGCCAAACGCGCAGCTTGGACTCCAGCTGGGAGCCGTGGAAAAGCCGACGCCTGCTTGAAAAGTGCCAGAAGCTGTCGAGGGAGTTCCAGTAGTCGACAAAACGGTCGTAGGGCTCTCCAATCTGCTCTTGCAGGAATTGGGGGCCGACGATACGCATGAGCGCCGCCGATTTGGTTTCGAGCACCAGATGCAAAACAGTCGCCGCGTCGTCCGGCTTGGTAATCTCCACGGTAGGTCCGTTGTCGCCAAGGCCGAGTACGTCAAGGTCGAACTGGTGTACTTCGGCCAGGGTCATGCTCCAAGACAGCGGGCGGTTGTTCCGCGGCGGCCACTGGCCGGTGTCGTGGTCTTGGTCGTACGGGAAGATGGTGAAGTGTCCTTGATATTTCCTGGGGATAGCAAACTCCTCTTCCACCTTCTCGGCTAGCTGAAGAAGTGTCGTGTCGCCGGTTAACGGTTCCGAGAAGACGTGGCGGCCCAAGACGTCCTTGGGATTCCACAATTCCTTGGGTTGAGACCTGAAATCCGGCCTCTCTCGCGGGGGTGGAGGCTGTTCGACAAGTGGAGGAAGCTTCCACGCGGAATCTGGAAAGTCGAGAAAGAGGTCGGGAAGCAGAACTCGGGCGAGTACAGGATCATGATTGACGAAAACATGAACGGTGAAGTGTGAAGGCCCTTCCGGGGGTTCCATTCTGGGTGGCTGCACGAGAAGGAGGAACACCAGGGCTGAATACCTTACCATACCAGAGATGTACAGAGAATTTGACTTTGTAGCTGCTCGGAGCTCTCAGCTTGGTGCTTTCAAAAAGTCGCTGTTGCCTAGGGCGATTCAGGTGGGGAAATGACCTAAAGTAAGACGGAGGATAATTATTGCGTTGCGTTCGGCCCATTTTGGCCGTCAAAAGTTCCAAAACACTGTTTTCTGTCAAGACCCTTGGCTCCCGATAATCACTCGGACGTGACTTTGAGCCTCCATATCTTGGATACAGCTTTTGTCGATGGCGAGCATTGCCGTGCCTCCATCATCAGAACGCCTGATGATGGTCCATGTGCCGTCACTGAAAATACTCTTGCAGCTCCTGTTGGTGTCCCGGCGCTTGACTCTTGTACGCGTCTGACTTGAACACCAAACCTGCATGCTAAAAACCTGGACATCGGACGTCATATAACTACATAACACATGCACCCCAACCAGACTCACAGTGAAAGCTGGCTAACTTCTGGCATCCCTAAGGCTCATAGCTTCCTCGACTGATGAATGATAAATCTCGCCCGCATCGTAAGTGAGGAATATCACTGTCCACCACAAGCAACTTAAGAGAGCCCCCATCCCCATTCCCCGATAGTTCCGCCCGCCACCCCTGACCTACAATGCCCTCCACCCTGATGATGAACGCCCCCTAACTAGACCAAACGCCGTCCCTAAAAGAAACCGAAACGAGATGCAAAACTCAAGGCGAAGGCTTAAAAGTGCCGGATAGATGACTCAGGCAAAGGGCATGCCGGCGGCAGCCCGGCTGTGACGCCGAAGCAGCTCTGGCATCTCGCCGTTGAGCAGCTGCTCGAAGCAGTCGTCGATGACGCTGCCATCGCTGATGTTCTGGGCGCGGGTTCTGCGAAGCCAGTACTCGAATGGGCCGCCTGGTCCCGTGTCAGCAAACAGAAAGAATAGATTGTGTGGAAGGGGGGAAGCACATACGGTTCTGAGCAAGCGCCGCACCAAGCTCAACACACCGCTCGGCAGGCGAGTGCTCGCTATGCATCTCGGTAAAATGCGTAATCATCTTGGAGATGTCCTTGAGCGGCCACTTGCACGGCGCCGCCGGGGACCGGCCCGCTCCGGCGAGCAGGTACTTGGGTGCCGAGCAGAGCCGGCACTTCCAGAAGCCGAGCCGCTGCAGCGCGGTGTTGACGCCCTCCTCCGATCCGCCACCGCCGCCCATGTCGAAATCGGGCGTCGCCATCTTGGCCCGCTTCGCGCCGCCTCCGTCGTCCTCCAGCATGGCGCGCTTCCCGGTCACATGAGCCGGGGCGGCGGCAGTGGCGACGTGCCTGTTCGAAGGCATCGCGACGCCATATCCGCCGCCGTTCACGGCCCGAGGCTGCCTGCCAGTGCCGTTGGTGCCGTAGGCCGGATACGGCGCCGTGGGAATGGCGCCATGCGCCGGCCGGGGCCCCTGCTTCCGCGTCTGGGCCTTGATGGTTTCGATGCGGTGCGTGCAGTGCCGGATCTGATGGCCGAGGTCCAGGGTGCGGAGCTGGAGCGTGCGTGTCTCCTGGGGCGTCAAATCGGCCTCCTCTAGCGTCGCCCTGCAGTAGTCGAGGTCGTAGCGGTACGCCAGAATGTCCTCGTTCAACTGGCGCATGGTGATCTCGTCGAGATTGGAGAACTCGTAATCGTAATGATGATCCCGCGGCTCCCGGGTTGCCGGTTTGGTCACAATCGGAGGCATCGTGTGTCCGTTGATGCCGGCTGCCCTGTTGCCGCCGGCCTTGTCTCTGCTGGCATCGATGGGCGAAGAGGAGTTGCTGGGTCTGGCGGTTTCGTCACCAGGCTGCTGCGTCATCTCTTCTGGCGGGCTGCCTTGTGCCGACTCAGTCTCACTTGTGCTCCCAACGCTGCTGGCGCGAGCAGCGGGGATGCCTGCCGCGACCGTGATGCTGTTTTGCGGTGCGGAGTCGGCGTCTGCCTCCTGCTGCAGAATCGTCAGCTCAAATGGCCACTTGCGCGTTTGCTGCCGTCGCCCTGGTTTGATTTTGTTTGATTTTCAGGCGACGAGTAATTATGAATGCAGTGATGGATCATGTCGCAGAACAGCCAGAAGCAGCGATGAAAAACGGCTGCACTCGTGAGGCAGAGTAAGGTAGACTTACCATTCCCTCGGCGTGTGACGGCCGCTTGGATGTTGGTGGCATGAGGGCGAAGGAGAGCCGGATGTTGAGGGAAAAAAAGAATTGAGGATCAGGGTAGATGAGTGGGTGGTTGGCGAATTCAAAAGGAAAAGAAAAGCGAATTGGAGAAGGAAAGTAAGGGGGTGTTGAAAAAGTCGTGCGGCAAGTGCAAAGAAAAAGGAAGAATGAAAGGTGGGAAGCGCGATGGACGATTGCGCCAAAAAGCAATCGCGATAAAGAAGGGAAGAAAAGATGGAGACCACCTTTGTCCGTTTCTCTTTCTTTCTCTCCCTTTTCCTTCCATTCTTTCTCTTTTTCTCTTTTTCCGGTTTCCTGCCACGCCCATTGGCCCAGAGCAACCCCACTTTCCCACATTCCTGTCCAAGTGATTGGCCTTGATCGGCAGCAAACAACGTGGCCTGCTGCCTGCCTGGTTTCCTCTTTCCGACCTTTGTGAGGCCAAGACATTCCTGCCTCTTCTGTTTCAAACATTCTCCCGGATTTGCCTGTTTCTGTGCGCTTCTTCCTTCTCACAGCTCGGAGGCCATGCAGAGTAAGAGGTAACGTTAACGAACTCAAACATAAATCAAGGTGGACACAAAAGACAAACGATCCTGGGGAATTCAAAACGATTGCCTACTTTATGACTTATGCGATGGTTGGCGGTATTCATTTAATACGTTCAGCGATGATTACTCTCATACCTTAGAGATAGGATAGGATGCATGCATTGCAGATTTGCAGGCAAGTCTATCCCTAAAGGTGGTTCAGGCACTTTACCCGATCGGCTGGAGGCAGAAGTATTAAGTGCAACTGCAACGTGAGACTCGAGGTCTGAGAATGCCATGTGTCCAATGTAATATCCTTGGCTTAATACCTCTTGCCACAGCGAACAATAAATATCAGTGCCTTAGGTACAGTTTCCGCCCAGCAGGTTGGCGTGAAAATTGACAAGCCGAATCCTGAGGGCATGACCGAAACCGTCTGAGCTTGCTAACAGCATAATCAAGGCATGATTGGACCCGACAGAATCGACTCGGAGCCTGAGAATCTTTCACGAGACCTTCACTGTTCGCAGCCAACCTTCTCGCAAACGCCGTCTCCAACATCTGACGACGTCATCTCATGAATGTGCCAACCAGCCGTTTCAATGATTCCTCGACGCTTGGTCTGGGGAGGGGGCTTGAGATTTTTATTCCTGCCCTTGCTGATGTCCTCCATCGCCCTCCAGGCTTCGCCAGCACTATGCCAAATCCCCTCGCGAGATTGGACAACATGCAGCAGCAACACACACGATGGGCCGTTGACCCGACAACAAGGGCAGGGAACTTGCTCACTCGCAAGTGACTGGTCGCCATGGTCTCAGCATCCCAGGTGTCCCGAGCCCCTTGGGCATCACGAAGACGACGCCCCCCAGCTAGACTGCGTCTTCAGTTTGAGCACTTTCCGAGGCAAACAAGGCATCAGTCTTATCACCACTCCCGACCTGGCCGCAAGCGTCGTGGAGTCTCTCGACGACTCCCGGGTGTCTCCCGGCTTCAGGCATCATCTGTCTGGCCAGCAAGCAGAGGACAACTCGACTGACTACGAGATTCGGGACATCCCAGGACGTGGGAAAGGGGTCGTGGCCAAACGCAGATTTGCCCAACACCAGACAATCATGGTCGGCTTCCCTGTTTTCGTCGTTCGACTGGACTTTTGAACGGGGACGGCTACACCCAGCGACAGCAACGGCTCATGATGGAGGCCGGGGTGAGGCAGCTGCCTCCAGAGCAAGGGAGTGCGATCATGGCACTGGCGCGGAGCACTGGAGGTGAACCGATCTTGGATATCCTCCGGACCAACGGATTCGGTATCGAGATTGAGGGGGTGCAGCACCTGGCCCTGTTCATTGATGGCTCGGTAAGGAGACAGTCCCTGATTCGGCGCATCTGGATCCTCTCGCGACGATCCATCAGAGGCAAGTACTGACAGATCCTGGATGCCATAACAGCGAGTCAACCACAATTGCCGTCCAAAGTAAGTCGCAGACGTCTGTGGGTTGTGATGGGGAGCAGTCCGGGAGCTAACACTCAACACCTCAGTTCGTTCTGGCGATACACCAACAGCCAGATGGCCATGGAAGTGGTGGCATTGCGGGACATTGGCGCCGGGGAAGAAATCACACACAGCTGTAAGACCGACCTGACTTTGGGACGTTAGCGAGGAACGTGTGTGCTGACGCACCAATCCATCCATCCAGATGCACCCCTCGGGCACACGTTCGAAGAACGCAGGGCAGTCCTTCAGGCCTGGGGTTTCCGATGTCGATGCGCGCTCTGCTCGACGGGGGCGGCGGAGAGGAATCTTTCGGATAGCCGTCGAGAACGCTTGCGGGAGGTTTATCGGACTTTGGGCCAGGCGGAGGAATTGGGCCGGCGACGGGTGGCTGAACTCGTGGGTGAGGCCATGACGCTGATCGAGCAGGAGGACCTGGCCCCGCAACTTGTCGAGTACTACCAGCAGTTTGCCAGAGCCTTTCTGGCAACCGATGACTTGGGCAGCGCGCGGCGGGCCATCTCCGAGGCAGACAGGTTGTGGCGAGTGTATGGCGGGGAGGAGCACGAGAATGTCGATGGCATCCGGGACCTGTGGCAAGCGTTGAGGGAGGCCGAGCAGGCTTTGGAGGAGGAATAAAGGGGCAAGGAGTAGAATAAAAAGTCGGATTTGCCACGAGACTGGACTGGCAAAGAGGCACGGAGCAGGTTGTCCCGGGGACCGGTCCGGAAGCCGACTGCGACCCACGGTCACTCAACCCCCCGTGGCCAAGCATTCAACTCCGGCCCAGCTCGGTCACGTTGGGTTTGGTTTTTTTCGATGTCGCCTCTTCCACACTGGTCAGAGGCAAGTCGGTCCCCGTTGTTGGTGCTGGCTCGGTCACTTCTATACCGTTTAGGATCTCAGCTGAAAGCCCGGGCCGGCTGAAAGCGAGGCGGACTCGGTGACTCTGACCCTGCAGATCCAGACCACATGTTAAAATTGCAAACGGAAGCAGCACACGTGCAGAAACAAGCTCTCCAAGACGACTGCCAAGGGTCTTGGCCAATCGATGGTGCAAAGCGCCAAGAGCGGGCCAGTCAGCCGAGAAGGCAGCTAAAGCGCTTGGCATCTGCCGCGAGTGCCTTCCCAGGCGACGAATGATGGCCGGCGCTACGAGCACGTTTCGTCTTTGCTGGTGGTTCGTCTCTCAACTGCGGCTCAGGCAAGCCTCTGCCAAGACGTCGCCCTGCACACCACGCCGTCCGCGCCCCCGGTCGCAAACCACGCGATGGTGTCTTACAGATGCAGTGGCCGTCCTGCGAGCGGTCCAGCGTCCTGGATTCGACACCGAATCGACCTCTTGGCACGGGATTCAGGGGAGGGCTAGACTGCCTCGCGCTGGGGGATCCCAATGCAAACACCGAGGTATTGATGCCACCTTGGGATGTGGCAACCATGTCGGAGAACTGTATATCATTGAAATCGGGCCCTGTCCCCTCGTCCAGGAGTCGGAAGTCTGTTGTCTGTCTGCTTCATCCAGCCTGCACCCGGACTCCCTCCGACCCCTCAGCGCCGCCACAGCCAGTCTCTCAAGCTCGCACGGCAGTCGGGAGTCGCCAACATGGTTCTGGACGCCTACACTTACATCTTTGCCATTGGCACTTGCTTTGCCTTGCTCGAGGCCTACAACAATGGCGCCAGTATGTCTCCCTCCTCTCTCCCTCGTGACGCTCGAGTTTTGCTTGGATCGTTCCCGTTCCTAACCACCATGTTCTCTTTCAGATGATGTCGCCAATGCGTGGGCCACGAGTGTCTCGTCGCGGTCCGTGACGTACCGACAAGCCATGGTCCTCTGCACCATCTTCGAGTTGACGGGCGCCCTCGCCGTCGGCGCCAGGACGGCCTCGACCATCAAGAACGGCATCATCCCCAACAGCGCCTTTGGCGACAACGCCGGCGTCCAGCTGCTCGCCTTTGCCTGCGCCTCGGCCGGCGCCGCCACCTGGGTCATGTGGTGCACGCGCAACTCGGCCCACGTCTCGTCGACCTACTCCCTCGTCTCCTCCATCGCTGGTGTGGGCGTCGCTGCCGTCGGCGCGAGCAAGGTGCAGTGGGGCTGGGCCGACGGCAACGGTCTCGGTGCCATCTTCGCCGGCCTCTGCATGGCCCCCTTCATTGCGGGCTGCTTCGGCGCCATCATCTTCATGCTGATCAAGGTCATGGTCCACATGCGCAAGAACCCCGTGCCCTGGGCCGTCTACACCTCGCCCTTTTTTTTTCTCATTGCCGGCACCATCTGCACCCTCTCTATCGTCTACAAGGGCTCGCCCAGCCTCGGTCTCGACAAGAAGCCTGCGTGGTACATCGTCTCGGTCACACTCGGCGTCGGCTTCGGTCTCTGCCTCCTGTCCGCCCTCTTCTTCGTCCCTTACGTCTACTGCAAGGTCGTCAACAAGGACTACACCCTCAAGCCGTGGATGATGATCCGGGGCCCCCTCCTCTTCAAGCGCCCCCCTCCCCCGGACGCCGACAGCGTCCAGGCCAAGGTCCCCAACTACGCCGTCATTCAGCACGACTCGGCCGATTCCGAGCCCGACGTCCCCGAGAAGAAGCTTGCCGCGACTGACGACATCACCCCCATCGCTGGCTCCTCGGCCAACTCGGACAGCGAAAAGGCCGCCGCCCCTTCGGTCGAGTACACGTACGAGCAGTACCAGCAGCTGCTCAAGGACGCCGAGGAGCGCCACAACGCCAACCTGCGCAAGCAGCGCGGTCCCCTCGGCTGGGCCATGCGCACCCTGCACAAGAACCGCCTCCAGGCCGGCTCCATCCACGAGACGCACAACCTCATCGCCCTCGTCAAGCGCATCCCCGCCCTCATCGTCGCCGGCGTGCTCTACGGCACCCACTACGACATCCACACCGCCCAGGTCGGCATCGGCAACTCCCCCGAGGGCCGCCGCATGGAGCGCGTCTACAGCTACGCCAAGAAGTACCCCAACGAGGTCGAGCATCTCTACTCGTTCGTCCAGGTCATCACCGCCTGCACCGCCTCCTTCGCCCACGGCGCCAACGACGTCGGCAACGCTGTCGGTGTGTGGGCCGGCATGTACGCCGCCTGGTCCAAGGGCAAGCCCAGCGCCTCCAAGGAGGAGGTGCCCATGTGGCAGCTCGGCATCACCGCCGCCGTCATCTGCATCGGCTTCATCACGTACGGCTACAACATCATGAGGGGTGAGTTCTCCTTTTCCTTTTTTTTTTTTATCCGCTCCACAAAATGAAATGGTTGCTAAACAGTCGTGTCAACAGTCATGGGCAACAAGCTCACCTACCACTCGCCCAGCCGTGGCTCCTCCATGGAGATGGGTGCCGCCATCACCATTCTCATCTTCTCTCAGTACAAGCTGCCCGTCTCCACCTCCATGTGCATCACCGGCGCCACCGTCGGCGTCGGTCTCTGCAACGGCACCTTCAAGGCCGTCAACTGGAAGCGTGTCGGCCTGCTCTTCTTCTCCTGGGTCATGACGGTCCCCATCGCGGGTCTCATTGGTGGCTGTCTCATGGGTCTGGCTCTCAACACTCCTCATTGGTAGATGCTGCATGGTCAGGGAGCATGTTTTGGCCTGTGTCACTTTGTTCTTAACAGTGTGTTGAAAATAGATAGAGTTGCCTGGCGTCGAGGATCACGTATATTGATCACGTTTACACATTTCTAATAAGTGTCACGAGAGGAGAGGGAAGAGGACATGATCCATTCACATTTGATATGGTCAATATATACCAGCATATAAGGGGTATTGAATTATATTGAATCATGTGTCTAAGAGGGTAGATAAGTGCTTGCATTATTGGTTAATGGAGACAAGCGGTCTCCCAGACTGGGCGGGAGCCCAGAACTATATATATAGAACGAGCCTTGCAGGGCTTGATTGTTCAGCTGTTCCAGCCTGCTTGTGGTCTCTGCACCCTCCATTCAGCAAATTATATATCTAGGAGTGTAGAAAAGTGCTTGATAGCTTACTTGCGGAGAGCGATAGTCTCTTAGAGAGAGCTTGAGTCGCTTAGGAAAAGAACCTCATAGGGCTCCCCTGTCCAGGCTGTTCCAGTCTGTGTTCCAGCCTGCTTGTAGTCTCTGAACCCTCGACCGGCCTGCTCGTCAGGGCTCTATAATCGCCGTCCTAACTAGCCGCTAAGGGGGCTAGTCAAGCGCTTTAAAATGAACTACAACTATTGAATTGAACTAAACTCCTTGTTAGTCGCGTTATATAAAATAGCTAGTGAATATAACAGATATTTTTGTTGCAAAGCCTAGTTATAAGCATGCTAAGATATTTTAATCCAATTAGTTAATAGATTTATAGTACAATGTAAATAAATTTGTTAGCCTAATATTAGTATATCTATAGGCGGGGTAATATAAATACAAGCGAACGCCTCTAACTATAGAAGCTAAAGGTTGCTAAGGTAGTTCAATTCAACGGTTTAGTTTATTTTAAGGCGCCTACCTAGCCCTATTAGCAGCTAGTAAGGATAGCGATTTTAGAGCTCCAACAAGTACTCTATACCCCTGCCTAGCCCGCCCTCCCGAGCTGCCCCCAGGTCCCCCCCCAGCTCGCCTACCCTATACCCCGACCCGCCTACCCTATACCCGCCCTCCCGACCTGCCCCCAGGTCCCCCCCCAGCTCGCCC